>NJDC01002575.1:28856-46455 GCA_002245475.1 Calephelis virginiensis
TCTGCAATATTGAGTATCACGAATTGCTACTTACTCTATTTATTTATTTTTATGCTATTGGAATGCAAACAAGCAGACGAATGTCCTGATGGTAAGAAATTCTCGCCGTCTAGAGACACGACAAGTGGTAGGCAATGGTGCATTGCCAACCTGGGACCGGAATATTAGTCGTCGAGCAAAAGTAAGTTTACCAGCTACCTTACCCTCCCAACCGGAACACGTCAATGGCAAGCAATGTTTGATAAATTTGGATTTTTTTAAGTAGGATACTTACAAACTCTTTGCTACAATAACTATAATCTAGGGCTAAAGCCAGATGCTTGAAAAAAGAAATTGACGCCAAGCCTTTGACACTTTTTACGTCGTTTCCATAGAGACAAACTTCAATTATTCCAATCAATTTCGGTCATTGTTCAACGTCTTCACGATATCGCTTGAAGTCTTGATTATTCTAGCTTTTTAAGAAACGTTGACGTTTTGAAAGGAGACGCATCGTCCAAGCGAAACGACGCGATAGTGCCAAGACGAAAGTGTACATTCTAGCCCCGCTGGACATTGGAGTCTCAGCCGTCAGCACTAGTAAATAAAGAGGTTTTACCAGCGGTTCTTAAACTTTGCGTCGCAGCTTTTTAGTACGCCATAGTTCTATCTCAGTGACGAGAACCTATATGTTATACCTATATATATACCTAGTATGTTATTAAGCAAAAAATGGCTGACGATGGTATTGCGTGTGGTTAAATTAGGCGTTAACTAAGAAATACAAAATAAGACAAGGTTTAATGCATTTTGTAATGTTTTTTGTGCTGAAATAACAAGTAGGTAATTGTTATTATATTTATTATGGTTGCCTCTGTGGTCTAGAGATCCAGGTGTTGGACTTGACTTCATGAGGTTCCGGGTTCAAATCCCGGGTCGAACAACTAAAGAAAATGTTTTTTTCCAATTTTCTAATTAGAAAAAATGTTGCCCGGGATTGGATGTGTGCCCGGTTGGCCATAGACTTGCAACCTATCATATTGTGGCACTAAGTGTCTTCGGCTAGTCGTGGGTGCGTTTCGTTGGTGGTGCCTCTGCCTAGCTCTTCGGGAACATGGGCGTGAAATTACTTAAGAAAAAATATTTCTTTCTTTAAAATGTTTAGAGATTTAACCAAAGTACAGAAAATAAATAAAAATACCTTGATAGAAACGAAAGTTATGGCCATTATAAATGTGAATTTCATCTGTAATGATGAACTCATTTGATGGGTACTCAGAACTCAGTATATATAGGACATAACTACCCGTAAAATTAAAACTGTAAAGTAAGCGTAAACTATGAAGAATGGAATTAAAAATGTCGTCACAAGCTTTTAATCCTCAGCAGCTAAAGTGATTAGAGCATTCGTCGGATTGAGTCAAATCTTATCTAGGGCGACTTATTTTCTTTTTTTAAAATTTGTAGAAACAATTGTTAATTTACCTTTATGTAAAAATCGTAACATTAAAACAGTATCCGTATAACTACAAAAAAAACATCAGGCAAATACATGTTTTACTAAACACTGTCTAAAATTGGATTATCAGCCAGCAAAATAGCTGCCACGTCAAACACATGTAGCAAGTTATTGGTTGGGTTTCAATTTTAGACAAAATTTAATAATTTTGCTGCGCACTTACTTATCTAATTTTATGTTATCGCTATCTTCTTTCAACGATAGTCATAGAGAGAGAGAGAGAGAGAGAGAGAGAGAGAGAGAGAGAGAGAGAGAGAGAGAGAGAGAGAGAGAGAGAGAGAGAGAGAGAGAGAGAGAAACAAGTTTGCTGTTGTCAGATTAGTTAGTACATGACATTTCTACAGGCTTTTAATATATTTCTTGGTAAACGTACCTACATTCTAATAACTACGGCCGTTCAGAGAATGCATTCCTGACACGTCGCGATCGAACTGACGACGTAACTTTGTAATGGCGTTGCAGTTGCGATACAAATATTATTGCTGGTTGTTTACCGTTTTAACAATTGATGAGCATTAAAACAACATTATTATATCAATAATCAATTAATGTTATAATATTGTGCCAAATAACTTGATAAACAATATTTTTCTAAATCTGAACTGCGCTATTACAAGGTTATGTCAGCGCTTTATATTTGTAGTGCTTTGCTAACAATAACAGGTAATAATAGTATCGTAATCTGTTCTTATACAGTTATACTTTATAAAATAATACGTTTTGTTTTTCTTTTTAAGAATTTGAAAATAATGGACTATAAGATGGGTATATAACTATATAACCAATGGGTAAGGGGGCCCGTCTGATAATATGCCACGCAGGTTCTGCAAAATACGGCTTTGTGGAGAACGCGTTACTGGCATTTCAATCAAAAACTACAAATGACTCCCTCGAAGAAATGAATGCCACTACATTTAAAGAGTGGTTCCAGAACGTGCTTTTGCCCAGCCTACCAGAGCCTTCTGTAATATTCATGGATAATGCCTCCTATCATTCGGTTCAGATACAGAAACCACCTACCCAAGCTAATAAAAAAGAAGAAATGGTGGCTTGGTTACAAACAAAAGGCATTGACGCAAATATACAGATGCTTAAAGCAGAGCTAATTAAATTAGTTAAAGAAAATAAAGCGGCAAATGTGCGATACGAAATCGATGAACTGGCTCTGGAGTACGGTCATCGCGTTCTAAGAATTCCACCGTATCATTGCCAATATAACGCGATTGAGTTAATCTGGGCTCAAATAAAAGGTTACGCCGCCCGCCACAATGATGAAAAAGATGATGACCCTATTAAAAGAAGCCTGCGGGAAAGTCACAAGAGATGACTGGGCAAAGCTTGTTGAGAAGACTAAAAATCTGATTGTGGAACATTTTGACCGAGATATCAGGATTGATTCTGTTATTGATAATAATATAATTATACATGTAGGCGAAGATGATGATGAAGACACCACCTCCTCAAGCGAATCGGAGTCTGATTAATATTCTGTACGCACATTCAATTCAATGTACTTTATTGCATAGAAATACAGATTGTAACTTTGTAACAAAGAATAAATAAAACAATTTTATTATACGAGTATTAATATTACCCTTTTTTGGTTTCCACTTAAATAACTAAAATAAAAATTTTAAATGATTCCGCCACTTTAAAACGAAAATAATCTAAAAAATAACGCGGCGGTTCATTTTGGAGGAACGGTAACGCACTCAGTGTTATGTTGTGCCCATCACTAGTCGTGACTAACTGATAGGTGTCAGGAACGCCTTCTCTGAACCGCCGCAATATACCAGTGGCCTTGTTGGTAATTACCTACGTTTTCATCTGTGCTCGATCTTACGAGCTGCCTGCCAGAGAGACAGATGGTCTATGTATGTTAATAGATTTCTCCGTCATTGCTAAACCTATTTCAAATTTTCGTACGTACTTCCGAGGTTGTCCCAGTACCACCAAGTTTGGATGTGATGATGAAGTCCCAGGAAAGTCGGGGATAATATTTAATTTTTGTGTACGTCGATGAACTATTTGTTGAATCTAAGACTGTTTTTAATGGTTTTAATAAAACGAAGTGTATGAGATTTTCAATGCTTAATGTTAGGCTAGTAGGTACCACTGTACAGCTAAAACTGAACAGAACTAAACTGGATCTGGTTGAATCCATTGCATTTTTAGGTATAAAGATTAATAATAAATTAAAATGGGGCCCTCAAAGTAGAAAGCTGGTAAGTAGGCTCAGTTTAGAGGTTTAGGAGAATTCGCTTGTAACAGCTACTTTGAAAAAAAAACAAAACAATGCAGTTAAAGCAGTGCATTTTATTTATCGTTATCCCAGCACTCTTTACTTATTACTGATCCCGGTACATTGATTATAAAGGTTGGTGTGTAATCATCTTGTGTACTATAGTTAGATTGGTGAAGAATTGAAGAGGAACAGAATTTACTTGATGCTTCTTTATTACGTAGCAGAGGAGTAACTTACAGTTTACATTACTTTTTTTAATTTTACATTAATGATTTGCCTAATGCCAGCAAGCATTATTTAATCTTATTTGCTGATGATACTACGCTTCTCATCAAGAGTGAAAATAAAAATAAAATAAAAATAAATTTGAATAAACAGGTTAAAATTTGACTAAAGTGACAATGGTTAAATGAAAATTATCTAAAAGTAAATGTTACGATAGCAAAATTAATTGAATTTCAAGCGCATTATAGGGAGACTAAAAATTTGATATAATTTTAAATAATACTAATAGAGATCATGTAGATTGTTCTAACTTCCTACGAATAAAAATTGATAAATTTTGTTACTGGAAATTGCATATTGTTTCACTTTGCAACAGAATTGATACGTTTGTATATTTGTTGAGAAGAGTAAGAGAAGTGTCAGGCTTAAATGCATCTCTTTTAGTATATCACGGGTATGTTTTTTCCGTTTTGCAATATGGTATCCCTCTTTGGGGCAATTCTGTAGTATTAACTATATTATTATTGATTATAGTCCTGGTTGCCGGCGAGATTGTTTTGCCATTTCTTCTCCTGTCTGGCTAGCTTTGGAAATGGTTGTAGTTTACGGCAGATAGGATAGGCTAGAAATTTATTTACGTTCTAAAAATTGTTTGTATTAATAGTAAATTATGCAATGAAAATAAAAATGTTGTAAATAGTGATTAAATAATTAAAACAATAAACTTTATAAATACTTATTAACATTTTTGCACACCACAAGTTGGTAAAATATGTTGGAATGCCTTTTTGTAACATCTTTTAAACGCTAAAATTCCGCAAATAAATATTTTTCATTTCGTAAAACAAAAGGGGCATTGTATGTAAGTGATGTTAAGTCGATGTAAAATGGATTAGAAACGTACGGACTTCCTTTCTTCAATATCTTTCCAGCAACACAATGTGCAGCAGTCAGGACATATCTTCCACTTATAAGTGCGCCTCCGCAAGATGGGGTGCGTATCCCCAATGTTTCGTACTCTATTACGGCTAGCCGAGGATACTGGTCGATGAAAGTAGTGTGACCACCTAGAACACAAAGCTATATATAAAAATCTCAGCAGATACCGTAGACTAGGATAGTGAATACTCGTGACATGCCATTTCATCCTTCAAATACCCATACCACGTTAAATTTACAATTTTCATTTGCTGAGCAACAATCCCAAAACAATAAGAATTTGCATGCATAATGCATATCTCCACAATGTTGACGACTGTAGGCATTACTTGTTTGCAACAGATCATACCGCGATGCAAGTGAACTCTCACGATCCCCACGTCTAAACATTGTTAATGTTTAGCACGTATAACATATAAGTATTATATACGAGTGTGGATCCAAAAGTTCGTGGCCTAACCTACATGGAGCTATGACATCTTTTTAAAATCTACCGTCATTTGTTAGTATGTCTCATATTGATTTTTTGTGTGCAGTTTCATTCCGATACTGCACAATATAAATTTTCTGTGATTATTTGTTTAAAGATATCTGACGCAATTTTCAATAATGGAGAAAAGACATCCATCAAGATATGGTGAGCACTTTGAGGGAGTCTGCTCCATCGTATTCCAGTGTCAAGAAGTGGATAGCTGAGTTTAAGCGTGGTCGTGAGAGCATTAAAGATGGTCCTAGGAGTGGAAGGCCTACATCCTCTACCACGAAAGAAAACATCGATAAGATTTGTGATCTCGTACTGGGTGACCGACGTTTGACCATTGGTAAGATAGCTGAGATAACAAACATTAGTTATGGCCGGCTGCAACACATAATAACGGAAGAGTTGGGGTTCCATAAGGTTTCTTCTCGCTGGGTCCGGAGGTTGCTTTCAGCTGAACAAAAACGAGTTCGATACACAATTTCGCGAGACTGTTTGGAACTTTTTGAGACTGATCCCGAAGACTTTTTGTCTAGATTTGTTAACATGGATGAAAGCTGGGTTCATCACCATACTCCTGAATCAAACCAACAATCCAAACAGTGGAAAAGATCAGACTCTCCTACACCGAAAAAGGCTAAGGTCGTTTTGTCGACTAACAAAGATATTGCTTCTGTTTTTTGGGATGCGAAGGGCATTATTTTGTAGATTATTTACCGAAAGGTCAAACTATAAATTCCAGTTATTTTTGTAACATTTTACGAAGACTCCGGGAAGAAATAAAAAAAAAGGCCGGGAATGTTGCGTAAGAAAGTTTTGTTTCATCAAGACAATGCACGTGTTCACATTTCGGTTGAAACAATGTCTGTAATCCATGATTATGGCTACAAATTGCTGCCCCACCCACCTTATTCGCTGGATTTAACCCCTATCGGATTATCATTTATTTCCAAATTTAAAAAAAAACACTTGGGTGGCTCGAAATTTTCGACCAAAGATGAGGTGATAGTCGCAGTAAACGACTATTTCGCCGACCTTCCGGAATCTTTTTTTTTTCGAGGGGATAAACAAGTTGCAGGTCAGGTGGAAGAAGTGTGTTGGGCTAGATGGAGACTATGTCGAAAAATAAAAATCAATTTAGACCCACTTTTCTTTCATTTTCTTGGTCGGGCTTAGAACTTTTGGATCCACCCTCGTATGCTTGTGTATTGGGTGTTAGTACGATTCTATATATTCGAAATGAATACCAAAATAAATTTAATAAATACCATTATGCTTTGAAGCGTTGCATAAAATTCATATTACTTGAACAATTTTCACATTTTTTCCTTAAATAAATCAGACGGTCAATGTCTGGTTGCAAAGAAAAATCATGCAAAAAAATTAAATAAAAAAAGGACGCATAATTCAAGTGGAGGTACGCATTAATTTACAAAATAAGATTACAAAATGCAATGTCAACTATTTTAATCCACTCTAAAAAAAAGGTTATCAAGTCGATTGTACGTTTTTTTTAAATGTTTGTTAGACCAATACTCGGCCAATATCCAACATTCACCATTGATGAGATCGTCAAGATAAGCGAAAAACGTACGCATTATTAAATGTTAGTCAAAAACTACTAGTAGGATGTCGATAAAATGTATATTTTTCGGAAAGAATTAACAAATCGCGAATATCTTGCCATATGTCATGGTGCATCACAAATCAATAAATATTTATAATTTGTTACTGGGTTGCGTCTTTTTTGTTCTCACAGCACAATCACTTTAGTTATCTTTAAAAAAAAGTCGATCCAGGTGCTGAGGGGGAGAATACAAAAACAATTGTCACATTTAAAATATTAGTATGGATTTCAACGATATAAGCCTTTCGTAAAGAACTAGTTGTTGCCCATGTCTCTTCCCATATTAAAGTTAATTACAGTTTAAAAAAGTCCCGAATATAAAATAGAGAGGCACATTTAAAATGCTAATACGTCGATACATTGTTGTTCGTCTTTTATATTTGTATCTTACATCATGCTTCTGCGACAGGTTATGATAGTTCAAGTCTAAGTGGAAGGTGCCAAGGAGTCTAGCGTTTGATGCTAATGGATTTAATCCATTATTTTTATTATATCTATATATCTATAGATTTAATAAAAGAGCTTCTTCTCGCTTATGGGGTAACCGGAAGATTTTTTATTCAATTAAATGCATCAAATCACAAACACCCACACTAACATTTAATTCATCAAATACATACACGCTCTCTCGCAAGCTGAGTGAAGTGAGTCACCCTTATCACTTAGGGGTATGAAAAATAGATGTTGGCCGATTATCAGATCTACTTAATACGCTTACAAAATTTCATGAGAATCGATCAAGCCGTTTCGGAGGAGTACGGGAACGAAGAATGTGTATCATGCAACCGATTTTACTTCAACCAACATAAGAAAACGTACAACTTTATGGGCTATGTGACTCTTTACAAATCTTAAAAAAAATGTGAACAAAATTTAAAAACTGAAAACAAAATGTGAGAAACATTTTTTTCCATAAAAATTAGCAATCGTTGTTAATGCAACCAAGTTCGCCGGGAAAGCTAGTTACATGTTTATATATTCAAATAGGAGGAGGATACATTGTTGGTATCTAATGAATGCTTATGTTAACAATTATGCATCAGACCTTGATAAGGTTTAATTTTCAATAAAATATGTCTCATTACTTGGACATTGAAATTTCCATAAAATTATTAGTATATTACAAGCGCTGGAGGATAATAACTATTGCACATTACGATGATTATTAAACATCTAATGAGGTATGTTGTGGAGGTTTTAGACATACGAGGCCTTGTATGGGCATTTGCAAAATCGCAATCAGCTTTTCCCTGTAGAAATGCTGTGGTGTGTTATTCATAAGCTGGACATGTTTTTCAAGGAAAATTTCAGGCCGATGCCATGGAAGTAGTGATTCGGATATATTTGGAAGTGAGTCGAAGAGTTTGTGCATTACAAATCATTAAAGTAGTTTTAAGCTCATCACAGTTATGTTCATATTATCTAGATGATACCGAGGACATTGACAGGATATTTTTGTAATCCAAATCAAATACGTTAGTTCTAAATTCAATTAAAACAAAATACATAATTATCTGTTCAAAACACCGGGTGTCTAATATATCAAGTAAACGTATTGTTATTAAAATTAATGGAGCAAGCATATTTCGTGTCACGGAAGCTCGAAACTTAGGTTTGCTTGTAGACGAAAATCATCGGTTTGAGAAACATGTACAAAATATCATTCGTAATTGCTTTTATTGGTAGGAGTTTTGTATCGCTCTAGAAATAACACAAGCCAGGATCTGCGTACAAAATTCTGTGACACTCTTGGTCTGTCAAAATTTAACTACGTTTATATTGTGATTGGTCCACGTTTACTTGCACGTACGAAGAAGTTAATACAGAGGGTTGTTTTTCTCCTTACTATTATTATTAATATTTTAATCTTATAGTTTTTGTATGTTTAATCTCTTTACCTACTGAAACTACGTTTATATAATCTCCTCAGATAAAAAGGTTGTCTAGTAGAGATCGCTTTGTTTGGCGATAAGACCGCCTTTTGTGTACTATAAACCATAATAAAATGCTCTTGTTAATACTTAATTGTACCATCTTGTAATAAGTTTAAATGTGCACAATAAAGAGTTCATTCATTCATTCATTACAAAATGCTTGCAGTCGGTACTGCTTTGATTGTACCTCCGCGATCACACGTGACTCCAATTATGAAAATGGAATACCGCCGTCGCTTACATCGCAATGCTCTTTGGTGTGCTAAAATACAAATTGCCATCATACTTGTCTAACAAATTAACATGGATTAGTGCAGAAAATTCCAATCATTGGACTAGGGCTTCACAGAACTTGTTTCGAATACCTCGCCATGAAACTGAATCCGGTCGCGGAAGTTTCAGCTATAATGCTAGTAAGTGTTGGAATGGTTTATCGCCACCCATTCGTAATTTAGATTTAAGTGTCACAACATTTAAAAGAAAACATAAATGTTTTTACTAAATAAACAAAAAGATTTACTCTAAATAAAATTTCAAAAACATACCTTATGACTATGTATACATACATACATATCTTCACGCCAAGTCCCTTACAGGGTAGGCAGAGAGTATCGAGTACCAGACCTCACTATCCTGACAAACCTGTCTTGCTTCCTTCACATTCATAACCCTTTTCATACAAACATGCCGGTTTCAGAGACTCTTGACACCACCCTCGGATAATATCCGATTGATCTGATTGTGAAATGTCAGCCTTGGTCTCCCGGGTACCTAAATCCATCCACATTCGCATTGTATATCTGCTTTGTCAATCTTTCATCTGTCATTCTTTCCACATGACCGAACCAGCGGAGCATGCCCTTTTGCATTTTAACACCAACACTTTCTTTCAATCCCACTCTTTCTCGGATCTCACTGTTACGAATGCGGTCAGTGAGCGTTACACCACAGATTTTCCGTAGTGCTCTCATTTTATTTATTCTACTTTCATGCTCTTTCTGACATACCCCACTCGCGCTTCCATTCAATAACGTTGGAGTAACCACAGAATTATACAAAGCGAGTCTAGCTTTTTGACTCTAAACCTCGCTTTGGAATAGCTTACCCAACGCTCCATTCACACTATTCTCTGCACTCACTCTCCTCTCTACATCCGCGCTGTACCTTCCATCCCTGCTAAAAGCACAACCAAGATAAACAATTTCATTCACTTGTTCCAGCACTACATCATCAACCAAAACTCTTACATCCGTTCTGGCTACGTCTCTTTTAGACACCATTAGTTTGGCTTTCATCTCATTCAAATATAAGCCTCTTTCTTTACAATCTCCTTCCATAATTGTGACCAGTATTTGGAGCTCAGATGGTGTAGAGCTTAAAAGTACAGCATCATCTGCATAAAGCAGGCAGGTCACCACTTGGTCACCCGTACGTGTTCCCACATTCAATGATCTTAACATCATCATTGGTTAACTATGTATATTTTTTGATTTTTTTATTATATACATGCATAACATTATTACATTATTATTATTGTGTTCCCGATTGTATGTTGTTTTTATTTATTTGCATTGTGAAGTCATTTCTCGTCAATCCTCGAAAACCCCAACTTCATGTTTTCGAGGATTGTTGTATATTAGTTTAATTATCTGCGTAGTTTGTGTGATTAATATTGTTGAGTGTTTTTTTTTATGTAAACAACAAATAATGTATGATCGATATTTAAACTTTTAAAAATATGTAAACACCGTTATAGTCTTTTATTTTCGATTATTATGTAATATGACATCACAAATGATGTGTTACACATTGTTTTTTTAACTATATTTGTACGGTTTTTTAATGTTATTTGAAAAAAAAATCTTATATCTCTCAAGACTGAAGGAAGACCTGAAAATCAGTGTTAAAGCAAAATGCTTTAACAACATATACTGAGTGTTTCTCCCATTAGCAACACAGCATTGCACACTGCGTTTATAATATTCTTATACAGGGTGCCCAGGAAATAATCGATAACCTCTGAAAGGCTAATAGTAAACTAAAGATAAGCCCAAAAAAAATTAAAAAACTTATAGCCCTTACATTGCTAGAAATATGGCGCTTTAAAAAAAAACTCATTGTTTTTGTCTGATTTCATATTTTTACTCGTAACGAGGTCAAATCGGCTAATATCATAATTATTTCTAAATATTTAATTTTAACCGCATCAGTGAACAACTATCAAATAAAATAGCTAACTGGAGTATTTTGCTCAAAAATTTTTACACAAAATTTTTTTTTGTTTTGTGTAAAATGTCTGAATAAATATTTTTGATATGAAACTTTGAATAGATCTGGTATAAAAAAAATATGAAAGCAACAGTGGCCCATCATTTCAAAATATTTCTGGTTTAATGACGTTTCTAAAAAGATGTAATATGTCGTTATTGTAATGAAAAAATATTGAACTGTTGGTGTTAATGTGTAAAATGGAATAACTATTTAATACAAGCAAAATTAAAAAAATATGATTTTTAACTTATATTTATTAAATAAACATTACAATAATTTACAAAAACTGTTCAAACTGTCTGCCCCAAACTGTCTGCAAAATGTTAAAAAAACAGATTCCATTCATATCATTTTACACGTGTGTAAAGTCTACTTTCAAGAGACTTTCAATGTAGAGTTCAATTTTGTCGTAAAATGTTAGAAAAGATGATCCGCAGTTCTTCAGTAAAATTCTGTGGACTGATGAATCAACTTTGAAGAGGGGCGGCTACATGAATTTACACAATATAAATAGCTGGCAGTTTGAAAACCCATTCGTCTTTCGAGAAGACAGGTCGCTAAACCAGTTCAAAATTAATTATTGGACTGGGATTATTAATGGCAAAATTATAGGCCCATAGCAACTTGCAAGTAACTTGACAGGAGAAAGTTATTTGAACTTCCTTCAAAATAACTTACCAAATTTATTGGCAGAGGTGCCTAAAGAGCTTCGCGACACATATTGGCTTCAAAATGATGGTTGTCCAGCTCACTATGCTGTTGTAGTACGTGCATACTTGAACGAAACCTACCCTAACAGGTGGATAGGCCGCCTGGGACCTATTCTATGGCCCCCAAGATCCCCGGATCTTAACCCTTTGGACTTTTTACTGGGGGTATCTTAATTTTACGTGTTAATACACTAAAGAGTGCTAGGGTACCACTGACCTAGTCTGATTATGGAGCTAGAAGATAGGTGACGTTACCCTGGAATATCTGCTGGTAAATTCTCCGAGTTTGGACTTATTCGATTCGCTTTAACAAGATCTGTTCATTTTTCTTTCGATGAAGACTTGATGACAAGGACCTGATTGAACTGGTAGGCAGTTCAATTGACTGGGAGGTGGCTTTTGAATCAAACTTTGAAAGCTGTAACTTCAAGGGTTCAAGGTCACCAGCTCATTTTGAAGCTCATTCGTAAGCATCGTAATGGATATTTACAATACAATACAATAACTCTTTATTGTGCACCAAATACAGAGAAAATACAAATACATCAAATAAAGCTTAAACACACAAAAGCGGCCTTATCGCCAAGTCAGCGATCTCTTCCAGGCAACCCTTAAGTAAAGAATAGGATTTAGCAGAATATTGTGTAATGGTGTTCTTAAAAATATAAAAATGCATCTACTAATATACAAAATAAATCATCCTAAAAGCACAAGCCTGTTTTAATTATAGGTATTAGAATTTAGAACAAGCAATAAAAGTATTAATCACAGCGAACGTAGAAAATGACGCTTTAACATACTTTTAAAAATATTTATATTTGGAGCTCTCTTGATATCTACGGGAAGAGAATTCCAAAGCCTCACTGCTTGCGAGGTAAAAGAACGGCTATAGTAACAAGTGTTACAAGAAGGAACTTGAAGAGTATAATTATCATTGGACCTGAGGAATTTTACCTCACTGTTACAGAACTTAAATCTCTCCTTTAAATAAATGGGCGCTAATGAATCAAAGAGAATAGAGTACAGAAGAGACAGGATATGACAAATTCCGGCAAATGTTAATAAGAGGCAACCACTTGAGCCTAGCACGAAACTCGGAAACGTGATCATATTTACGCAATGAAAATATGAATCTAATACAAAGATTTTGAAGACGCTCGAGTTTATTTATTTGCTCAACAGTAAGATTTACATAGCTAGCGTCAGCATAATCTAAGATTGAAAGTAGCAGAGAATCAGCGAGCATAATCTTGGTAGGAATCGGGAGCAAAAAGCGAAGACGTTTCAACGAATTCCAAGCACAAAAAAATTTTCTACTGTCCTCCTGTAGTTGCTTAGTCCAAGAAAGATTATTATCGAAAAAAATACGTATCTTCTGTTCGTTTGTGGACCGTATTGCGAAGCGATACGGTTTGATTTGATATCCTATCGAGATACCAAACCGAGTGTATTCGCTACGATTCACTAATATAGGGTTTCAAAAAATATATAGTTTTTATACGCATCGATATCGGATATTACGATATTGGTCTAATATACGTTTCAATATATATATACGATTTGTATCGCCCACTCCTCTAAGGGGGTTAAATTAACTCCTGACCCGATCACATGTTATTGAAATATTTTAGCTTAAATATGGAAATTAGAGATGGGTTGTACTAGGTAAAGTTAAGATCAAGTCTAACTGTTCCTAGTCCTTAAAATACGTGATCCAAATACCTATTCCACCTAGTCTCACTTAGTATCGACTACCATACACGTTGCGAGTCCTGTATATATCAAGTCTAGGAAGAATAGATGAGATCATTGGTCACTAAGGTAACATCTCTCCCTCACACTTGAAGAGGCTTAGGACTTTAAACTTACAAATGCAGTATAATATTAATCAAGAAGTGTGCAATACCATTAGCACGTAAGTTGGCGTATTTAAGAGATTTTAATTAATTTTATTTAAAAAAGTTTGACCTCTATTATTTACGAGCGACCCGCCTCGGCTTCGCACGATTATGAAATACACATATATAGGATATAGATCTTCAATCACTTTATTTATTACAAAAACAGCATCAAAATCCGTTGCGTAGTTTTAAAGATTTAAACATACAAAGGGACATAGGGACAGAGCAAGCGACTGTGTTTTATACTAGGTATGTTGTGATTGCGTTGTATCGTTTCCACCTATCTAGAGCAAGATAGCAGATATAAAGCAAAACACGTGTGAGTGAGACAGAATAATATGAACGAATGCGTATTGTACGCGATACGCGTAAGCGCTGTCATCGAGCGAATATGAGGTACACGAGACTAGATGGACTAAGTCTTGCGAAAATTGGAATAGGTGCGGCCTAGTCTCCGGAAATACCTAATCTTCTGATCTGTTCTAGTATTTACGCCTCACCTCTAATAGAAATTGTATGGTTAAATCAGTTTATTTATCATATTTGTCTTTTATTTAATTAATATGTTGCACCTTGTCCATACATTTATATTATATTTTTATAGAACAGAAATGTCACATTTAAGTAGTTAAATGTTATGGTACACGTTTCATATTATGTGCTTATGTTATGATTAATATTTATTGTTAAGGGTCGTATAGTGTGGCACAAACCTAATTAATTATGTTTTAAGTAATAAACAAAGATATTTTAAGTACCCACAAACAAATTCGTATAGTAAATCTGTACGCCTATTCGGCAGGTCTGAGACCAATATTTTGGAAAATGTATCATGTGATCTGCAGACACTGGTCACAGTTATGAAAGGTGATTCTAAAGAAAGGGCCTTACATTTGAATGCGACGAAAACCAAAGTTATGGTGTTTGAAAGAGACGAAGCCAGAACGGATGTAAGAGTTGTAGTTGATGATGTAGTGTTGGAGCAAGTGAATGAAATTGTTTACCTTAGTTGTTCTTTTAGCAGGGATGGAAGGTACACCGCCGATGCAGAGAGGAGAGTGTGTGCAGGGAATAGTGTGAATAGAGCGTTGGGTAAGCTATTTCAAAGCGTGGTTTTGAGGCAAAAAAATAGACTCGCTTTGCATAATTCTGTGCTTATCCCAACGTTCTTGTATGAAAGAGCGAGTTGCGTGTGGCATAAAAAGCATGAAAGTAGGTTAAATGCGGTCGAAATGAGAGCACTACGGAAAATCTGTGGTGTAACGCTCGCTGACTGCATTCGTAACAGTGAGATCCTAGAAAGAGTGGGACTGAAAGAAAGTGTTCTTGTTAAAATGCAAAAGGGCATGCTCCCCTGGTTCAGTCATGTGGAAAGAATGACAGATGAACGATTAACAAAGCAGATATACAATGCGAATGTGGATGGATGTAGGCACTCGGGGAGACCAAGGTTGACATTCCACGATCAGATCTTTCGGATATTATCCGAGGGTGGTGTTAAGAGTCTCCAAAACCGGCGTGTTTGTATGAAAAGGCTAATGAATGTGAAGGAAGCCAGACAGGTTTGTCAGGATCGTGAGGTTTAATACTTGATACACTCTGCCTACCCCGTAAGGGACTTAGCGGAAGATATGTAAATGACTTTTGACTTTTGGACAAGTGAAAACAAGTTACGGTTTATAATTTTTGATTTGCCAAAATTCCCGCTGCCCAAGTTAAACCGCGTATTCAACGGACATGTAATCGTCGATGACAGACAGCATCAATTCATGTCGATGCCGATGTTGAAACCATTGTTGATTCAGTTGAACAATGTGAATTCAGCTGATTTTGATGCTAATGCTTATATTCTCAATATCCCTGATAGAAACTCATACAGTAACGTCGGCCGTTGAGCACGACGTTCGCGTCTGATAATTTTCAAGCGTAGGTAGATAGATATTTTTTTTAGAATGATTTTTTTAATTCAGTTATATCTTTTGAATGTGTTTATTGGTTTGAATAATTCGATAAGTAATTTCAAGGCATTGAAATAGTTTTGAAAATGAAATGAGTTATTTGGATTAAGATTAATATGAAGGTATGGATAACATGGCCCGAATACGGTTGGCATTTCTTTCAACTTTTAATATGTAAAAAGCAGTAGGTTTATGATATCGCGGAGTTCTTTGTAGATATTGATAGGCTATTTAATATTTTATTGTTCTATCTGTAACGGTATTCGCAGCGCACGCGATGAAAGACATTTTTAACCGAGTTCAAAAAATCGAGGAGGTTCTCCATTTGGCCCGTATATATTTTTGTTATGTATGTACACCGAGCTTCAAATTGGTCCCATAAAAATTTGATGCAGGTAGGCTTATTAGTTTTTATTTTAGGAGCATTTTTCATCTATTTTCACCTAACCCGACGTTTACTTTTACTTTTATTACAATAAATTATATCAGCAATAAACTAAAAAGTATTAAATAAAACTAACTACATTAATAAAAACCGACTTCAAAACTAAAAAGTATAAATAATAAAGATTTAATATTAATTCAATACCTACCTATTATTTATTTGTGTAAATTACTAATATGTTTGAAGTCGGTGTCAAGCCTTAAACTAATAATTATATAAGTAAGTAAGTATTAAATTGGCTTGGCCCCGACTTCAAACATATTAGTAATGGGCACATATAAATAATAGGTAGAATTTAATTAATATTAAATCTTTATTATTTTTTACTTTTTAGTTTTGAAGTCGGTTTTTATAACTTTTTTTTATGGTAATCGAAGGAAAACAAGCAGACGGATTTCCTGATGGTAAGAAATTCACGCCGCCTAGGGACACCAAAGGTGGTAATGGTGCGTTGACAACTTCAGGCCAGGACGGTAGGCCTCAAGCAAAAGTAAGTTTACTGGCTACCTTGCTTTTACCCTCCGAACCGCAACACGTCAACGGCAAGCGTTGGACGTTATGGCGACAGGAATAAGTAAGACGGTGGTACCAATCCGGGCGAATCGCTGCGAAACTCTACCACCTTGAAGGGTGTGACTGTGTTAGTGACGTGAAGCTTATGCTCGCCTTTTACGAGCTGCCTGGCAGAAAGGCAGATGGTCTATTTTCCGAAGGAGCCTGGACCAACACGGGGAATAACGTAGATATTTTTACGAGGGCCAAACTGAAAGTTTTTAGAACTGGCAACTTAAAAGCATTATATTAAAAAAATAAGTTTACATTTTGAAAATAGAACTCTACCAATAATATTGAGTATACATTTCATTCATTTGTCATTTGTTTTACGATTTGGCGGCAAATTGAAAATTGTTTGTGCACGTCAGAATGAATTTAAGCCGAGAAAATTTTCGTGCAATGATTTTTTATGACTTTCGATGTCATATAAGTCAACAAGAAAGTTAGGATAGACTTCGATTGGCTTTTCACGATGAAGCCCCATCTCGTGCCACAGTTTACAACTGGTTTAATGAATTCAAACGTGGTCGAACTAATCTCACCGATGATTTGCGTGAGGGACGGCTTTCTACAGCGACGACTGAGAACAATATCAGTGTTGTGCGGCGTATGATAGAGACTGACAAAAGAGTGACCTATCAGCAGATTCGGACAAGTCTAGGCATAGGTATGAGTCAAGTGCACAAAATCCTCCATGAACATTTAGTGGTCAGGAAGCTTTGTGCCCGCTGGAATTTGACCGAGGCTCAAAAACTCCGCCGTGTTGATTGGTGCCGAGAAATGATCCAAAAATTTAACGGAGGTGACTCAAAT
>NJDC01002575.1:46897-58867 GCA_002245475.1 Calephelis virginiensis
CATATTCATCAGGGGTAACGTCGGCTTCTAATAATGAAAGATTTTTTTTAAAATGATTTAGTGGTTTCGGAGCCTGTTCAATACAAACAAACAAACATCCGAAATTTTTCCTCTTTATTATTAGAAGGTATACATTTTAGAGTATAGATAGACGACTTTAATTTGGGATTCGATTCCGATACTTAAAACGAAATATTCGATAAAATTTTGTTGATTGTTTTTGCAAAATTCTTAACGTCCTAGAAAAACGTGCCTAGAGACGCTTTACCTAGATGCTATTGGTTCATCTCTATCTTAATCTCTGTTTTAGACCATATTATGTACTAGTCTATGATGAAAATGCTAACACTGTCGTTGTGCTGGCAGGAATATATTCCTGCTGCTGCTAAATCCGGCTGAGCTTCTACACTGTTTCTAAATATTAACTAGCGATTGACTGCACTGGTGGAGTACTCCTGTCCCCGTCTTGGTCTGGGTCTGCTGAGTAGAATAGGCCATATGCCTCTCTGCCAGGCAGCACTTAAGAGACGAGTTTTTCTTGAAATACAGATCGTTTTTGTGTGTGTGTGTGTGTGCGTGTGTGTGTGCGTGTGTGCGTGTGCGTGTGTGTGCGTGTGTGTCTCAGTCAGGTAGTGATATGATTTATGAAATCATCAATCATTATGAATAATGATTTTTGAAATAACCCAAATTTATGTTTCGAATTCAGTCAGGCTTTGATCAAAACGTATTGCATATTCTGATAACTTCGACAAAGTGAAATAAACTGAAATTAGGTAATTTTAATGCTTCGGAATCTGTTCTGCAAAATTACTTAATCGTTTTTTTAGTTTTTTATCTTTTACGTTTACTTGAGTTTACTTTAATTAACATAAATAACAAACAATAAAGTTCGATTTAACTTCCACGTTTTAGTTTTTCGCGTTCACTTTGTGGGGTTTGCAGGTTTAAGGGAAAATGTGAAAATGTTCTAGATTTAGTTTTGAAATAACTAATATTGTAACTTATAGTGTAGTGTAGTTTATTTTAGGATGAAACTAAGTTTTAGCCAAAATGTCGAGTGATTTTTTTAATTGTTACAAAAATCAAAATAAGGCGAATTCGCCAGTTTGCATCAACAAAATCCAGATCGCGTATCACCCATAGCCAGTTCGCGTCCACCAACTTATGAAGAAGTTAAAGGGAATTTTTTGTGAAGCTTGCAAAGAAAAATTGAGTTTTAACTTTTTTTATTATAAAATACATATGTTCACGCCTAGGCCCTTGCAGGTTTGGCCAATATGATAACCAAGTGTCACGGGCTTCCTTCACATTAATTACTTTTTTCGTACAAATAAGCTGGACCATCACTTCCACCCATTGACCAGTTGGCGACGACCTAATTATGAGGAGCTAAGGTTATAAAATTAAAAGCTGAACTTTTTTTGCGTTCAACAAACATTAGTTATGGCCGGATGCAACACATAATAACGGAAGAGTTGGGGTTTTATAAGGTTTCTGTTCGCTTGGTCCCGAGGTTGCTTTCAGCTGAACAAAAACGAGTTCGATACACAATTTCGCGAGACTGTTTGGAACTTTTTGAGACTGATCCCGAGGACTTTTTGTCTAGATTTGTTACCATGGATGAAAGCTGGGTTCATCACCATACTCCTGAATCAAAGCAACAATACAAACAGTGGAAAAGATCAGACTCTCCTACACCGAAAAAGGCTAAGGTCGTTTTGTCGACTAACAAAGTCATGGCTTCTGTTTTTTGGGATGCGAAGGGCATTATTTTTGTAGATTATTTACTGAAAGGTGATAAATTCTAGTTATTATTGTAATTGTATTATTGTAGTATTGTAACCTTTTACGAAGACTCCGGGAAGAAATAAAAGAAAAACGGCTGGGAATGTTGCGTAAGAAAATTTTGTTTCATCAAGACAATGCACGTGTTCACACTTCGGTTGAAACAATGTCTGTAATCCATGATTGAGGCTACGAATTGCTGCCCCACCCACCTTATTCGCCGGATGTAGCCCCCTCGGATTATCGTTTATTTCCAAATTTAAAAAAACACTTGGGTGGCTCGAAATTTTCGACCAAAGATGAGGTGATAGTAGCAGTAAACGACTATTTCGCCGACCTTCCGGAATCTTTTTTTTTTCGAGGGGATAAACAAGTTTCAGGTCAGGTGGAAGAAGTGTGTTGGGCTAGATGGAGACTATGTCGAAAAATAAAAATAAATTTAGAACCACTTTTCATTCATTTTCTTGGTCGGGCTTAGAACTTTTGGATCCACCCTCGTATGAATAGTCAGCACTTACGCACATTCCACGCGATGACATAGTACGCTTAACCACAGTATAAACATGAAACAGTATAGAAATTACCTAAAAATTCGCAACGGCACACATTACACTCACACAAACACGTGCATTGACGATGCCGCTTAGCGGTTTTCACGGTTTTATACTAGGTCACGTTTTTGTTTCCGCGATCATTTTAAAAATGCTTCGAGCGTATTCGTCTTTTGATGGGATTAACCGCTGCCATGAGATTATATTATTTACTTATACTGTCTTACTAATAAACGCGACGTTGATTACTCCAAAGTTCGTATTATAGTCTCTATTACCATGTGATAGAGACTATAATATCGACTGAATTTTACTTCGACCTTAGTCCCTATTTATAAATAAGGTGGATATAGTTTAATAATTAATTACTTATATATGCAAGTCGGTTGATAGAATTGATGAAATGCAACCCTTTTGCTTTGATGGAGTGTAGGTAAGTATTTTAGCAACTAGGTTTAGTTTCCATACTGTTCCATATTTGTACCGTAATTTAACAGATGTTGGAGAAATTCAAACCATAAATTGCCACAATCGTAAACCAATCTGCCCCAGAAAAGTCTTTAATTCACTAATGATACGAAGCCATGACATTTTTTATCCAAGGCATATAATGGTAAACTTTGGAATAGACGCTAGGGACTCCTGGTTGTCCACATGGTGCGGGTCCAAAACTGACAACCCCAACCACAGTGTATTGGCCGTCTTTCTCGTGCATAAGAGGTCCTCCGCCATCCCCTCTACAGGAGTCCAGGCCTTCGACTCCTCCAGCGCATATATGACCATCTCCGATTATGACGATTTGACGTCTTTTCGTGTTGTAGGCATTTTGACATTCCTGGAAGTTAAAAATGCATGCTTAGTATAAACGAAAAAGTGGAGTTAATTTGTTCACATTCTAATTTTTTTCTTCCCAAAAGTAAAATTAAGTATATTTAGATCGACGTTTGTCGAGGGTATAGCGTACACACCTTACCTCACCGATTAACAGCCAGGCTCGGGTTCGATTCCCAACAGGGGCAAGCATTTGTGAGATAAATATTGATGTCTTTACTTCTGTTTCAGCTGTTTTTTAATTTATTACGGTGTCTATTTATGTATTTTATATATTAAAATATGTTTTTGCATGATCCTTCATATTTTAGTCTAGAACTGGACCTGAAAACACAGATCGTGATTTTGTGAAACAAAATCTTTGTTTCACAAATGCCTGCCTACGTCGGGAATCGATAACGAACCTCGCGATTGATTTGTGAAGTTAGAAGTGCATGCTAGCTTTTCGACCAACGAGGCGGTTAAACTTTGTGCATTTCTTATTAGTAGGAAATTTCTCTGCTTGTATATCGTCGAATTAAAGTATTTTAAAGAAATTGTAACAACTTAACATTTTACACACACACACACACACACACACACACACACACACACAAATTACAGAATATATTGTACTGGCAACCTTAGGGTAAGGATTCATTGGTGCGTTGCGTCGTTGCAATGAAACTTGTGGATTACATATGTAGAAAACGTCGCCAAAGCAGCTACGACGCAACGCGCAATTGTGGACTCTCCCTTAGGCTAGCATACTAAGAATCATGTATAAATACGTTTACCAGCTTTTCTCCCACTAATACTTTGCCACCTCTAACCAAACATCACAATAGTTAAAACATGTAGGTGTAGGTGAAGTATAAGAATAGGTAAGAAAGTGGTACGAGTAAAAATTACTGTCGTATCAAATAATATATCTACTTGTAATTATTTATTATGTTGATGGCTTGACAAGACCACTTATCCTAACCTTCAAGCTAATTTAAAATAGAAGTTACAAGCTTAACAAATGAAGAGTCAAATATAAATAACTACGCTAAGAAAAACCGACTTCAAAACTAATAAGTAAAAACTAAATTTATAGTTTTGAGGTCGGTTTTTCTTAACGTAGTTATTTTTATTTAATACTTTTTAGTTCATTGCCGATTTAATTTAATAAAAATAGACATCGGGATAGGCGAAAGTAGATAAAAAAATGCTCATAAAATAAAAACCTATGGGCCTACCTGAATCAAATTTTTTGGGACCAATTCGAAACTATTCCGCATCAAACAAAAAAAGAATTACATGAATTGGTTTAGAAACTTAGGCGAAATCGGTGTACATAAATAAAAATATACCGGCCGAATTGAGAACCTCCTATTTTTTGGAATCGGTTTAAATTATTTTATCAAATTGACAGATAGATTTAGAGAGCGATGAAGAAGAGCTTTTGTTATATAGATACCAAAAAAGTCCACCCTTGCTTAACAGCATAAGTTAGTTGCAGGAATCTTAGGTAGGGGATTACTTTTAATCGTAAATAAGTCATAGCATACACAATACCACAGTAATAACAGAAAACTTCAAGAACCTTGGATCTCATATTCTCACAAAAATTTCAATAGTATTTTTTTTATGTAAAAGGTCAGCGAACGAGCAGACGGATTTCCTGATGGTAAAAAATTTACGCCGCCTAATAACACCAAAGGCTATAACGGTGCGTTGCCAACCTGAGGTCGGGATGTTAGACCTCGAGCGAAAATAAGTTTACCAGCTACCTAATCCTCCGAATCGGCAAGCACTGAAGTTATAGCGGCAGGAATAGGTAAGGCGGTGGTACCAATCTGGGCGAGTCGCTGCGAAACTCTACCACCTAGTTAGATGTCACGGTGTTAATAACGGTAAGCCTATGCTCGCCTTTTACCTGGCCAGGCAGAAAGGCAGATGGTATTATCTGCAAAGAAGCCCGGACCAACACGGAGGATGGTAAGAGATAATCGAGGCCTTTAAAAATCATAGATGCTATAATGAATGCGTTACTGTCCTGTAGAATGGATGGCCTATAGCGTAAGTTGGCTACCCTACCTTCATAACATGACATAGTCATCTGTTGACTTAAGGCGGAGGATCCCTACCCGGAAAATTTGCTGCACAGCATTCTACAGTGGTCTTGTTGGTAATGACCTGATAAAGTCTGTTATTTTTAGAGGTAGGCGCTAAACTAGCAGCTCGTTGTGTTATATATATGCATCTATATAAACAAAATTAAAATTTACCGTGTTAGTTTTATATGGTAGCTCTACGTAATGCTTTACAACATCGTCCTCATGAAAACTGGCGGGTCTGCTGCCCCAGCCTGCGTTTATCAGCGTCAAGTTTGATGGTGGCGACTTTGAGATATCTGATGTTGGTAGGCAAATAGGACGAATGAATTCTGAAACGAAATTTTTAAAAACCTTATTAATAGTGTCATGTTCCGGTCCGCAGATTACTTAAGACTCTGTAGTCGGTAGACTTGTACAATATTTGGTCTAACACATCTGCAACAAGTCAGCGACGCACCTATAACATTCATGGTATCTATAGGCCAAGGTTATCAATCAGGACAGCCGTGTGCTTCTTCGCTATCATCTTATACATAAAAATGAATTACTGTTCGTTAGTCTCGCTAAAACTGAAGAACGGCTGAATTGATTTAGCTGATTTTGGTTTTGAATTATTTGTTCAAGTCCAAAGACGGTTTGAAGGTTCCACAGAAAACTGGACGGGTGGAACGAAGTTCGCCAAGGCAGCTAGTAGCAGATCAAAAACCCTACAATTACTCACCAGTGTAAGGGACGTCCCGAATCAGCTTTATCAAAGCTATATCATTGCCACGTTGGTATGGTTGCGAACTGGCTTCTGGGTGGGGTATGTGTTTCTCTATGTTCACGGTGATGGCTCCGTCGTTGCACTTCTTCTTGTTGTCACTGTAGACGCAGTCGGGTCCTGTGTGGGTCTTGTTGTAGTCGCCCAGTCTGACGCCTTTACTGGAATATCAGCATTTATAACGTCAAAGGACGTGGGTGGTTTTTTCTTTTTCTGATGATTCGGGTTTTTGGATTTTTTTGTAATACGAAATACATAGGTGTAGATTTTGAGATCTTAGCGACAACAATAAAAAACATGAACTGGTTATTTTAATTAAGGGGAAAAAATAACGGACTGAAGACATCTAGCGTTTTACTACCAAAATTCATACACTCGTTGAACACATATTTCCGCCTTAACGTCACTACGTGTTCCGGTTCTGAAGGTAAGGTAGCCGATAAACTTACTTTAGCTCGAGGCCTTACATCCCGGCCTCAGCTTGGCAACTCACCATTACCACCTTTGGTGTCTCTAGGCGGCGTGAATTTCTCACCATTAGGAAATCCGTCTGCTTGTTTGCCTTCCAATATCATAAAAAAAATAAAATTGTATTCTCATCCAATTAACAAGCTAACACGTCGTAGCCAGGCAGCCCGTACTGTACGAGCAACAGACACTCGAGAGCCCACTGGTGCTAGAGTGCTGTGCAGCAATTTGCGCCTTACCTATTCTTGCCTGTCTACTTACATAATGATAATGCTACGTACCGACCTGGATTGTAGGATAACCAGTAGACTTGTACTATACAGCAACCCGGCCACAGGAAAGCTACACACCTACAACATCTTAAGTATCTTCACGCCAATATCCCCGGAGAGTTACGCAGAGGCACAACCAAGGCACCAACGAGTAGCAGAAAACACTAATGTTCGATTTCACCAAGAACCCCTATAATTTAGGCGACCTTTTAACGTTAATTACGGGACTGTTTCAATTACTGTTTCAGTATGAAACAGTCTCCTAATGTACGTTAAAAGGTCAATTTCAGCCATTTCATATTGTAACAGTCCCATAATTAACGTTAAAAGGTCGCCTAAAGTATAGGGGTTCTTGGTGAAATCGGACATTATTCCCACAATGCGAAAGGTGGCAAGCCTATGGCCCACCAGGCACATGTCCAATCCCGAGAAACATTTTTAATTAGAAAATTGAAAAAAATCTTTTTTCTTTTTGTTGTCCGACCCAGGATCTCATGAGGTCAAGTCCAATACCTGGACTGCTCGACCATAGGCGACAACATCTTTGGTGTCTATAAGGTGTGGTTATAGGTATGCTCTCATCCTCTGGGCTCCCCAGTGTGTGAGTGTTTGCTGTCCTTATGCTATGAAAAAAACTACTTACATTTCAAGATATAAGCACTGAGCTGCAGTTAAGACGTATCTCGAACTGATCAGTACTCCTGTGCATATGATGTTATTGTTTTTGTCCTCCATCAACGCGAGCCAGGGAAACTGGTTTATTGCGGCATCCCCAGCTGAAATGAAAGGGGATGGTGGAAGAATGGCTTTGCTTATATTCCTCTCACGAATCAGTTTAATTACAAGCTTCCACGCTTATTTAGAGGTGTAAATAAGCATCTTCACCCTATCCGCGAAGAGGTAGACAGAGGCATCTAGGGCACCCACGACTAGCCGAAACGGCGCTGAAGCTAGCCAACAAAAAAGATAATCAGAGTAACCCTTTCGCTGCTACTGCAATTAATTAATTATAGTTGGACATCATTTTTACTTTAACGGTTTAAAAGCTTTAAATAATTAAATTAACATCGCAGTTATATTGACAAGGCTTTTTATTGACGGGGCTTGTTTTCTTTAACATTCTTCTTTAGTTTTAATCGCCAAATATAATGTACTAATCATTTAATTTTTTGAATGCCTAGAGTACAATATTTTTTTGCATTGAACTAAAAACGCGGAAGTTGGTGAGTTTACAGCTTATGACACCACAATTAATAACCAGTACCGAAAATCGCGGCGACGGAACATTTTAAGGTTTTTTTTTATTTTTTTTTTATTTTCGCGGAAGTAAATCACTTACACCCCTGTAGTGGGCGTCTGCCTTTGGTGCGAGAGTTGGATGTTGGTGTGATGAATGAGTACAGAGTACCAAACAATAATCCAGTGCGAAAGTTACGGCGGCGCAGTTTTTTCTATTAATTAATTGTAATTGATTTTTTTTAACGTTGTACTGGATAATTCTCTGCCTTGAGCTAGAAACGCAAAAATTGGTGAGTTTGCAGCTTTTAGCACCACAAATAATAACTAGTATCGAAAATCTCGGCGACGCAACATTTAGTGGGTTATTTTTTTTAAATTTTCTACTAAGTAAACCCCTTGCACCCCTGTAGTGGGCGCCTGCCTCTGGTGCGAGAGTTGGATGTTGGTGTGATGAATGAGTACACAGTACCAAACAATAATGCAGTGCGAAAGTTGCGTCAATTTCCGCGTTTCTAGCTCAAGGCAGAAAATTATTCAGTACAATGTTAAAAAAAAATCAATTACAATTAATTAATAGAAAAAACTGCGTCGCCGTCACTTTCGCACTGGATTATTGCTTGGTACTCTGTACTGATTCATCACACCAATATCCATTTCTCGCCCCAGAGGCATACGTCCACTACAGGGGTGTAAATGATTTACTTCCTAGAAAAATGAAAAAAATAAGAAAAAACCTTAAGATGTTGCGTCGCCGAGATTTTCGGTACTGGTTATTATTTGTGGTGTCAAGCTGTAAACTCACCAATTTTCGCGTTTCTAGTTCAATGCAAAAAAATATTGTACTCTAGGCATGCAAAAAATTAAATGATTAGTACATTATATTTGGCGCTTAAAACTAAAAAAGAATGTTAAAGAAAACTAGCCCCATCAATAAAAAGCTTTGTCAATATAACTTTAGTGTTAATTTTATTATTTAAAGCTTTTAAACCGTTAAAGTAAAAATTATGTTCAACTATAATTAATTAATTGCAGTAGCAGCGAAAAGGTTACTCTGATTATCTTTTTTGTTGGCTAGCTTCAGCGACGCCTAGCCGAAGACACTAAGTCCCCCGAAAATGATAGGTAGCAAGCCTATCGGCAATCAGGCACATATCCAATTCCGGGCAACCTTTTTTTTATCAGAAAATATAAAATACGCATTTTTCTAATTTTTTTGTTGCCCAACACAGGGATCGAACCCGGGACCTCTAGACGTCAAGTTCAACGTCGGATCGCTAAACAACATAGAGGTGATAGGCGTAAGTAAGTACCTTCACCATATCCCCGTAGAGGTAGGCAGAGGTGTAACCAGGGCACTAATAATTAATCGAAGATACTTTTACCAATGTGATAGGTGCCCAACCATCAAAGAGTCAGTGGCGGTACATTGACTATTCCAATTTCGGTCAACTTTGTTTGTATTGATTATTGAAAAAACAAATTGTATGTTGCTGGACCTAGACCTTGAACTCGAGACTTTGTTTAGTCAACGCCAACACCGGACCGCTAGACCGCAGAGGTGATCACGCTGATTATGGAGAAGGATTGTTGGAATATTCCAATATTGTATCAAGCCGGATAGAGTGCTTCTTTTGTTATGCTGCTTTTACGTCCGTATTCACGATTATTTTTTCCGGATTGGTAGCTAAGGTTTACCAATGCTTGTTTAAAAATCTTAAGATTCCAATATTATTTTGACAATTTTCTGTTTCGCTTTTGGTATGTATAGGCAGTGTATTTTTTCCTGAAGTATATACGTCTAGTTGTTTGGCATAACAAGCAAAATATCTCACCCACGTACAATACTTTCAATAACCCCGTATTTGTCAGGGTCCTTCGTGTAGAATAGACCATCTGCCATCCCGCCTGGCAGCTCGTAAGATACGAGCAAAGGCGAAACAGGTCATCACCAACAAGACCGCTGGTGGTAGAGTATTGTGCAGTAACCCCGTGGGGATCCACTGCCCCGATCCCCCCGTGGGGATCCACTGCCTTATCTAACGCTGCCCCAAAAATTACTCTCTCATGTTCTAGTCCAGAGGGTACTGTACTCGGTAGACTTTCATAACTGACTTAACGACCTGGTCACACAACAGTATTGCTGTAACATCTATGATGTCAATAGGCCACATTTGCCTCTTACATAAAAACAAGACTTACTACGTCTGTCTCTTACATTATACATAAAGACAAGACTTACTACGTTTGTCTCTTATATATAGATAAGACTTACTTATGTGAAAATAGCCCTACCGCCTCTAGCACAAAACAGCAACACACCTACAACATCTACCAGTGTCTATATGCTGCGGTCAGGAGAGCCGCGTGCTTATTTGATGTCTTTTACCAAAAAAAGTACTGTAAGGAAGTCGATATTTCGCTTGCTTTCTATACTACTGAAATGTGATACTCACTGACGCCCCGGTGGTCATCAGCCAGGTCATAGCCACAGCAATCGGATTGTAAGTCTGGCGTCTGCGTTGTACTGGGACATTCGCCTAAAAATAAGTTAAGTTTAGTTTAAATTTCAGCTTATAAATATTTCATTTAAATTTATTTGCCAAAAAATACCACTAGTTTCAAACTACCAAAAATTATTTTGTCTTTCTTAGTCTTTAATAGGTGGCAAAGTTTACTGACTATATCTCGTCCAAACCGATTTTCGACTGACTTTGAAAAAGGAGGAGGTTATCAATTCGTCTGTATATTTTAAAAAAAGTAAGTATCTTCGCACCTTTATCCCTGAAGGGACAGGCAGAGGCACAACCAGGGCACCCTCGACTAGCCTACACACTAAGACCCACAATGTGACAGGTGGCAAGCTTATCGCTAACCGGGTACATATTCAATCCCGGGCAATATTAGAAAATATAAAATTTACATTTTCAAATTTTTTTTTGTTGCCCGACCCGGGGATCGAACCCAGGACCTCAAGAAGTCAAGTCCGCCGCCGGACCGCTAGACCACAGAAGCGATATTTTTTTAGTATTTGTTTTATGGTTTGTATGGACCAGCGAAGATCGACCATTAACTGAACGAGAGATGGTCGAAAGCATTGAGCCAAATAGTGGTGTTTGGAGCGGGCCCATGACAGACGTTACTTTTTACGTTTTTGCATTTATTTGGTGTTGCGTCAATTCAGTCAAAAATATAAATAATTTTAAAAACCAGGGCATGTGTTTCTTCGTTTGATAATTTGAATTATCTTAAAACGTAACATAAAAAGAGTGGTCAAAAAAGACAAGAAAAGAAAAAATTTTCGAGTTGTCTAGTATGGAAATGTTGTTTGGTGCCATTGTTTCAGTTTTGTCATAGTTTATTGAAATACATGTGAGTAATAATTATAGAATTATTGAAATTCGTTTTGAATAAAACTAGTCAATTTTGGAGGCATTTTGTACATTATTTTTTTAAAAAGTGCGGAAGTGAAGCTTTTTATTAGAAATTAGTATATCTTGTCTTCTCGTTGCCGCCAAATTTTACTAAATGAGCTTGAGTAAAGAGGCCACAGCTCAGGTAGACCGGTTTTGATTTCTGAAACTTTTATTTTTGGGTTTAAAGCAGTGTTGCCATAAATGCCATATATAGGTATTTTACGCGGGACATTCTAATATATAATTGGTTTTTGGTTTAATTGTTAGTGGTATGGTAATAAATAAGGATATGTCCGACATGTATCCTTGACATTATGACGAAGTCGCTGAACAAATGTTTTTTTTAACATACATACATAATATCTTCACAAGTCTTAATTTTTTTTAAATTTATTATTAGAACGACTAAAAGCTAATTTTCTGCCAATGCAAGTGTTTTCTAGCTGCAACTTGTGCGTCTGAATAAATAAAGTTCTGTTCATTCGTTGCGATGGGTCTCCGTTAAAAATTAAGAGAGACTCAAACTATAAATATATAAACAAATTTGGCTACTAAAATAACTAA
>NJDC01002575.1:80519-97582 GCA_002245475.1 Calephelis virginiensis
GTGCAAATATTTAGTTAATTTTAAGAAGTTACATATTTCTATAAAAATGTACATTTAAATCACAGCCCTTATTTACATTTTAATAAACATTTTATTTATTTATCAACATAAGTTTCATAATTTATTATAAATTAATTTAAAGGTAGATTAATTTTTAGTCCTGTCTACCGTACACTACCAGACCGTTTTGTAGACCTAATAAACAAAAAAAGGTAATTTCACCACCACTACTTTTATGTTACGTATGTTACCACTTTTCTTCATTCAATATGTGATGACACTTTAACTCATTGGTAGATTATTCAAATAATTTAGGTTGCTGGATTACATAACTAGTGCAGGCAGCAAGCGCGTAGCCAGGATTATGTATAAAGTGGGACAGACAAAGAAAATCCTAGACTTTTTTTAAATCGTGGTTTTCATTATATAAGTACCTCACAGAAGAGGTGAGGTACAAATTTAAAACAAAATGTAATGGTCAGAAATAGGTTTCTCTTTCATTTAATTATTTTTTGGCAAATTTCTTGTCCACGCTTAACATACGTAGTCTATTTGAACTTTTAGTTTAAATAGGCTATGTGTGTCAATAGTCGCAGTGGTCTTCCTGGGGGAGCAGTTGCCCCCCTCTGGCCGCACCTCGCTACCCCCGTGACAGGCAATCTGAAGAGGTTGTAGAATTCTGCAATGACTGGCCCGCTTTGACATCACCGGCTTCGGCATACATACTCTGACCATACGCACAACATATTCTAACCGGTTTAGAGTGTTCGGTAGGTGGTAAAATTACGTATTGTCTATGACAGGGTTTACGTTCATACATAAGTGATGTCTGTCTGTCAACTACGAAACTGTTTGTGGCAGGAGGAAAGATGGAAGCAGTAATACAATTTACTGTTTTTCTAAATTTGGACAAGCAAACTCACTCGATCAGTTAAGGCATTGAGGAAGCTCTTTGTAACTTTTAGAATTTAGAGTTTAGATTTGAAATGAGAGATATTTTTACAATTTGTTTCCGTTCAACAGCTCGCAGCCATTATATGCCTCTCAAAAAAAGAAAAACTTCCGCTCAACTGATACGGCCAAATTATGGCTCCGTCTGCCGCGCTCCATTCTTAATTCAAGTTTGTTCAAGTAAACTTCGTGTATCCAAACATTTTTTTTTACTCTATAGCAGAATAAACAACCCGTCGGATTAAAAAGTTTGAAGTGTGTCAACATTGTAAAAAAAAATTTCGGAACGAGTTGAGTTGGCATGACTTAGTCATCCGTTGCGCTTTTTTCGAGTATGTGTGAATAATGCGAACAAAAAGTGATGTGAAAATGTGTAAGTTAAGTGTTAAAATATATTTTGGTAAGTGATAAACAATTCTATAGAACACTATACATCATTTAACTAGTTTTAGATAAAATTTAACGATATTTAAGTCGGTCATGTATGTATGTATTTACTTGTGACGTAACGGCCCGCTCAAATTTTAACTATTTCTAATTATATAATAAATTGTTCTTGTAAATAACATCTGTAATATGTTTATATGACATATCTACAACATAATAAAAAATATATAAGTTTTATTAGTGTCTTCCACAAAATACTCGATAATAAGAGATTAAATAACACGTTGAGACTTTTCCGAACATTCAAGAATTTAATTCTATAGAGAAATTGTTTGTGAGAGGTAGCTAATTTTTTTTATTGACAAATATAATTTTACATAATTCTAAATTTAAATTTACATTAAGTACATATTCGGAACATTTTGAATAAAAAAACAATTTTATCAGATTTTAGCCTTTTGATCACCCGTTTTAATATTTTGTTTTACTTAAATTTACCAAACCTATTTTAACATCTGTGAACGATTTTACTGAGAAGAACAATCATTAAATAGAATAAAACAAACAAACAACTTCTCAGAACTTACAAAATTAACACAAAACAAAATTTTTACTATAAAAGAGTAAAAGAGTAATCGTATTTCACTTTAACAGCCTACTTCAATTTTAGGAGTTCAAAAATTAGTATATATTTAATTTTGTTTTAGGCAACACTGTAAACTTCTATTCAAAAGTCAAATTCAAATTACGAAATTTATTGTACTGGGCTTTTGTTAAATTGTTGTGTTTATAAATGTATTTCCACATAATATGTGTATTGAGTAAACAGCTTAAATAGCTCCTCCGGCCGTGCAGAATTAGTGCTTCGTAGTTTATAGTAAGCAATTAACGAGACAGAAATAATATGATTTCAAGTGTGTCGCTGGATGCTTTAATAATAAAGGTATGTTAAAAGATTTTGAAGAAAGATTATACTCATTTTAATAGATACATACAAATTATTTAATTCATGATTACAATCATTTTGATTCCCTACTTAACCTAAACGTAAACATGGCTTGAAAATACAATTGCAGGGAAAACTACATGCTTAATGTTGAATCTGAATTTTCCTTTTTTATTGATTACTAGCTGTTGCCCGCGTTGTTAATAGTCCTCCAGAAACATTTTTTCGGGATATAAACAATCCTACGTATTAATCCAAGTTACCCTTTATGTATGTGTCAAATTACATAAAAATGGGTTTAGCAGTTTTTGTGTGAAGGTGTAACTGACAAATCAGCATATAAACATTCGTATTTATGCTATTAGTCATCATCATCAGGATCATTTTTCATTGCATTTAACTGCGTTTTCTGTACAAAACTTACCTAAAAAAGGTTTCCAAAAACAAAGTGTGCCTCAATAGGGACATTTTAGAAACTGAGTGCACTTTTTCTTCCTAAAGGTGTCTACCAAGACAAAGACACTTTGTTTTTTCAAATTATGTTTTAGAAAATTTTTATTATAAGTTTTTTTTTAAGTGAACAGGATCAAATCCTGTCTGAAGTGAAATTTTTCATAAAAAGAAATGTTAAAAATATGTTTTCTAAAATAATTTATTTAATGCACATAGTGCAACAGCTCTAATAGTTAACATAATGCAAGAGCTCCTTACCTTACTTAAGATACTGTATACTGTATAAAGAGTATATATATATATAGCAAACCCGAATTTTGTACACTTGAAAGCAAGTAACAGAGTCTGTTAAATAATATGGTGCACAGGTATAACATGTTTAATTTGAAAGTAAGTCTAAAGGCATTGTGATTTAAGGCAACTACATAGTGTCATATGATTTAGGTGAATAAAAAACAAAGTAAACTTAATACTTTTATTTTTTATATAAATGTCACTCCAAACTGATACTGTATACCAGAACAATATTAACAAAACTTTTTTGTCACATTTTTTTCAGTATTCAAGGTTTTTCATAAATTTCTTAATTCAGTGAAGAAGATTTAAAGAATTTTATTAACACATAGGTTTAATTTGTTGTTGGAGACATTTTGCAACTTGAAACTGAGAGTTATAGCTGCTTTTTTTATGATATTGGAAGGCAAACAAGCAGACGGATTTCCTGATGTTAAGAAATTCACGCCGCCTAGAGACACCAAAGGTGGTAATGGTGCGTTGCCAATCTGAGGCCAGGATGTTAGGCCTCGAGCAAAAGTAAGTTTACCGGCTACCTTACCCTCCGAACCGGAACACGTCATGACGTTATGGCGGCAGGAATAGGTAAGGCGGTGGTACCAATTTATTTATTTATAGCTGTTACCGCTGTATTCGATTTTTTCCTTGTTAATATTATCCTTCCGATATCCTTATGTTCGATTGCGAAGAGAAGATATGAACGCCTGAAAAAAGTGAAGCGTAAAGCACGAATGTAAGGGACCACTATTTTTAATTCGCACTTGTGTCTTGGATATCTGCGGGCGTGCGCGCAAGTCGCGACCTTAAGCAGTGAAATTTAAATTAAACCAATCCGCTGCGTGTGCTTGTGCAAAATTTTGAAGAAAGCAGTAAGTAGAAAGACAGGTCAGTCGAATTCCCTTATTACCGCCTTATTCCCGCATCGAACCAAAACCTGTTGAAGTATGGTCCACCGCAGGTCTGTAGATACAGACCTTTATTTTTTTAATTCGCATACCGCAGTTCAATGGTGCATTTCCTTTACGTACCACATTTGTGGTCCTTCGTGAGGGATTTCTTTATGCATCTATAGCTTTTATTTATAGCTTATCATGACAGGTCAGTTTTAAATTATTTTAAGTAATTTTAACACTAAAAAATATTTCAAAGAGACAGATGTTTAATGAAATAAATAATTATGTAACATTAATTTTCAGAATACTCCAAAAGAAATATGAAACCAGCAATTACAAAAAGGAGTGCACACATAATCAATTTACTCATGTGGAGAAAATATCGCGCGTCTTAAATAATTTAAAATTTTAATTAATTAGTGTAGGTAATGTGGTAAAAATGTAAAAATATATAATAGGGTTTTGTAACATGTAAAACCTGTGTATGTAATAACAATGAATTAATAAAAATCAGGACTTCTTTGACCTAGTGAGTCTATAACAAATTGTGTATTGTGTAATAAAAACTTTTGGACAAACTTAATAGTAAAGATTTTATAAAAACTATAGTTTTCATTTTTATTGAATGTGATTTTATTACTTGCACAAGATAAAAATAAAGTTGCTGAACATCTTGTTAAGATATAACGCATATTTTTTTATTTACACTTAGTGCAAAGGTATTAATTACATTCTTTCAGTAAAGAGACGTTGAGATGACGGTACTGATATGTTTAAAATAAAAGCGATTAAATGTGCAAGAAAATATGACAGAAAAATAAATAAATAATCACCAAATACTTAGTTTCATTTTGCTCTAAGCTTACGTAGTTGAAACCGGTGGAGCAGCCATTGCAATTTTCAGATTTTTTGCGATTGTGGAAACGAATTCTATAAATAGGTTTGCATAATAATTACATGAGTAGTATTTTTTTTATTCAAAGTTATGACAATCTCAAAAAATCGGATATTGTAATGGGCCAATATTCTTTTTCCAAAGAAGACTGAAAGTGTAATTTTATAGGATATGTATAGGTGTATATACGTTAGTAGTATATGTAGGTACTTATATATATACAATTTCTGTTCTGGTTTTCAAAACACGTTTGCAGAGAGCGACACTTTCGCATTTCTTATTTTAGGTCTAGAGACAATACTCTATTAAAAGTAAGGTACTCTGTGGTACCGGGTAGCAGGTAGTGAGATAACGACCCCTTTTTTCCCCAGCTTGTGTTGTAAAATATTTGCATGGACATTGTTGTTTTCATAATTGCATTCTGTTAAACGTTTCATGTTCTTTCGAATAAAGTATATAGAAGGTAACTAAAACACGTTTGTTTTTCATAAGAAATGTTTTTCTTGGGAAAATTGGGAAAAACACGGAAAGTTTTTTCACATTTTGTTTGTTGCAAATGTTTTTGGGGTTCAACATACACATTTTACATTATTACGTGGCTTAATTCTCAGGGATCCTAAAAATATATACATTTATATGTTTTGAATACATAAATCGAAAGATATCGTCGTCATTCGCCAACTTTTATTTTGCCGCCATTTTTCGCCAAACATGTAAGACGCGAAACTTGTAAAAGCGATCACGCGGCAAAGTTTGAACTGTTGACTGGTTAATATGTGTATGATTTTTTGTCTCTATTGGTCCTGTACTACTGAGTAGAATAGACCATCTACCTCTCATAAGGTGCGAGCATAGATTATTGGTTATTTAGCAATAAGACCATTGGCGGCAGAGTGCTTTCGCGGGCAATTTCCGGCAAGTTGGTTATTACATATTTTACCTTAGTTTTTCGAGCTGCCTCGCATAGAGACAAGTGGTTTATTCTACTTATCGGACCTGGACCAACAAAGGGAAAAGCACGGGGACTAGGCTTACTTCCATAATTCGATATGTTTCAGCATCAGAACGAGGTCATCCTCGACCAGCGCTTAGCGTCCATACGTTTACAGAACAAACTCCCAGAGATACAGGAATTTATGCTCGACCTCCGCTGCCTACTGTAAGTATTATTTCATATTCTACTAGCAGGTGCTTGTAAAAAGATATTTGAAAGCTCAGGACCATCTGACTTTATTCCTAGCTTGACTTGACATTTTCTTGTGTAATCCCATCCCATCCCATCAGTTATCGCCATTATCATGTTTTGTGCTGGAGGATAGGGTTGCTGTTACACTTGTATAATTGGCCTATTATCCCGGGCATAAGGTGACTCACTAGTTATACCAATGTTGTCCATATCATTCAATGCTTCTTGCCGTCAGTTGTTTGCAACCTTAAAAGACATCTTAAAAATGTTAAATATGAAAATCATATTAATTTAAGTACTTAGATTAAAAATTTTGTAAGAATTTTTATCATTTATAAAAAAAGAATTGAGGGTTTCTGGAGGACTGCTGCTGCTGGACCTGCTGAAATTATTTCCTTTTTTAAAAAAAAATACTGCAATAATTATAATATATTTGTCAGAGATGTTCATCGCTGGAGCGTCCATCGGTGCCAGCGAAGACCAACGCGAACACCGGCCAGAGCGAGTTCAAGCCCATCAAGCCGTCGTCCTTGCCACCACACCTTGCTAAAGGTAATGCACACTTTACAAATTTGCGTTTTAGGCAAGCTATACAGCTTTAACAGCTTCATATGAGATGAGAAATTGCACCGTACGAAATGAAAAATGTACCATCTTGTCCTGTCTTTAGATGAATGTAGTCTCTTGAGTCTAGTTGCTACAGTTCAAATTTGAAATTTTAACGCGATATATGCAAGTGGTGCCCAGAACTCATCTATAATCTCAAATTTCTAAGCAATATTCAATAGCAAAGGATGTAAATACTCTGCAAGCGCTCAGTAGACATTCATACGTAAATTGATATTTAAGTGCTGTCACTTTGACAGTAGACTATGCATTGACAGTTCCTTATTTTAGAATTGAGTTTGGTTTCATTCATTAACATACTGCAAAAAAGGAGATGCTTCTTAATTTGACAGTGGTGGTAATTCTGCTGTTCACAAACTAAACTTAGTTTAGATGCATGCTATCTTTTTCAAATGAAATAAAAGCAAAGGAGATGGAACGTTTTAGTTATGTCAGATTAGTCCGAACATGTCAAATTGTGATGTTTTTAATCTGACAGCACTAAAAGTGTTTTGTCTTTTTTGTTACTTTCGTTGAAAGTAAAACAGCGATAACTTAAAATTAGTTTAATGAGTGCGCAACAAAATTACCACCAATATGTTTTTTGTACGTTTATTACGCTATTACTGGATCATAGCCAATAAATTTTTTAAAGTTATTTTTCAGAAAGATAGGTCATGATTTCGAAATGGTCCCATATTAATTTTATCATGATCTGACTAGGGGTTTTGTTACTTTTAAAAACTACTGCATTATTCAATATAACTCAAAAAATACTTGTAGGATGTTGATAAAAAATGTGTTTGACCATTTCGGAACCATTGGTATCTTTCTAAAAAATGTGATGCCTACTGAAATAGGTACCTAGTTGAATTCGGTTTTGCAGTTTTACTTTGCTTATTTATTTTTATGTGATAAGATAACGCAAAAACACACCGTGCTCTTGATGGTAAGAGACAAACATGTGATATAAACACCGTAAAAGCTGTAGATTCGCCGCTGATCTGTGACCGCGGTCTTAGGTCTACTGTGTAAGTCTATTGGCTGCCCTATCCTCTGAAGTGGAAAATGACGCTGTCGTTATGGCGGAAAGAACAGATAAGGCGGTGGATGGCTACTCGGGCAAGTGGCTGCACAGTACTTGACGACCTGTAGTCTTGTTGATGATGATAATTTAACTTAATCGTGCCTTTTAGGAGCTGCCTTATCGAGGAATGCAGATGATTTATTTCACATCTTGGTTGGATGTGGACCAACAGATATATACTATTTTCTGTTATTTTGTTTTAATGTGTATTGTGTACTTTTTTGACTGATTCTCTCCTCTTTGCCCAGAAATACCCCAAGCTCTGTACGTGAATATGTCGGAGTTGGCAACCATGGCTGCATCCCGAGCGCAGCAACACAACGCCGAGTTTCCGCAACAAGAGAAGGTAACACATAGCCACCTATGTCTCTTAAGCCTGGTTCATACTGTACTTCGTTATTATAACAATTGGTTGTTTATCTAAAAGTAACGAAGTGTTGCTGATAGTTACATAAAATGCTTTGAGTTATCAACAGACAACAAACGACCGTAGTTAGATTGTTTACTGTTCGTACGAAAAGCTATCGTTTGTAAGCAAAAACGACTATTTTCTTTGAATATAGAAACTGGGCGTTTACGGACATCTCAAAACCGGAAACACAAAATTAAAAAGAAGGTGTGTGTGCGATTCACACATGATAGAAGTAAAACTTCAGTAAATCGACAAAAAAATGAGATGAATATATATTTATGTCTCTTACCTGCAGAAGAATGAGATGAATATACATTTGTGTCTCTTACCCGCAAAAGAATGAGATGAAGATATATTTGTGTATCTTACTTGTCGTTTTTCCGTTGCACCCGTTTTGAAATCACAACGATTCTAAAGAAGTTTCACTTCAACAGTTTATTGTTCTAAAACATATAAGTAACCCATAATGGGTTTTTTACTAAATTTTTTACTAAATATCTTTCAATGTAATTTTGTTACGGTTATATTTTGCGGGACGTTATACGATGCGATTTTATAGACTGAAATAATTATTATGTCACGAAAGAATATGTCTACATTCTCATATACAAACTATTTAAGAAAGACAATAAGGATTGGTCACTGAAAAAAAAAACTACAAAGCTAATTTTGAGCTAGGCTATATTTAAAACCTTGGGGTCTTAAGGTCTAAGCTGAAATTTCTCAAAATTGGTCAAGCAAGTTAGAAAGGAATGAAGCTAAATCGTAATGCGAAAGTAGTTGTGATTTGAGTATTTTTTATTACATCATCAAAACACTTTGAATAATAAACATATGGAAGAAAAAATAATTATGACTACGATGTTTCCTTCTGTTTGACAAAACAACATAATCTTTGGTGCAAACAGGTGACATGTATTTTTATTACTTTTTTCAAAAGTGGCCGTTCTATTGCATTAAAAGTGACGTATTGTATGTAGTATAAAAATTGATTAATTTAATCTGTATAAAATACTCTCATGTTGGTCTTCTTATCGAAGTAGTACAGTGGCTTATCACGCCTTAGTCTCGAGGGCCTGTAATAACACATTAATTTATTTAATAAAAATGACATTTTAAGATAATTTAATTTTATGATACATTTCACAATTTTTAGTACAGAACTTTTTACAAAAAAGACAGGTTATTATGAAATTCGCGACCTTCACCGATTGGCGAGCAATCGTTGGTCCTGCTACTGACGCAATTGATAGATAAATAAATATCTCTATATAAATTGAACTCAAAGTAACCGAATTACATGTTTTTTAACCGACTTTAAAAAAAGGACGAGGTTGTCGATTCGGCTTTGTTTTTTTTTGGTATGTTTGTTACGCTATTCCTTAGTTAATAGCCAACCGATTTTGATGGTTCTTTTTTAGAAAGATAAGTCATAACTCCGAGGTGGTTCCTTATTGTTATTATTAATTTTATCATGATCCAACTAGTTGTTTTTGAGTTATTCTTAATAATGCATACGTTTTTCACTTATCCTGACGATCTCGTCATTGATGAGGTCGACAGCTCCTAAACTACTGGCAGGATATTGATAAAATTTATGTTAGCCCATTTCGGAACCATTTGCTATCTTCCAAAAAAGGTATTATTCAATTGCGACGTGCTACCCAATGTTATTGTTGGAGTCGGTTTTTGCAGTTTTACTGTGCTTGTGTTTTTATGTTTATACGAAATGAAGTAAAAACTCAACGTACTGATTTTATTCGTATAAGTTCAAGCGTCAAAAACCGTATATTTTTTTAGATTGGTGAAATCATATAACAATGAATAATTAGTGAAATTTTTGTCGCGATTTAATAAATATTATAAATGCATTAGTGTTTGTGTTAGTATGTATTTACAAGTGAACATGGGTGATTATAATAAATTTAAAATAGAACTAGCTAAGGCATTTAAGGAGGACATAGGCTTTTTTCAAATGGCCCGTTTGTATCACATAAAAATAGTAAAAAACGAATATTATTCACTTTGTTTGTAAATTCTCCCATTTGAATTTGGCTGCTAAGGAATCTGATATCTGCCCTTCTTTTAGTTGCTTTTTAACAACCCTCTCCACAACCCTCAATGATAAGAACATGTTCTGGACGTTCGATGGCTGGCGGTTGCGTGATGTAGTCTGTAAAAGAAAAGAAAGTTTTCTAACTTTGCTTTTTTATATTAGCGAACAAGCACACCTTAGGTACTTAATTGTGCTTACTTTGTTGTAAGTGTTGGTCCGGGCTCCTTTGTAGAATAGACCATCTGCCTTCCTTGCTAGGCAGCTCGTAAAAGGCGAGCATAGGCTCCCCGTCACTAACATCGTGACATCTGACTAGGTGGTAGAGTTTAGCAGTGATTCGCCCGGATTGGTACCACCGCCTTACATATTCCTACCGCCGTAACGTCATGACGTGTTCCGGCTCGGAGGGTAAGGTAGCCGGTAAGCTTACTTTTGCTCGAGGCCTAACATCCTGGCCTTAGGTTGGCAACGCACCATTACCACCTTTGGTGTCTGTAGGTGTTGTGAATTTCTTTCCATCAGGAAATCCGTCTGCTTGTTTGCCTTCCAATATTATAAAAAAAAAGTTTAATTGTGCGCAATAAAGATATCGTTCATTCATTCGTTCATTCATTCATTCAGTCATTTATCCATTCACACCTTATGGTAGGAGACAACCGAGCCCTATAGACACCATAGATGTTACAGGTGCGTCGCTGTGATGCAGCTGGGATGTTAGCCTATGATGCATATCTTCCAGCTACCCTACCATCTGGCCCCGAACATGAAAGAGTCATTTTGGCGACAGGAATAGGTATGGCGGTGGAGCCCTATGCAGGAAGTTGCTCCATAGCAATCTAACACTAGTTATTCAGTTAGTAAATACCAATAAACTATGCTCGCCTGTTACGCTGCCTGGCAAAGCGACAGATGCTCTATTCTACTCAGAGGACCCTGACAAACCCGGGGCTTCAGCTTTGGCTATAATGCTGTATTGTACTGAATATACATTTTTGCACATGTTTTAACTTAATTAATACATATATAATTGATGAATATAAACTAAGTTATATATTTTAGTGTTGCTATTCTTTTTTACCGTTGTAATTTAAAAGTTGTTGTATAACTAAAGTATTTATAGACTAACCATGATCTCCACAGCATCGAACAGTTTATTCAGCTCCTTCCTTTCTCGGGTGGTTAATGATTTTTCGTTGAAGTCAAATACACCGGCTTCCTTGAGCTTCCTCTTGATAACGTCTAGCGTAATCACCGGGGCTTGGTCCAGGATTTCGCCAGATTTGTATGCAGCCTTCACATCTTCCTCCTCTTTGGGACTGCAATTTGTGTGATGCAATAAATATTATTAGTTCAATTGAACCGAAGAGAATTGAAAATTTTGCGATAGAATTAGTCACGGGCGTTGATAGGTTGAATAAATCGCGTCAGACTGCCTTCAGCCTAGTATTGTTTAATTGGTCGTAGGTGTTAATGACGTCACTAGTTTTTATAATGAGAAGCATCTAAAAAAAGTATTTTCCCGCCCTTATCCCCGAACAGGTAGGCTGAGGCACAACCAGGTCGCGCACAACTAGCCGAAGACACTAAGTCCCACAATGGTGGCAATAGGTGGCAAGCCTATCGCCAACCGGGCACACATCCAATCCTAAATAACATTTTTTTATTTATTTGAAAATTGGAAAAACCCAGCAATGTATCGCCTTAGGTGGGTAATACCGCCTTGACTTGCTGACGCCATTACATCAACACTTGTCAATGTCGTGTTCCGGTTTGGAGGATACAGTAGTCGATGCATGTAATTACACAACAGGTTTATGATTTTTGTCTCAGGTTGGCAAAGCACCATAATTTCTGGTGTCTATACGCGACGTGAATTTCTTGTCATCAAGTAATCAGCATATTTCTTTGTTGTTTGAAATCGTTAAAAGAAACACATATCTAATATTATGTAGTGTGTTGTTATACTGTCATTGTGGGAAATATATAGGTGCTCCCACACAGCAGCTATATAACGTTATACAACATTGTGCAACACGACAACATTTATAATACGCTTGTATATAACTCTAACTAACTGTTAAAAAATGTTATATGTTATAAACGCTCCCACATTGGATGAACTCATTGTATAACATCGTATAACATTGTGTACAATGAGTTTCGCTCCGCTCACTTCCGCTTACGTCCTGCTGAGACTCTGATGATGTTATACTACAAAAGTTATATTTTGTTATACCATATTGTAATTAATTTTAAAACATTTTGTTTAATGAAGTTGTATATCATCAATAACAATTTATAACAATTGTTATAAATTGTTTAAAAACAAATGTTATAAGTCAGTTTCTAACGTTATATAACTGCTGTGTGGGAGCACCTTTAGAAACTGACTTATAACATTTGTTTTTATAACTTCATTTAACAAAATGTTTTAAAATTAATTACAATATGGTATAATAAAATATAACTTTTGTAGTATAACATCATCAGAGTCTCTCGATTTCAGAGTTCGATGCATCCAGTAAGAGCGCCTTTTCTTCTTTTTTTTCAAACAAAATACGGGTATAAACGCCAAACCTATCAGCATTTCCTCCATTATTGGGTCACTACCACCTTCCTCGACAAAAGACAAACCGAAACTGATTGAACACAATGTTATACGATGTTATACAACGATTTCATCCAACGTGGGAGCGTTTATGTAACATATAACATTTCTTAACATGTTATAGAGTTACATACAAGCGTATTATAAATGTTATCGTGTTACACAATGTTGTATAACGTTATATAGTTGCTGTGTGAGAGCACCTTATGAAACTATAATATAATAAGTCTTTTAAAGTTTGGTTCAAAAAACATATTTAATGATACGCTTGACGTACTCGGCCTTTCTCCTTTTTAGTCCGAGCCTCCAAGTAAAAAGGATCACCTGCCTCTTTCTCTGGTAGCTCGTAAGAGGCGACTACAGGTTTCATGAGTTATCACTAACAAGACAACTAGTGATATAGTGATATACAACAACTTATCCAAATAGGAATCTTCCGCCTCACCTATTCCGGCCTTCGTGATACTGTCATGTTCCGCTCCGAAGGATAGGGTACCTGGTATACTTGCTCTTGGCAGTAAGGCAGACCTTTAATAACCTATGGTAGGATACTAAGGTTAGCTGGTATCATCACATAAAAATATGTAAAATGTCAGCTGAAAAATGACAGTTTAGGTGGTTTTATTTCGTGAAGCTATAATACTATTGGAGGTTACACTCGTAACAAAAACCTAATGTTATTTCCAAATGTTGCTATCTCTCTCATGTACCGGCCTCTCTTTCGTTTTGACTTGTTAATTGACATCATATGACTTTTTGACACGTCGGTTCTTGAGAGAAAGCCAGCAGTACTCGGAAATGACGTCAGCAGGGTTACTCTTGAATCTCGATTTAATGTTTTAATGTTTTATTTTTTTTCAAAGTAAGTATAGTAACATACATTTTTTGAACTTCAATATTAGTATTGTATAATATAATTACATTGTTTTACTATCATTAAATAGCTTATTAATGAATAATCTATAAACATAATGTTACTAACAAAGTTGTTATTGATACCTTTTTTACTATTTGTGATTTCATTTTCTTAAAATAAATTAAAATGTTAAAAATTAATTAAAAAAGTAGTAATGTAAGATACTGGTTTAAAAAAAAACACCGACAGAAAAAAAATATACCCATCTGAACATTGTAAAACTAAAGAATACCAAAATTTCATTGTCAATAACTTGCCAAACTTTTAAACAACACATTCTTAGTCATAAAATATTATGTCATTTAATACATAACACAACCCCAAACATTAAATTATTAGGCACATACTCGTATTTAATAAACAACTAGGTGATTCTGAATACAGAAGTATTTATAAAATAAATGTCGCGACATAATATAAACACACAAGTCAATAAAATCACAACATGAATAAAATAAATGATTACAATTTCAAAAATAAGTCAAAGGATAATTAAAATTATTAATAATACAAAAAATAATAATCAAAATTTTAACACAATAATGACAAAATTGTTAAAAAAATCCGAGATTCGTACAAATAACTCCATGTATTACAATCATATTTTCTCAAAGATAAGTACCATTCGTTCTTTAAAACAAAATTAAAAACTTTGAATTCATCAAAATTGTTAATTAAAATTACACGTAAAATAAAATTAATTGAAATATATAAGAAAAATAATATAATCATTACAATAAAAAACTGATTTCATTCTTACACTTTCTTACTTAAGTACTACTTATGGTTGAGGAGTTAGAAAACACCAATTCTATAACTATAAGCTAATATTTTGGCTATAATATTTTTACATTTATTGCTTAGATGCAAAAATTTAGAAACGAATTTCTTTTCTATAAATTTATTTGTGTCAAAGAAAGACAGCATATCACTTTGATTCGATGTCAAATTGTATAAAAAGGTATTTATATGAAAAATATGTTTATTTTTGGTGATAGTATACTTTGATGAGTATGGCAACGCACATAATATAATTTTCTTTGGCGCTTGAGATAAAATATATTGTATACAATCAGTTAACTGATACGTTTTCAAATGATCACTGTTTCCCAATAATAAAACTACAATGCTACCATTATTTATGTAGATATTTTTAAATTTATGTACTATATTCGAAAAAGTGAAATCTGGAAAACAATTGTTAATTACTTTATTATTACTGTACATACTTATTCGGGAGCCCATACCGATACCCATGGTATTAGTAAACATTAACACTTGCTTTTTTTGCATTATATTATAGTCTATATTTGTCTTGTAGCTAAAAATTGTATTACAATTTTCCACTGAAACTAAATTCTGGGATACACTGTAAGCTACAGCTGATGATTCACTTGTACACTCATAAGGACAATTATTAGTCAGTAGGTTAACTTGTGTTTCCTTGTGACATGGATCAGTCAGTTCTTTTGTAACTAAGATATGTTCCTGGGTTTGCCCTGAATTATGGTTTAGAGACATATTGCTAAGATCACTTTGTAATCCCACAATCTTATACTGTAAGCTAGATATTTCCGAGTTATAAGTTTCTAGATTACTTTTTATTTTGTTTTTAAGTAATATGAACTGATCTAATAATTGAACATTTTCCTTTTTTAATTCTTGGTATTTTTTATTAATAATTTTCATGCTTTTTGATTGTGGTATGGTTCTAGTCAAGTATTTTCTGAGTTTTCTTATTTTTTTCTTTTTTCTTCGACATTATATTATTGGTTAATGATGTACAAGTGTTGTTTGTATTACTCAAACTTAGTTCTTCAAATAAACTTTTGTTATTTGTACTTGATAAAAACTGCTTGTCTTGTTCCAACTGGTGAATAGTATCTCGAGCTTCTTGTAACTGTCGTTCTAAATGAGAATTGCGGGATAAAACTTCTTCGTATGTTTTCATACATTCTAGAAAATTATTTTGGCGTATTTCAAGTAGGTCGCGTTGCTCAATAACATCTTTGTATTCATTATATAATTTTGACAAATCTTGTTTTAATTCAGAATTCTTATACATGTCATCTTTTATCTGCTTTTCGTATTCCTCCCGTTCTTTTAATAAATCATTACATAAGATATTTGTAGACTTTAATTCCTCTAAAGCTGATTGCAGTTTACATTCTATGTTTTTTTGTATAGCTTGCTTACGAGTCATCATTTTTTTGGTGTAGTAAAAAAGACGTCGTAAAAAGGATGATAAAAACTTGTTTCTATTTTCTTATAAGATAAATTCCTTTGTTATAGTTTCATTGTTGTCAATCAAGTTAATGTAAATTGGAAAATGGAATCGGATATGTAATTTTAGGTTTATTTTATATACGTAAGCGGAGGCAAACGAGCAAGTGCGTCACCTGATGGAAAGTGATCACCGCCGCCTGCGGACACATCCACAACACCAGGAGTATCACAGATGCGTTGCTGACTTTTAAGGAATGAGTATACTCTTTTCTTGAAGGTTCCTAAGTCACTTCTGAACTACACCTAAGGTACTCTTGAACGTAATGTTCTCTTGAACTCTAGCGAATTATTAACATTTAGTTAATATAAAACAATAGACTATTTTATCAGATTTGTTTTAACTAAATGTTAATAATCTGCTAGTGTTGTGTTCAAGAGTACCCTAAAGAACATATCAGATTCCAGATTCCAGTTTGCCTGAAATCGAGATTCAAGATGTTTGTTAGAAGTGTAACCTCCTGTATTATAGCTTCATGTTTAATATACTTTAGGATCTAGGACGTATTATTAAAATTATGTAATGTCAGAAACGTAGACTAGATGTCGCTAGTAGTCGTTTAGATCCCGTTTGATGTAGTTTGTACATATATTTATGATGTGGCTTTTCGTTGTTAAAAATTTCAGACATACAGACGAACGGATAAAGTATTTTTGAATATTGGCGTTAATGTCAATATATGTAGTCGTTTTTAATATTATTACAGTAATGAAAAAACAGATTGGCCGTTGCACTTTATTGGTTATTGGTTATTGTTATATCTAATAAAGGTATTATCTGTGGGTATAATTTTTTTATTGGTTACTATTTAGTGATCTGCTGACTCGTGTTAAACTTAACTCGAGTCAATTCGAGTTAAAATTTCGGTAACTCGAATTGAATTCGAGTTGACTCGATTTAAGTAGGATGACGTTCAGTCAGTCATGTATTTCTTTGTTTTTATCAATTTTACGAGGGTGGATCTAAAAGTTCGTAGCCTAACCTACATGGAGCTATGACATCTTTTTAAAATCTACCGTCATTTGTTAGAATGTGTCATATTGATTTATTGTGCGCAGTTTCATTCCGATACTGCACAATATAAATTTT
>NJDC01002575.1:97675-114454 GCA_002245475.1 Calephelis virginiensis
ATTATTTTTGTAGATTATTTACCGAAAGGTCAAACTATAAATTCTAGTTATTATTGTAACCATTTGCGAAGACTCCGGGAAGAAATAAAAGAAAAAAGGCCGGGAATGTTGCGTAAGAAAGTTTTGTTTCATCAAGACAACGCACGTGTTCACTCTTCGGTTGAAACAATGTCTGTAATCCATGATTATGGCTACGAATTGCTGCCCCACCCACCTTATTCGCCGGATGTAACCCGTATCGGATTATCATTTATTTCCAAATTTAAAAAAACACTTGGGTGGCTCGAAAATTTCGACCAAAGATGAAGTGATAGTCGCAGTAAACGACTATTTCGCCGATCTTCCGGAATCCTTTCTTTTCGAGGGGATAAACAAGTTGCAGGTCAGGTGAAAGAAGTGTGTTGAGCTAGATGGAGACTATGTCGAAAAATAAACATAAATTTAGACCCACTGTTCTTTCATTTTCTTGGTCGGGCTTAGAACTTTTGGATTCACCCTCGTATTAACAAGTTTGTTTCTTAACGAATCAAATACGATAAGAAATTTTTATGAGTGTAAATATTGAGTAGAAGAAGTATAATTATTGTGATAATGAAAAAACAATTCTTTTAGGTATATTACATATTATTTATTTTTGACATTTATTATTATATTGGGTATTTTTGTTTATTTAAAAAATGGAGCTTACATCAATTCTCAATAACACTGTTTTTATATGGCAGTCTTAACAAAATAATATCAGTCTAACTTGATGAAGTCGAAAACATGAAATCATAAATATCACAATCTATTTTATTAATTACATTTACATTTCGGGCTTATTTTTTTAAACAAAAGTCATAATATGCACTAACAAACGATAATAACAAGTGGTTAACAACCACAACTCAACACAACCGGCACTCCAATAAAACCTCAATTCTGCGACAGTATTTATTTGCATCCAATGAATATAATTACGAATGATCGGGAATCTTTGCGACACACGTTGTCGGTGCCGTTCGGCTTCGGCCGGCGAGTTGACGGCGCGGCAGTGTCGCGATGAGTGCGATTATTAATTGCGAGTTATAGACAAATCAAGTCGAATTGATTTGAGTTGGACCTAACTCGAGTTGACTCGAGTTAGCAAATCGAGTTGACACATCTCTAATACTATTTATTACAAAAAAGGTTAAAGGTTGGACTTTGGATTAGCGAATAGCGATAGGTCGTTGGAGATTTTTCCGTCAACGAAACGTTAACGTTAATTCCATTTCGTCTAACTAGTTAATTTCGTCAACGTGTTAACGTGGTCTGAATATCAATTTGCTTGGTTTTCATCAATGATTCAATTCAACGATTGACGTTCTCCGCACTTGGTAGTGTAATCAACCGACTTTAAAAAAAAAGAGGAGGTTCTCAATTACTGATGTCATTCTTAATTAAACTGGATAAGATGGTTTTGGCATATGATTTTACCCACCAGCTAGATTATCTTCCCTAAATACTTTTCAGGCTTACTGAATGACTAATTTGCTATGAAACTAATATTTTTTAACGAATTATTTAGGTGTATTTATAAGATCATCTGATGATCTTATGTACAGAAAAATAATTAGGTATTATTTTCATTTTTGTACACATAATAGATAAATGACATTTACGCAAATGACCTGGCACCTCACCTGTAACTTGTCATAAATTGTCATTCAAAACGAATTTTATCGGTTAACGGTTATGCAATATGCAGTATGACTTATGCTGAATGCATTAGAGCTGTCACTTGTCAGCTGTGTCAATCAACATCCAACGGTAATTCATTTGTCGTTATATGGGCGTATCGCTACCCAAAAAAATAATAATTAAGTCAAAATACAGAGTAAGGGTCGCAGCTACAATCTAGGTCTTTTTGGTTAATATGTCAATCAATCTTCAACTAGTGACGAATCGTCTAGTGAAAAATGTTGTTAGGGCCATGAATTTTGTGGCGATTTGGTTAAAAAAAGTATAAAGTACTTAGTTACAGTATTCGAATTTCGATAACAATGGGCCGTTTTGATTTCACAACCAAAATATCGTAAGCGCCGTGAATTTTGCGGCGCTATACAATACTATACAATACTTTGTAACCCCTATATACATATCCTCACGCCACATCTCTTACGTGATTGATAGAGAGTATTAAGTGGCAAAAATCATGATCCTGGCTGACCTGCCTGGCTTCCTCCACACTCTTACCCTTATCATACAAGCACGCCGGTTTCGGAAACTTGACATCACCTTCGGATAACACACGAGCGATATGACCGTGGAATGTGAAACTTAGTCTCCTCGGGTACTTTGTATCAGAGATCAGATACCTGTGATGCTTTGTACGTAAGTCATTGTAGGTTAGTAGGTACTCACCATCCTAAAGTATTGAATACGTTGAGAGAAAATCTGTAAAAGAAATATAAATATCACTGGACAGAATTGTTTTATAAAAACTCATAACTAATTGCTATTACCTATTTAAAATTATATTGCAAAAGAAATCGTAATGGTTTTCCTTTGATGTATATTAGAAAAAGTTTAAAAGTTTCGTTGAGAATCGCCCGGATTGGTAACACTGCTCTATTTATTCCTGCCGTCTTAGCGTCCAATGCTTGCCGTTGACGTGTTCCAGTTTGGAGGGTAAGGTAGCCTGTAAACTTACTTTTGCTCGAGTTCTAACAACCTGGCCTCAGGTTGGCAACGCACCATTACCACTTTTGGTGTATCTAGGCGGCGTGAATTTCTTACCTTCAATTATCATAAAAAATAATCAAATTAGGAGAGTGGTAGGTATTTTTAACCCCGGCAACACGATAGTGATGCACCTACAACATGGTATATTTTTTCTATTTATCCATGTATGGTATTTATCGGTCAAGGTAGTCTGTTACCGTCAATAGAGTCGTGTACTTGTTCGCTGTTTTATACCATTAAAATAAAAGTCGAGAGTTAAATGTATTCTTACAATATTTTTCTTCTAATGCTGAGTCCGTTGATTCAGGATAATAATAGGATTCGCTCGTAGGTGTAATAAGATGAACTGATTCATACCACTTATTGGTCATTACTTAATATAAAAATAAAGTACCCATGACCCTGTCCAAAAAGCACGCTAAACGTTAGATATTTATATTGCGTCTAGATATACTGCATTTTACGCGCGTGAAAACGCAGATAAGTAGATACTTGAATATCCCGGATATTAAATCGAAGATTTAACGTGTATTATAAAAAAAAATCGTGTTAGTATTTACAAATTAAGAACCGATTTGCCTGAAAATTTACAGGGACCTCCCTGTCAAGTTTCACCCAAACTAGCAAGTTTAGAACCAGGTGATGGACATAGGATACTTTTTGTCCCGTCCGACTGTGAGGAAACTAGGAAAAACTACATTTTAACTTTTCCCATACGAACTGAACGGGTGGTACAAAGTTCGCCAGTGCAGCTAATTTATAGTCTATAGACTATAGATATAAAAAAAGTTGTTTTAGTTATACCAGAGATTAGGTTATACTATAAACTTTTTCAGCGGCATTGCTGCTAAAACTACTGAAGCTCTCAGATCGTCACCCAATGATGCAGAATCATTGCTGAAGCAATATGTTGATGAGTGTAAAAATAGTTTTGAATTTTCGTTCGTTGATGCATCAGATATAATAAAAGTCTTTAAGTTATTAAAAATTAAAAATACGTTAGACTTGTGGGGACATTCTCTTAAAATTATTGCTTCAGTAATAAATGTTATTGCTACATATTTATCATATTTAACTGTTGTGTTTCAAATGGAGTATTTCCTGATCTAATGAAACTTAGTAAAGTTATTCCTATATTTAAATCTGGAAGTTCTTCTGATCGCTCCAACTACCGACCTATCTCCGTTCTGCCTACCCTGAGTAAAATGTTTGAAAAAATTATATGGAATCAAATGTTACTACATTTTAACAAATTAGGATTATTTCATAATAAAAAGTTTGGTTTTCAATCAATAGTCGATGCTGGTGTGGAATTATTGAAGAAAATTTATGAGTGTTGGGAGAATTCTCAGGATGCAATCGGGGTATTTTGTGATTTGTCCAAAGCATTCGATTGCGTAAGCCACGATACGTTGATCAGGAAACTGCGCCATTATGGAATTAGAAATAAGGCACTCGATCTTCTGATTCATATTTGAATGGAAGAATTCAGAAGGTTGATATTAATGGTAAAAAATCGACTGGTGCTGCTGTTACGATGGGTGTCACCCAGAGCTCTATTCTTGGTCCAATTTTGTTCCTTGTATATATAATTTATTATGTACTTGTATAAATAAAATGTATGTATATATTAATGACTTACCTTACTGCGTAAGAGACAAACACGAAATTGTATTGTTTGCGGATGACACTTCACTCATATTTAAAGTAAAAAGACAACTGGCTAAGTATGACGAAACTAACAATGCGATTTCAAAAGTTGTACACTGGTTCAGTGTAAATAATGTTTTTTTTGAATGAAAAAAAAAACTAATTGTATTAAATTTGTGACAGTGCCAAATGTGAGGCAAGTAGATACCAACGTACAACTTAATGGGAACAAGTTGGGCCTTATAGATTCTACTAAGTTTTTAGGACTAACAATTGATAATAAATTGCAATGGGGCCCACACATTGATAAACTTGCAATTAAATTAAGCTCAGCAGCGCTGTTAAGAAAATGAGACAATTAACTGATGTTGAAACCGCTAGGATGCTTTATTTTAGTTATTTTCACAGCATCGTGTCATATGGAATTCTTCTCTGGGGGAGTTCTGCCGAAGTCAATACTACTACTACTAATTTTACAAAAGGCAGCCATAAGGACAATTTATAACCTAGACCCAAGAGTTTCCCTGAGAGAAAAATTCAAAGAAATTAAAATTCTAACTTTAGTATCCCAGTATCTTTAAAAATTTAATGTATGTTCACAGAAATTCAAGTTCATTTAAAAGAAATTGTGATACTACACTGTGTCAATACAAGGAATAAAAATAATCATGCTGTGCATGTGTCTCGTCTCCACAGAGTAAGCCATTCTTTCATGGGCCTATGTATACAGTTCTACAATAAACTTCCCAATTATGTGAAAGAACTTCCAATTAATAAATTTAAGAAATGTGTTAAATGTAAATTAAATCAAAAGGGTTATTATAACATTGCTGAATATTTAGCAGATAAGACTGCTTGGGATTAATTGCTCCTCATGCCAATCTCTTATAATATATAATGTATCATTACATAAATTATTGTAAATATATTGTAAAGTAAGAAAAAAAAAGACAAGCCCGCTGAGTTTCTTGCCGCATCTTCTCAGTGTGCGGCCGCGATCCGATCCAGTGGTAGATTTATTATTATATAGACCCGTTACATGTGCCTCTTTGTAGGTTTATGTGAAATAAAGATGATTTATTATTATTATATATAACGCCTGTACCGATGTGGCGGAAAATTGGTGCGGAGGTAGCGTAGAACCAGGAGAAGGTCATCATATTTTTTACCCTGTTTGACTCGTTTTTTGTTAGTTTTTCCTTGAATACTGAACGGGTGGGACGAAGTTCGCCGGAACAACTAGTAGGGTATATATTAGAATTACATAGATGTGTTACAACGGCCTATTGTGTGGTCAATGTGATATGAAACACTGTTCTTTCTATGGCTATTTTTTTATTACACACATACACAAATCACATTATTTTGCAAAGTAGAATATTGTCAAACAGGATTCGGTACCCAATCTTATATCGTGTAACATTTAAATACTACCCGCAGTTCTACTTTGCACACAAATGTGATTTATAACTTGACTATAAAAATATGTCAATGATGTAGTTTTTCAGCGTTACTTTTTATTACAATATTATAAACTTGTATTATTATTTGTAGTCGTTTTTTTTTAATTTCATGTTTTAATGCAGTTGGGTTTTTGTTTTTTTATATTTTTTTTTCAATTCAATTCGTTTATTTCTGTAGTTGTAAAGTATTACAAGAATTGTTAGTAGTACAGTTAGGTACTGACTACGGCGTCTTCCTATTTACCTACCCTCGCTTTAGGAAACCTGTTGAGATATCTGGACGAAAAAGTAGCCTGTGTCCTCGTAGTTAGAATCTACTTCTGCGCTAACTTTCATTAAAACCGGTTCAACAGTTTTGGTGTGAAAATTTAAGATATAAAACAAACACATTCGCATTTATAGTATTACCAGTGATTATACAGAACAGTTTATTAGTAAAAAAACTTAAGGCTTAGAAATTTTAAAATGTATACATAATGTTTTTATATTAATGAAAGCGAACTATTCATTTACAATGGTGTAAAACAAACCGTGATGAATTGCAAACACTATACAATCAGAACTGGAAATACTTTATTTAGAAGGAATTCACACACATACATACACGTACCCACACATACATACACGTACCCACACATACATACACGTACATATAAATAAACACGCAGGTACACACACGCACATATAAATAAACACATAGGTACATACACGCAAAGACTAGTCAAACTTATTTGTGTATACCCTCTTTTATTGTCGAGGGTAAAAAACTAACCTATGTCACTCTCCAACTTCACTATCTCCATACGTAAAGTGATATCTTGTCATTGTTCCGTAGAGACGAGAAAATAGAAAAAATGAACTCACTTTCGCATTTAAAATTTTAAAATCTTTGAACAATTTACCCAGAAATCAAATATTGTTGTGGGTGTTATTCAATCATACTAAGACAGAAATATATAAGTAAGTACATAAGTATCTTCCTGCCCATATTCCCGAAGAGTTAGTCTGAGGCACAACCAGGGCACCCACGACTAGACGACACGACTAGCCGCAGACACTAAGTTGGCAAGCCTTTCGCCAACCGGGCACTCATCCAATTCCAAGCAACTTTTTTTTATTAGAAAATTAGAAAAACCACATTTTTGTTTTTGTTGTCCGATCCGGAAATTGAACCTGGGAACTCATAAAATCGAGTCCAACACCTGGACAGCTAGATCACAGAGGCGATAGAAATATGTACTGAAATTTGTCTAACCCCAGAAGTATCAGACAAATTTCTGCCTCCATCCGAATCGAATCCGAGCCTTGTTTACGCTATCAGCTATTTTGGCATTTTAAATGATGACGATGATATAATCACAAAATTGCAGCCAGGTTTTGATAGTTTTACTGATTGAAGTTTCACCGAACATTTAAAAGGCTCTGATTCGATTTCTGATCGAGATAGGCATTTGTATCAATGAAGGATGTTCGTATCTCTGAGTCTTTGTGATTATTCAATGTATTTAGTTATTCATATATCAAATACCAATATCAGTCTTCTAATCCTAACAATAATAACGTCGTCAGACATTAGGGAAGAGTCCGGTTGGCGAAAGGTTTGCCACCTATATACAGGGGACCCTAGGCTAATCGTGGGTGCCATGGTACTCTGTGGTCTAGCGGTTCAGCTGTTGGACTTAACTGCATGAATCGAGGGTCCCGGGTTCGAATCCCGGGTCGGGCAACAAAAAGAAAATTTGGGTTTTCCAATTTTCTAATAACAAAAACGTTACTCGGGATTGGATATGTGCCCGGTTGGCCATAGGCTTGCCACCTATCACATTGTGGGACTTAGTGTCTTCGGCTAGTCGTGAGTGCCTTGGTTATGCCTCTGCCTACCTATTCGGGGATATGGGCGTGAAGATACTTTTTTTTAAAATCTAAGAGTACTATGTGAACATCCATACTACAATATTATAAATGCGAAAGTCTGTCTGTCTATTGCTCTTTCTTGGCTAAGCCGCTGCACTGATTAGTGATTTTGATAAAATTGCATATAAGTATAGATCCGAGTTCAAACACACACACAGGTTTTTTGTCAAACATAAACCCCTATGACATTATTTTGTATGAAAATAGAAACCGTTCTTTGCTGACGTAGTCGCGGAGAGCCAGCCAAGTCCCTTACGGGTAGGCGAGTCTCATGATCCATGCAAACCTGCCTGACTTCCTCCACAATAATTACTCTTTTCATAAAAAAAATGTCGATTTGTTTGTTTTTGGTTTGGTTTGATCGTGAAATGTTATCCATCCAAATTCGCATTGTAGGTAGGTATATCTGCTTTGTCAATCTTTCCATTTTGCCACCAGCGTTTAAGATGCTTACTTTTTGATTAAGAAAAATGTTCCAAAATATCTGTTTAGTTCAACGTAAGATCTTGTATTTACAAAAAAGTACTTACATATTTAATAACACTAAACTAATAGTTTTCATTATACTTCCGTCTTGCCACTTAATAATTTTTTACCACCCGTTAACATATATGTATATTAGCTTTTATGTGTATGTTCGTATGAACGTCGAGAGCGAGTAACTGGCGGGCTGCAAGTCGAGGTATCGGTTGCAGGTCGTAAAACTTGTGTAGTTATACTGCACGCCATTCAAGTGCATTGATTACACCCCATCGATTGTCTTTGATACTTGTATTATTTTTACAATATGTTTATCAAATTAATGAGTTTACTGGGGACAATACGATATATAAAAAAAAAAATTTCGACACGATAAACAAGGTATCCATATCGGATCTTAAAATTAAGAGTACAACTTTCAGACTGATCACATTTTTATTACAGACAGCTAATATATACGATAATACTTTTTTACTAAGTAGTTAGTTGACTTAGTTACTGAGTAGTAAGCACTGTGTAGTGAAGTCCTCATTGACCTGTCGATCTAAATCGAGGTACGACAACAGTGCTCTGTAGTTATGACAACTTATCTCCATGGACAATAACCTGATAAAATAAAGATAGGTATATCTATACGGAATAATTTGTAGTTTTAAACACCTTACTTTAGTCTTATGATTTAAAAAAAATTAAGATTCACACACACAATTTTTATAAAACTGTATTAAGGTTATTGCCATAATTCTGGGGGGATTTTTAATAATAAACATGTAAACTAAACTGTCAAAAATTATAAGTTATGGTAAAATTTAAACATAACAACAATACTAAGAAAGAAACTTTTTAAATTATTCTATTAGATGGATATGAGTTTATATTTTTTGTTCATAGTTTTTGGACTTTTTACTAGAAAACTCATCCATACTTAGAGTTTTGATGTTCGTTATCAAGTATTTTAAGAAAATTCAGACAATATTTATATTAGTCCTAATTTTGGTGCCATAACAGTAACGCCACCTACCGGGCCCAGATGTATTTTTAAATCCTGCGGGAACGCACTGAAATATACATACAAAGTTTCAAAGAAATCGGTCAAACCGTTTAGGGGTGAGATGGACAAGTACATGTAAAGGAAATTTACATGACGTGTACATTATGATATTGATAAAATTCAATGCTCACGATTCATAAGTCACAGTACACGCACTCAGTAGTAATGCGATGAAGAATAAACCTATTGTTCACATCGTCAGAGAAACCCCTAATATAAACAACTATTATCTCAGCTATACAAATTATAACAGCTTACATACAACACCGATTGTGATGAAACGCAATTGTTGCATCTATCTTCGGAAATGACTCCTTAATACTGGGATAACGATAATTAAATTTATGTAAGCCTCTTTTTGAAGGAGATCATCGTTTTTTTAGAAATACTTGCTTAGAAATAAAGAAGAATAAGAAGAAGTATCTTCACGCCCATATCCCCGAAGATGTAAGCAGAGGCACAACCAGGGCACCCACGACTAGCCGAAGACACTAAGTCCCACAATGTGATAGGTAGCAAGCTTATCGCTAACCGGGCACATATCCAATCCCGAGAAAGTGTTTTGTTTATTAGAAAATTGGAAAACCCAATTTTTTTTTTGTTGGCCGACCCGGGATTCGAACCCCAGAGGCGATCAAAAGAAATAAAGACCATACTAAATATATGTCAAGTGTTACTAATAGGTATTATTAGAAATTCATTTGAGAAATACCAAACTCACGAAATCATCTAATATTTAAAAATTGCACTTTTTCAAAACGGCTCTACCGAATTTTGTGATTTTTTGATTCGACTGTCCGTCACCACAAAGTGAGCCATTCTTTCATGGGCCGTTGTATACGTTTTTACAGTTAACTTCCGGATTATACGGAAATCCTTCCAATTAATAAATTTAAGAAATGTGTTAAATTGAAATTATATGTAAAGGCTATAATACCATTGTTTAATATTTATGAGATAAGTATTTATAGATAATTGGGATCAACTGTTCCTCATGCCAGTCTCTTATAAATATAATGTATCATCATAATAATTATTATTGTAAACATTTGTTAAAACGAGTAAAAAATACAAGCTGGTTTAGTTTCTTGCCGGATCTTCTTAGTGTGTGGCCGCGTTCCGATCCGGTGGGAGATTTAGTATAATATGTATAGATTATTCACAAGAGCCTCTTGTTAGGTTAATGTGAATAAAAATATTTTCTTTCTTTCACAGTGGCTTGATTTCCAAACTATTAAAGCTACACAGTCGAAGCTTGATAGAGAGAAGTATTCTATAAACCGCATAACAATTCCTCCAAAAAAATACCTTCGGAAGTAAATCCAATACAAAAGGTTTCGTCAAACATGTTGGTGAATATAAAGGTTTCATAGGTAGGTCTTTAAAAATGTCATTGAAATGTTTAAAACAATCATTTCTCAAAGTTAATCTTTTAATTTAAAAGATATATACTTCTAAAGTGGTAAAATGTGTGTCTCCCCGTTCTAACTTCGAAAATGAAAAAGTCCTATTCAAATGAAAGAGGAGAAAATCTGAGTTTAAAAAGTTTAATATTGTTTCCCTTAATGTTTGTTCCATATTTTTACTATATTCCACTGTCTTTTCGGGTATCACATTGATAATAAATTACAATGGGGCCCTCATATTGAGAAACTGGCAAATAAGCTTAGTTAGCATTTGCAGTAAAAAAAAAATAACATTAACAGATGTTGATACGGCCTGAATAGTGTATTTTAGCTATTTTCATAGTTTAATGTCTTATGGGATACTTTTTTGGGGAAATTCTGCAGATATAAATATTATATATGTATTACAAAAAAGAGCTTTTAGAGCGATTTATAATCTTAATGTAAGGGATTCCCTGCGTGAAAAATTCAAAGAAATAAATATTTTATATTTATATTTTACCCTTCAGTTCCCAATACATTTATGAGAATTTAATGTATGTTAAAAAAATCTATGTATGTGAAAAAAATGTGATGTTCACAATGTAAATACGAGGTATAAAAATAATCTACCCGTATGCAAAACTCGTCTTCATAAAATTTGTAAATCCTTTTTCCGTCCGTGTATACGTTTTTACAATAAGCTGCCCATTGGTATTAGAGATCTATTTTTAAATAAGTTTAAAAAATGTATGAAAGGAAAATTATATTAAAAAGGCTATTATACGGTCTCAGAGTATTTGGAAGATGAACATGCTTGGGGATAGAGGTTTCAATCTCTCACTGCAATTTGTAATGTGATTTGTTGTACCTTTTATTTAAGTTAAATCAGATTGTAATTTGTATTTTTAATCTAGTTTATATACAAAATATTATTATTAAAAAAAGACAAGCCCGCTGAATTTCTTTTGCCGGATCTTCTCAGTGTGTGGCCGCGTTCCGATCCGGTGCTAGTTTATAAAAATGTCGACGCACACAAATACCACTTGTATGGTTCAAGTGAATAAAATTATTCTGATTCTGATTATATTTCTGTGGTGGACTATGACATATGTTTGACGAGAGTATTCTATTGTTTACAGGTTTGCTCGGAAAGTAGCGCAAGTGAATCATCATTGGAGTCATCAAGTGGATACGGAAGCCAGGGCGCTTTCGCTGCTGAAGACCACGCGCATCAGCACATGATACAGCATCCTGATGGTAAGATACTCTACACGCACGTGTTTAGGATGTTTGCGTGTGTGCATTAGAGTTCCTAGACTTTGTCGTGTTCCGTTTTGAATAAGCTAAAAAGTTTTAACTATACGAGGTGTATTCAATAATGGAAAAGATTTTTTTAATCACGCGGGCAATCTACATTTGGTATTCTTTTAGTTAGTATACAACTAATTCCCAAATCAGCTATCTCCGTTTGCGTAAAATGTTCAGGAGACGCTTTAAACATTCACATTTTTTCTCCTCGTTGGTCGACGGGCTAGTGTGCCTAAACCCACCGACCAACCGTGAGGCACGGGTTCGATTTCCGGCGGGGGCAGGCATTTAGATGTCCGCAATTCCGGGCCTGGGTGTGTATAGAATTTATTTTAGTACCAATTTTTCAAGTATTTCTATGTACTAGAATCGTTAAATAGGTAACACCCATGACACAATCATATAATTTGCTTACTTTGGGTTAGATTCAATTTATGGAACTTATCCAGGAATATTTAAAATTTTATTTATTTCATCGATTTAAAAAAACCGGCTTAAGATACTTTACTAACTAGATATGTTATCAAATAAAGTTTTTTTTCATTTTTTTTTCTAATAAACAAATTTTAATATGTATTAAGTGTCTGCTAAACATTTGTTAATTAAAGTATCAACGTTGCTTTTTATATGTTCACCTATTTTGCTTCTTCTTTCTATTCTTTAAACATCAGACGTGCCAGATAATGTATATTATCTAAGGGAAAATATTCTGTGTAAAAGTTAAAAAATGTCTTTAATGACATTATTTGATCCTAATTATTATTATCGAACACACCTCTTATAGCGCTAGAACTGTAGTGGTAGTTTCGTTCTACGTATTTCTGATTAATTTATAAAATAAAAGCCTAATTTATTTCAGACAACTTTTATTAACATGGTACCTACATTAAAAGTTTGCATAAAAGATTTGAAAATAATTAACACATGATGGTCACTATGGAGAGAGGCGTGTATTATTAAGGGCAAGGGGGTAAAAAAATGCTTAACAATATCACATGATTAATAAATTAGGGGTCCTATGAGGGTGGCAGTGCTGAATAATACTTGGCAGAATAATACTTGTACTGAAAATACTATCTTCCACTTAAAAAGCAGGACAATTTTAGAAAATGTCCGGATACGACTTACTACTATTTCCAGATTAGAAGTCGAATTTAGTAAAAAAATACGCAAAAAATTTAACTTAAAATAGTATCCTTAAACAAATAAAAAGGTTAGGCTTAAGTCTCATACTTTAGAATATATGATTATGTAGATATTGCAGAAAATGCTCTGTGCTCTGCGTTATGCTCTGTGTTTCTTTTCATGCGTTATGAAGGTATTTTAAAAAGATACACTGTTAATTTTATGATTTAAAAAAAGTATTATTTATGAAAAGGCTACAAGGGTATACTTAATCCAAAAAAATAATCATAGTGAGTAAATAATAAGTTAAAGTAAGAAATCTTTTTAACATTCCTTTATGGCGCATGTATATTTTTATGTTTGTTTTTTTATTTTGTGTATTGTTTTCACGCTTGGCATGCTTATCATTTGCACAAAAACAGTCGCTTCGGAGATTGTAACCCTTCGCCGCGACGAGTCGGTCGCTGTCGCTCGCGAAAACTTCTCGATATCACTCGGGAGTCTGGAGGAGGCTGTTCGGTCTCTAGATGAAGCGACCGATTCACAATTCGCGACTATAGGCAAGAAACCAGCAGTGCCGAAAAGGAGACCATTATCTATGACAGGTATGAATTATTATCTGTGACGCCTCTGCAGATTACTTACTTTACTTTTGACACCTGTCATATTCATAAGCAGTTGCTGTAATTGCTTTCTATTCTTATTTGAATGTTTTTTCTCGCTGTCAAAAGTAAAATAAATGCAATATGACGGAGTATCTTTAGATAGTCAGAATATATTAAATGGATCTAGACGTTTGCTTTTTTGCCTTCCCTTATCGTGTTAAAAAAATTGTGTATTTGTTTGATGTTATGATGTTTGCATGTTAATTAATATATATATTAATACGTGAAGCAAAAACTTTGAACCCCTTTTTACGAAAATTGCGCTGACGGAGGAGTATGAATTGTGGCACACTTATAGTTTATGTGTAGGAGAAGTGCAGAACGCAAATATTTTTTAATGATAATGTTTATAAAGTGCATTAATTCAAAAAATAAAACATTACACGTACTACCATGCAGTTGACACACACAAACAAATATATTAATGATAACGATAAAAGATAATAACTGATGATCGACAATGATGTAAAACGCGAATGGTTATTTTGATTTCAATATCTGATGTAATATTTGTACATTCCAGCGTCAGCATCAGCATGGTCGAGGCGCGGGTCGTCCAGCTCCGTGGGCAAGCCGCCGCCGCCCGTGCGGAGGTCCTCCTCCATCTCGCGACACCAGAGGCCGCCTTACCATCAGGTATTTATTTAGAATCAATGTCTGATGTCATTATGCTCCTCCCTTCATTATAAATCTATGCAGTAGGTTTAAAATGTTATAATTATATATAACAGGTTGTTAGTAATATGCACATTAGAGATATTTTATGGACATAATCTGTATCAAAGATTTGACAAGAGTTTTGGCGCCATCGATAGAAAAGAAGGTCGAAGTTTTTTCATAATTATTGAATTTCGTGTTGATATTGAGTGAAATAAGTCAATTTTGGCGGCATTTTGTACAATTTTTTCAGTGAAAGTGCACAAATTAAATAATCATGAAGAAATTAGCGTATCGTGTATTTCCTCGTTGCCGTCAAATCTCATTACATGAGCTTGAGTAAACAGGCCACCGCTTTACCCAAGCCTGACATGACTTCCTGACGACTTATTAAAATTAATTGAAATTGATATAAAATTTGATGCAAATTTCTACTTGACTAATGGCTAAATACTAACGTGAAGGTCAAACCCCAAGGAATCAAGATTTGACAAAGATTTGATAGGTAAAATAGCAACAAACAGTTAAAAAAAAGACGCGTGGCACTCCGAGACTGCCCTGAAAAGCTATTGCATAAGCAGGCATGAGTCACCAGATTGCGGGCAAAGAGGGGGATTACGCATGCGCAGTAACGCTGATACAACCAATGGCACCTAGAGGCGAGTTGATAAATTAAAGAGACAAGTGTGATCAAAAAGTCATTAAAACTTCTGCTCTTCATCCATAGATGGCAAAACTAAAAAGCAATGCATCTGTGATACTCTTGGTGTTGCGGATGTCCGTGGGCGGCGGTGATGACTTTCCATCAGGTGACCCACTTGCTCGTTTGCCTCCTCTTGTATAAAAAAAAGTATTATCGCTGTGCCGGTCGTAGTGGGGGGTGCTAGGTTATTGTCGTTACGGAATTTCTAGATTCGGTCTCTACGCTCAAAACCCGCGATGGAAGCTATGCAATAGCTTAAATAAAAAAAATATTATCGCTTTTCAGGGTAATGTTCAGAATCCTCAGCTGAACACGTCCGACCCCGACAACTTGCCTCCGCCGCCAGCCTTCCTGCTGCAGCCCGAACACGACACTAACACAGGTATCTTATTCTTATTGTAATCATATTACTAATTATGTTAATCAAAACCAAAGTTATGGTCCATATTACAATTTCAATCTTAAGGTTACAAGGTTTTAGTAAGTATATTTTTCTGTAGTTATAGTTTTAATTGGTTTTTAAGTGACAAAATCTATACTTTAACATTTCAAATGCCAAAGTTTGTCTATAATTTTGTATTGTCTGTATTTCTGGCTGTCTGTTATGATTTCGTGTCTGAACCGCGTCACCGATTTGGATAAAGTTTGATATGCATTTTGTAAAAGACCCTGATTCAAAAATAGGATATATTTTTTCAAAAATTAATCGCTAAAGGACTAAATTAAGGGATAAACGTTTTTATGAACAACTATTTTGCATTGATGAAAAGTAGCTAAAGTCCGTTCGCGGTAAGAAAATAGTGAGTCATCGTTGTCCGCCGGCCTGGCCACGCCCCCTAACCAATTAAAATGCTAGAAATTAAAAAGTCGAGTTCATAATGACCAGCTGAAGTCTGACCTTCGAACAAAATGGTTGTGTATTTTTTATTTATTTTATTTTAACAATGAAGGAAAACTTTCAGCTAATAAAGTTAATAACATGTGTAATAACGAAAATAAGGCAAATAACAAGTTTTCACCTACAGATAAGAAGTACAGGTAGGTTTAATCGCACAAGATAGCAAAAAACATTTAAAATATTACTAATTTAAACTATTTATAACATTTAAAATATTATTAGCAATCAACATCGAAAAGAAAGAAAAAAATTATTAGTCACAATCTTTTTTAACTTCATTATAGAGACGTTAAATAAGTCAAGTTCAACCTCTTTACACTCTATATTGAAAGAACGACATGCCCTGATTAAGTATGAGTTTTGCCTGTAACAAATTTTCGTTTCCGGGTAATGCAATAAGTTATATCTTCTGAAAAAATGTGGATGGTGTACGTAAACCTATCCGATGAAGCAATTCAGGCACATCAATCATGTTACTAATACTAAATCAGCTATTTTCCTTTGTTCATAAAGAGGTAAAATATGATTTTTCATGCAACGGAGTTCATAAGTAGGCACAAATCACTTAGAACGATACTGGATGTACCTTAAAAATCTCTTTTGTATATGCTCCAACCGATTTATGTAGACACTATATTTGGGATTCCAAACATGAGATGAATATTCAAGGTGACTACGAACAAAAGCACAGTAAAGAATTTTAATGGTTGACACCTAAAGCTTTAGATGCCTTCTTAGCTATATTATTAATATGGGAGTTAAATGTTAGTT
>NJDC01002575.1:125292-194625 GCA_002245475.1 Calephelis virginiensis
TTTTCATTTTTTTGTTAACTTCGAAAATTCATAACAAAACAAATAAAAAAAATTATAAACTTTTACTGCGGAATCTTCTTTATTATTTATATACGAAGAGCCCTCAAACGTTAAAAAAAATTATAGATTAATTATTTAAACTTTTATAAGGGATTTTATGAGAATGCAAAGCCTCCAAAAAATTTGTTAATTAATTATTGAATAACTTTAACAAAAATGAAGTTTACAAATTTTCGCTAAATAGACTATATTTTCTTAAGTGTCTAGATGACACTCTAATTTTTTCAATTTTTTAAATTAATATTTAATGTTTAAAAAAATATATTTATTCTTGCTCGCTTCACGCGGCGGCAGTGAGGCAGCGCTGAAACGGTCGCGCGGAACCCAATTTTCAATGTTAAATTAAAATTATTAATAATGGAGCATGTAATTTCAGTACAATATATTCAGGAGTCGAGACATATTGTACTGAAATTTTCTCCCCTTTTAGAATCTTTTTTTTAAATTTAAATTATCTTTAATACTTTTCGAGTTACTACAAAACGAAAACATCCTTTTTTCTCTTCTTTTTTTGTTTATTTTTTCCGAATCCAAATTACTAACAACCACATGTTGACGATTACAAGAACTATTTTTCGCAGGGAACTCGCTTCTCGACCAGACTACACGTTGTATTTGAAAAAAGATTTATCCTAAAAAGTTTTGAAAATGTTGTTCTTGTTTGAAAGTATGTCGCCCCCGTTGGCAGGTGGGGGCCCGGCGCCGGCGGCGTTCCTGGACAAGTTGTCCCACACCCTGCAGCACCAGCGCCGCCAGCTGGCCACACAGCGCGCCGCCTCCGTGCGAGACATCATAAACGCGCACGCGCAGGTCCGTTAGCGCTTGCCTATCAACATACTTGTTTTATTTCAGTTTATCTTCCTCTTTCATAGGTTTTATCTTTCATTATTCATCATAACTCTGTTTAAGTTTGTGCGAATGTAGCACTTCATAAATTCATGTTATACTGTCATGAAGAATTATGTTATCACTTACCTTACAATGTCCTTCTCTCCTCGCGTAGTGGAAGCATTATACGAAGGATAAGGTGGTATGATATGGGACTTACATAATTTATATAGGGTTACTTCCCTGCTGTGATCGTTTACTATGTTGTGCTATGCTGTGATCCAAGTACCGACACGTTGCCACGATACACAAAGTTCACACCGAATTTGTGTATAATTGTCCCAATTATTGTAGAGTTTAGCAGCGACTCGTCCGGATTAGTACCACCGCCTTACCTATTCCTGCCGCCATAACTTCATGACGTGTTCCGGTTCGGAGGGTAAGGTAGCCGGTAAACTTACTTTTGCTCGAGGCCTAACATCCCAGCCTCAGGTTGCCAACGCACCATTACCACCTTTGGTGTCTAGGCGGCGTGAATTTCTTAACATCAGGACATCCGTCTGCTTGTTTGCCTTCCAATATCATAAAAAAAAGGTATGCCCGAGGCAAGTTAATTATAAAATTATATTGCGTAAATCACACCGATGTGATTTCCGAAAAAATTAGATTAAATTTACAGGTCCGCCATCTGGTAATCGTAAGTAACAGACAAAAAAATGACAGATTAGACATGACAACTGACAGATTGCCAGGTTGAGTTTTTAACTGGCAATACTAAACAACATTATTTTATTATTTAAACGTTGTTAAGTAGGCAGCTGTTTAAACCAACTTTAAATTTACTTTTTTCTAAATTTGTTTTTATTTTTGGGAATTTATGTTACGTTTTATGTAGACAATTTTAATATGATTTTGTGACATTAATTATCATTATTAATGTCACAAACACACAAGTGTCTTAGACACTTATAGGTGATTAAAATTTAATCGTTGTAATTACTGACGGCGTCGCAGAAGAACCTAGTAACCATATAAATCAAATTTATATCGAAAAGTCAAATACTTCAATATGTAAAAATAAAGAAAATATACGTCAAGTTTAAAAATACAAAATAAATGATAATTAATAAATGAACACCTATACAAAATGATTTTTTTCAGTAATCAGGTCTGCAAGGAGCATGACATTTGGCACTCGTTACTCTCTGATTATCTGTGAGGGACTTGGCGTTAAAATATGTATGTGTGTGTCCTCAAGTGTCTGCTTTAAGTTGGTTATATTTTGGTGTCTACAGACGTGTACTTTTTGTAACTATTATGAAACTGTCCGTTTCTGTGTCTTAATAGTTTAATAACTTAACATTTTTTCCTTACAGCCGGACCCACGAGTCTGTCATACGTCTTTAATGGAACAGATCAAGCGAGGTGCGACTCTACGACGGAACAAATATTGCAATGACAGATCCGCGCCGAAAATACGTTGAAGAAACTACATGGTAAATTTACTTTTATTGCAATGAGTAATAACAGTATCATGTATGCTGCTTGTGCTAGATTTCGTTTTTATTCGTCTTTACTTTTCCCTATTGCAGTGTGAAATAAAAATGGAAAATAATCTTTGGTAAAATATAACTTCCATGCTTTCGGAAGGATTAAATAAATTTCTATCACCTTCATAAGGGTTTTTTTAACTCCACACAATCTGTAAAGTTTACATTAAATGTCGTTTTTATAAGCAATGGTATCTTATTTTACTGTTGTTACTTATTTCAAAATTGTATGCATATAAAGTAATCGAATTTAAAACACATGACAAATTACGCTGATTTTCAAATGTTTCAATAATCTATGTTAAAACTGAATCTATTTTTTTAAGTTACTGTATCAACGAATAATCCTGAGGCATATGAAAAACCCTTTTAAGACGAATAATTTATCCAAATTAGGAGAATAATTAACACGAGCTGGACTCGAACTAACGACCTTGAAGTGTCCTTGAGACAAGGACATCTTTGTCCATTATTAAATGACTAATATCAAAGACTTCATAATAGTAGTAATGTATTGAAACGGCAAAAAAAAAGTGTGCGTTTTTCTGATTTTTCTTTTTTCAAATCGAAAATATGGAATATTGAAAAAAAAAACGCTTGATATTTACGTAACTAAACAAAGTTTTAAAGTTTAATGTTTGTATTTTTTCACCTAAACATTATGTTTATAAGTCAAAATGAAAACATTTTAAATAATAACAAACATAATTAAAACGACAACTTTGTATAAGTTTCTGCTTAGAAATAAAATAATTTGAAAAAAAAGCGAAATGAAAATTAACAAATTATTAACACACAATTTTTGTGCATAAATTTTAAATTAAATTTATGCACAGGGATGAAATTAATCTTCAAAATTTAATGAAAATTCTGAGACGAACATATCTTTTGTGAAAACCATATCAGATTTCTAATAATTGTCGAATTTTATGAGTGTTAATATTTACATGATTCCTAGAATCGCTATTGTGAACTTTTTGTACTAATATTTCGACAAGTTTTGGATATTCGATCATAAATATTGCTTTTTAGACTCGATATTTATGAAGAGTTGATTTATTGAATGATAACTGCGTACTCGATAATGAATCCCCATTTAAAAATATTGGGTAACCCGAATATTGACGAATACAGGTTTTATTAGTATCCCATGACAAAATAATTGTATTAAGTATACACATATGTTACATACAAATTTAGCGGCATTTTCAATTTTCTTAAAATAAGACATTTTATATTGAGATTATGTTGTATAAAAACACTATGCACGAGGCTCGAGTCCGATTCTTATTTTAATTTCGCTTATCAAATATATTTCTTTCACATTTTATATGTAATTTAACAATATTTAGATTTTTTTCCTAAAACATTATGTTTATTGAAAATTAATAAAGTAAATAAAAATTATCATGAGGTTTTATTGAAAACATTTTTTCTTTTATTAATATATTGTCATGAGATTCTAATACGACCCTGTATTATTTTGTGTCGAATGAATAAAGAAGGAATATTGTAATTAAATCTGTCCATCACAAATTACGAATATGCATAGTTTTAAGATATGAAGACAGTGGCAAAATATAAATATTTTCTATCAAGACTGCTTGTAAATTTCGATGAAAAAACACGATGAAAAATTGATATAAGATATGCATATGAAGCTCGTGATTAAGGACAATACAAAATACTGTCTGTAAAATGCCCATGACTTTATTTGGGGTATGAAAATAAAAATTACTAATTTATTCTTTATTATTTACTAACCTATGCATGCGATTTTGCAAACGCATGCTTTCCCTAGAATTAAAGATATTGTGCTAGTGCTTAACCGATTTTGATCCTTTAAGTATTGAAAATCCAATTAAATTCTATGTTTGATAAACATATATAGCAAAGTTTTACGTAATTAAAAATTGAAATTTTGCAAATCAAACATTTTTAGGATAGCCCATTTTTTTAAATATTTTCAATCTTCAAAAACTGTTCTTATACGATTTTATAGTATTTGGAAATAAACGTAAAATAAGGATCGTTCAAGCATGTTTAGTACTGTTACTATATCTAATACAAAACTAACGAATTTTGTTTCATTAACATTTCTTTATAATTTGATGTTGTAAGTTTCGGGGACATTTTTAACATTTGTAAACAGATAGTGTATTGTGTTTCTTTATCAAATAAAAGGCAGACTGAGCTAAAATTAGTAAAAATATACGAATTTTAAGAATACGTTTATGTTTTCAGTATATTTCAAGCAAATACTATGATGAGAAAAAACAATATTTGAAAATGACCTTTACATTTGGCAAATGCTTTTGCCTACATGTTACATACGCTTTGCGTAAAAATTTAGAGTTTGCTTAATCTAAAACACGATTTCATATTGAACTGATTTTTGTATTAACATATTGCCACTAAATAAATATATTTATAAGTGTACGTTATTAAATATGTGTAATTAACTGTACATGCTTTACTCGATGTGGCTTAATTTAAATAAATATAAGAAATATTTAGCAATTAATATTATTTTTAATAATTTTGAATTAAACCTTTATATTTTAATATTGCCAGAATCTGTACTATTAATATAATGTAGTCCACTTTATTAGGACTTTGTAGCTAGATAAATGTTAAATGAGGAAAATCTTTATTTATTATTTTTTTACGGCAACCATATATATTTATTAAATGATAGTCATATCGTTCCTCGTGTTTCTGATTTTATTTTTTTATAATTTTATTGATAGCTTATAGAATAGATATATTAGACAGCTGGTTTGGACTGGGATGATAGCGTGGCGTACAGCGATTTTTGATTGATGTTTCTCTGTGAATAATTTCTTCCATAATTTCTGACTCCACTTTTTAAAAAAACAAGGGCTTTGAAGCTTTATATGCTTTTAGTTATCACTAATTTCATGATATGATAATTATGATGGTAATAAATATTATTTATCATTGATTGCATTATTATACTCTGTTTTGCTACTCTTGACTTGGGTATTAAAAGTGTTATGTGATGTTAGTTACAATTGATGGGGAATATTTATCACCAATTATACAAAGATCATTTGTAAATTATTCAAAACTACCTTCGATATGCAAATACAATGATTATATTCTGTTTTAATTTATCTCAATTTTTCAGCTACTAAATGTTTATTTGTAGCATAAACTTTATATCAAGTTATAATTGTAAATAATTGAATAAAATACAATTTAACACTTTTTCATTGTCTTAAATATAGGTATGTACAATCTGTACTACACTTAGCTATTAGCGTTAAAGTTCTCTTGTTACCAAATAGACTTGTATTTTTCTTATAACAATAATGAAATGCTGTTTTTTTTAACATGACTATTGAAATACAGTGATTTTTAAATTGGATTTGGATGATTCATAAGTGTTTTCAAATGATCTTAATTCAAAGTATTTCTCCGTTAGCAAATATAATCGCTGTACGCTCCGCCTGTGTCAATACCCGGTCTTAGATGCACTGACGTTAGTTTTAAGTGTGTTTATACTTAGGTGTCCCCCAACATATCTGTAAATCTACATCGGTGGTTGAATCTATATTTTCCCTCGCTTTTGGGGTAATCAGCTAATATATAATCACAATACAGTCCATTTATAAAACATTGAATATTGTAGTTTTCCAATAATGATTGTTACAATGTGTTAGAGTGTAATTGAATGATTGAATAAACGAATGTCTCTTATAAATTGTTTTATTTATATTATTATATATATTATTTTTACCTTCTCGCTCATATCCCTTAAGAGGTAGGTAGAGGCACCACCAGGCTACTCATGACTAGCCAAAGACACTAAGTTCCAAAATGTGATAGGTGCTAAGCCTACCGCCCACCGTGCACATATCCAATCCCGGGCAATGTTATTTATATTAGAAAACTTGAAAATACATATATTCTCTTTATTTGTTGCCCGACCCGGGAGCGAACCCGGGACCCAAGAAGTTAAGTCCGATATCGGACCGATAGACCACAGAGGTGAGGTGATATTTTATGTTAACTTCCACAGTGGACTTCTGCAGGCTTTAGATGCGCAGAGAGAGACTGCCTTACAAAAAAACCCAGTTTAACTAAGCACTGTCTAAAATTGACATTCAACTAATATGCTACACGTGGATGACGTGGTAACATGTTGTTGTTGAAGAATAAGATTTTTGACAGTGTTTAGTAAAATATATTCAACTAGTATAATTTAAACACCTGTTGAACACATGTCTTGCTAAACACTTTTGTTACGGCCGTATTTAGAGAAGATGACAAAGATTAAGTCGACATTTTCAATATAAAATTGTGTCACAATGTTATATATATATATCTAATGTTAATTAACCTCTCTGCGTGCAGTTGTTAGCAATTTAAGAGATTCAAGTTGCAACAACTAATAGTTGCACACACATATACCTAGTATTGATTTCTAGTTTTTATAGAAATGGAAGGCAAGTAATTTGTTTCTATAGTTCTTATCTATATAGCCCTGATAATGCTTGTAAACCGGTTGGTGAAACTATAAAAATAAATAAATATATTGTGGAAAGTACAAGTTTTGTGAATAAATTGTTTCAAGTAATTTGTATGAAATTTTTATGTTTGCGATTTCTTATTATTTTTTGCTGATATTTTAAATACTATCGACGATTGTCAACTTTCGTTTGCCCATTATTTGTTAACGATTTTGCTGATCGACGGAAAATGGAAGCAGACAGAAATGGCAAGAAATACACGACGCCTTAAGACCTTAATTACTTTAAATCTTGTCAACAGCTGTTCCAGCTTCTTGCTCCGTAAGTGACACAATCACGACATAAGTGACAAACAAATAGTCATTTGCAACTACTATTAGTGGAAGTTGACCTTTCTATGAGTATTTCAGTAGCTTGTAAAATGAATATACTCGTAGATGCCCCTATTTTTGGGTGTTTGATTTCGGCTTTTCCTTTAAACCAGAGGTTCCCAAACTTGGTATAACGCCCACTTTGAAAATCAGTTTTTTTGTTTTTCCCCGTTTTTATGCCTCAAAAAACTCAATAATATCATATTAGTCTCGCCTGGAGTTAAATAAACCATTTTGTTTGGACTCCTTACTGCCCCCTCTAGACTTCAAACGCCCAGACGGGGACGTTCTCGGGATTTCGGGTTCAATTTCGGATAGTCTGCTGTAAACGATCGTTTTTATGTGATCTTACACCGGACAAGCATACGGCTCTCCTGATGGCAAGAGAAATTTTTTACACAAAAATAAAATACGGTGCGTCCACATTACTCAGATATATACAGATAAAATTGAAAAAGAAAACGTTTTCATCAAATCTACATATTATGTCTTTAGGTTTCTTAATTAGTTTTTGAAGTGAAAACTTCTTTAGCGGCATTACGCCCTTTTTTTGGAATGGGTAAAAACTTCTAAACTTGCGTCGGGACACGTGACCTGATCGAAAATTCGTAACGCAGCCTCTTCACAATGGGCCATGATGGCCCGAGATAGAATGTGCGATGATCGCCTCTATGATTGCGCTACCGTCCACACAATCGAACATTACTCATTTGTGCATTAGCAGCCGTACGAGACGGCCGTCTCGACCTATTTAAATTTAGTTACAAAATTGTATGGTAGCTATTTCCAGTAGGGTAATGTTGGAGAATCAGAATCAGAAAAATCTTTATTCACTTGAACCATACAAGTGGTATTTGTGTGCGTCGACATTTTTTTAAACTGCCTCCGGATCGGAACGCGGCCACACACTGAGAAGATCCGGCAAAAGAAACTCAGCGGGCTTGTCTTTTTTCAATAATAATATTTACCATATAAACTAGATTAAAAATACAAATTGCAATCTGATTTAACTTAAATAAAAGGTACAACAAATCACATTACAAATTGCAGTGGGAGATTGAAACCTCTATCCCCAAGCATGTTCATCTTCCAAATACTCTGAGACCGTATAATAGCCTTTTTGACATAATTTTGCTTTTATACATTTTTTAAACTTATTTAAAGGTAGATCTCTAATACCAATGGACAGCTTATTGTAAAAACGTATACATGGACGGAAAAAGGATTTACAAATTTTATGAAGACGAGTTTCGAATACGGCTAGATTATTTTTATACCTCGTATTTACATTGTGAACATCAAATTTTTTGTAAACATCCATAGATTTTTTTAACATACATTAAATTCTCATAAATGTATTGAGAACTGAAGGCTAAAATATTTATTTCTTTGAATTTTTCACGCAGGGAATCGCTTACATTAAGATTATAAATAGCTGTAATAGCTCTTTTCTATAATACAAATATGGTATTTATATGTGCAGAATTTCCCCAAAGAAGTATCCTATAAGACATTAAACTATGAAAATAGCTAAAATATACTATTCGGGCCGTTTCAACATCTGTTAATATTCTTAGTTTTTTTTTACTGCAAATGCTGCTGAACTATATGCTGCTATTTGCCAGTTTGTCAATATGAGGGCCCTATTGTAATTTATTATTAATTGTGGTGCCTAAAAAGACAGTGGATTCAACCAGATCCATTTAGTTGTACATTGGAATTTATTAGCCTAACATTGGGCATTGAAAATCTAATACATTTCGTCTTATTACCGTTTAAAAGAAGATTGTTAACTGTGAACCAATGTTCAACTTTGGATATAGCATTGTTCACTTCGTCGTACTTACCTAATTGCCTTTTCACTTTAAATATAAGTGAAGTGTCATCCGCGAACAAAACAATATCATGGGTATCCCTTATGTAATAAGGTAAGTCATTTATATATACAAGAAACAGTAATGGACCGAGAATAGAGCCAATCGTAACCGCAGAACCCGAAGAAGTTTTACTATTTATTTTAACCATCTGAAATCTATTGTTCAAGTATGAGATCATGACATCAAGAGCTTTGTTCTTAATTCCATAATAGCGTAATTTCCTGATCAAAGTATCATGTTCATCGACTATATATGGCTCATATTCGTCCGGAAGCACCGGTTGACCTGAAGTGATACTGTGACCGCGAGCTCATAATAAACACAAATAGCAAAAAACCCATAGGAAATGAGATATTTCCAAAAAAAGCGCAAAAACTGATTTTTGTGACCTTTGACCTTGAAATTTAATAGTTGCTTACACCCTACCATATGTAGGTTTTGAGACAACTTTTGGGATGTCAATATACAAGTATTTACAGACTTACAGCTGGGTATCTCGAATTCCGAGGTGAACTTACTATAATGACTGCACTATACTACTAGACTGCTCAATAGAAGCAGCTGAGTTAGCCAACAAATTGATTGAGTTAAAAATAAAATAATATAGCATATTTGCTATTTGTCTCTTTTTATACTTTCGAAGATAATAATTATCTTCGGTCTGTGAATAATTAATTTTAATGAAAACATTAGAGTAAAAAACTGGATATTTTTACTGTAACAACACATAGTTTGCAGTTTAAATTACACATTCGCTCGGAGCTTTCGCAAAATTTGCTTTTTTCAAATTAAGTTGGTATTTCTGTTTTAATTAAAAAATATTTGTTTCATAGAGCCCCGCTACTGTAGATAATTAAAAAAAACTACAATTATGAACTACAATTATTTATGACTTGCAAAATCATTTTGTTTGATTGATGATTTGTAAGAAAAAAAATATTACCGCAGAAATTAATGCAATGCAGTTTATATTTATGAACCAACCGCACAATATTATGGTGAACAAAATCTGATTACAATTATGTAATAACTGTAGTAATCAGAAGATAGCACTGTTATTTGCCCACTAAAGGCTGATTTTACCGACCATATTGAATTGAAAACCAAGTTTAGTAAAACTAAGTTACTAACATAACTATCGGTTATGATTCTGTTTATAGGCTACTGCAATTAAAATTAACATTGACAAAATTCTCATTTTCTACGTATCTGCTTACTATTTAAAATAGTTTAATAATAAAATATTTACAAATATTTTCAGCAACGAAATTTTTATAAACTAGTCTGCATAGCATGACTGACACTCTCGGCAATAATCTCAACATGGGTTTACGTTGATCTCGTTAAAATTCAATTGTGAAATCCAGCCTAAGTCTATAACAAAAAAAAAAATACTTTAATTCAAAAGTAATCAAATCAATGCTAACTTGATTTACCGTCGTCAGTTCGGCTTTATGAGAGTTCAGAATTCAAAGACGGTGATATTTCAAGTAATGTATTGATATCATTTACTGAATGTCAGTTATGGATTGAATGAAGACCGCCTATGATTGCGCTTGCAAAACCTTGAAAGAAGTATCCGTTGTTTTAATTCTAAGCGCACATCCATAATTTGGGTGCAACTGTTATATACTTAGAAGACGGCTGTTGGTCGCATTTGTAGCTATCGACGAACTTTAAGTTTGCATATGACACAAGATTTAAAAGAAAGTTATAACACGATTTATTTTTTTTAAATTGCGAACACAATTGCGTATTGAATGTCTAATGTTTTCTAGTGTCTTTTGACCTTTTTCCATTATTTCCTTATTGTGTTGTAACTTAAAATTTTGTGAAATATTGTTAAAAAAATATTGTTACAAGTTATAAACTTCAATATCACGCTGTAATTGCTACTTACTCTGTCAATGTCTAATGTAGCCTACATCTAACGATCTAAAGCTGACTGCAATACCGAAGATGGAATGTTAAATTCAGACTATAAATTTTTAATAAGTACAAGCCGGTAACAACTATATTTTATTGATTTCATGTAGAGTTTTATGTATTAATACATTACTATGTTTGAATGTTTTATAATAATATTTTGTTCATAATCATAACACACAAAAAGCTGAAATCCTTAACTCTAACATACATAGATATCCTATTATATTCCATTATGTTTCAGTTCGACTAGCTTTTATCAGTTTTTAACCGACTAAAACAAGGAGAGAGCTGCAGATTCTACTTCTGTACATATATTTTCAAAATCAATGAAAAAGTTCAAAACTATTTTTGTATCACAATTGGCCCGGGAGAATTAATTAGTCTTACCGCGAATCTGTTTTCAGCGATCTACAAGGCTGGTGTTTGAAAGTTTCGAGCCGAGCAAATTATTGTTGGATTTATCCGTAAAAAAACTCGTCAAATAAATTTTAACCTACTAACAATTTAGATCAGGTAAATAATAAGTTGACCGAAAAAAACTACACTACTCACTAGTTTTTGTTGTTAACGTTTACTTAATCCTTAAAAATATAGACACAGTGATAAATGTAAAATTTATTGTATGCGATATTCTAAATATCTTAATAATAAATCCAGAATATTAAAAAGTTTAAATGCAAGAGCCCCAATATTACACTATCGACAAATATCGACGATCAGGTCGACGCGCCGTCAATCATGGCCTGAATTTCCTTTGATGATTGTCCGAAAAACCGACACAGTGGCGATCACGATCGATTACAATCCATCATGGCCGCTCACAGGCGATTACACCCTCTTCACAATCATGAACGTCTGTCATGAGCCATCATGGCCCATTGTGTGGAGGCAGCATAAGACGGCGCAGGCCACTTCCGCGAATGTTCGTGTTGTCATGTTTGTGTAAGATAGCGCAATAAATGAATATTGTATTCTACCACATAAATGATAGCACTTTCATATTGGAAATTAAAGCAATTCTTGCAAAATTATTCCCTAACCATTCCAAAAAATTAAAAATGCGCAACGTTAATATTCAAGTTTTCACTTATGCCGGTACTCCCGGAGTGCAACCCGTCGTTTTTTTCTCAAATTTAGTCATCTGAAGATATAAACATCCACATCCAAAATCTAAATATAAATATAAAATCTAAATTAAAAAAACTTAAAAGAAAATTGGTTTAACTAAATAACTTCCTCAGTTATAAATAACTACAATAAAATAGTAGTATGACAGAGCAAGTTAATTTTTGTTAGAAATAATAAAGTAAAATGGGACAAAATAATATAGATGAATGAGACTCCCTAAAACATCCCTGTTTTGCTGCTACTGAGAAAACCTTTGACAGTGAATCCGTTCCGTATTTAGTCCTAGTAATATTATACGAGGGTGGATCCAAAAGTTCTAAGCCCGACCAAGAAAATGAAAGAAAAGTGGGTCTAAATTTATTGTTATTTTTCGATATAGTCCATCTAGCTCAACGCACTTCTTCCACCTGACCTGCAACTTGTTTATCCCCTCGAAAAAAAAAAAGATTCCGGAAGGTCGGCGAAATAGTCGTTTACTGCGACTATCACCTCATCTTTGGTCGAAAATTTCGAGCCACCCAAGTGTTTTTTTAAATTTGGAAATAAATTATAATCCGATACGGGTTACATCCGGCGAATAAGGTGGGTGGAGCAGCAATTCGTAGCCATAAACATGGATTACAGACATTGTAAGTCGAAGTGTGAACACGTGCATTGTCTTGATGAAACAAAACTTTCTTACGTAACATTCCCGGCCTTTTTTCTTTTATTTCTTCCCGGAGTCTTCGCAAATGGTTACAATAATAACTAGAATTTATAGTTTGACCTTTCGGTAAATAATCTACAAAAATAATGCCCTTCGCATCCCAAAAACAGAAGCCATGACTTTGTTAGTCGACAAAACGAACTTAGCCTTTTTCGGTGTAGGAGAATATGATCTTTTCCACTGTTTGGATTGTTGCTTTGATTCAGGAGTATGGTGGTGAACCCAGCTTTCATCCATGGTAACAAATCTAGACAAAAAGTCCTCGGGATCAGTCTCAAAAAGTTCCAAACAGTCTCGCGAAATTGTGTACCGAACTCGTTTTTGTTCAGCTGAAAGCAGTCTCGGGACCCAGCGAGCAGAAACCTTATGGAACCCCAACTCTTCCGTTATTATGTGTTGCACCCGGCCATAACTAATGTTTGTTATCTCAGCTATCTTACCAATGGTCAAACGTCGGTCACCCAGTACGAGATCACAAATTTTATCGATGTTTTCTTTCGTGGTAGAGGATGTAGGCCTTCCACTCCAAGGATCATCTTTAATGCTCTCACGACCGCGCTTAAACTCAGCTACCCATTTCTTGACACTGGAATAAGATGGAGCAGACTCTCTCAAAGTGCTCACTATATCTTCATGGATGTCTTTTGGTGATAGGCCTTTTTTATTGAGGTACTTAATGACTGCACGGTGTTCAATTTTCTCCATTATTGAAAATTGCTTCAAACAAATAATCACAGAAAATTTATATTGTGCATTATCGGAATGAAACTGCGCACAATAAATCAATATGACACATACTAACAAATGACAGTAGATTTTAAAAATATGTCATAGTAGGTTAGGCCACGAACTTTTGGATCCACCCTCGTAGATGCGAAAGTTTATATGCTTTTTTGTTACTCCTTCACGCAAAATATGCTGAACCGATATTCATGAAATTTAGCACACACATAGAGGGTAACTTGTATTAACACACAGGATAGTTTTAATCTCGAAAACATGTTCCTGTAGGACCATTAACCACACAATAAACATAAACTAGGCTTCACGTCTATTCGCCATGGAATCCTTAAATCCTTAAGCGATTTTAATTAAATTGCAGTTTGATCCAACTTAAAGCATACGATATATCTCAATTTGTAGTCGTAGTAATTGCAAATAATTGTTAATTGCAAATTCTCAGACATTTCTTTGATGTTAGAAACAAAAAGATATTAATGAATCTTTTTAGATCAATAGTAGAAGAAGAGAAAAGCTATGGAGATAACACGCCATCTTCAGGGATACTGTTTTTGTATGTGATTGATATATTTATGTTGTTTAAATAAAAAACAAATTCTTAACTAACATTTATTAATCTACATTAAAATTGTATAGAAACTAAACAATTAAGATGAATAATCAGTCTTTTGGCAGATATTTTTTAGCAAAAATCCCTACAATTTACAAAATAACATCGAACTATCATTGTCTAGAAGTATATGAATCATGATATTTAACAATACAAACATTAAGACGTTAAGAATCTTGAGTGGTATTCAAAAATACTAACGACAACGGATACAATTTATCATGTGTGTATTCATAAAAAGTGTGCTCCCCGTACATGGAACTGAAAAAAAAATTTTTTCTTCAACCAACCTATAATTGCGAATTGCCTTGCCTACAATTATAAGTAGTAATTGAGTAGGGTTTATCAATTTTTTTTTCTTATAGATGAACACTTATAACACTGAAATATGTTTCAATCTTTTTTTTAAATGCTGTAGATTTAATTAAAATGTTTAGCGAAAACTTTCGAAAAAACGGTTAAAAGGTGTAGTTTTTAAAGCAAGCGAAGCACACTTTACAAAACGCAAATATATCTTATTCAAAGTGTGAACACGCTTGTAAATTTAATTTCTGCATAATATTTAAAATTGTAATAATAAAAGGTAAGGTAAGTAAGAGTAAATAAATAAACTTTGTTATTAATACATTACAAGAAATAAACAGGTTGAAAAGATAAATGATATTTTGGGACATTTAGTCAAATAACACTTGTTATTGCTTCCCGAGCCCGACTCGCACTTGGTCACTTTAATTGTTGTAAAGCTCTGTTCATGTTGTAAAACATTTTCAAATGCAGCGTTTTCGTTGATAACATTTTACTCGATTAGTTTATGTTAAAATTTACACAATTGTTATCTTACTTATGTAAAGTTAAGATATGATGGGACTGACATGTTCAAAGGAATAAAAGTCTCCAAAAAGAGGAAATAAAACAAATGTTGTAAAAAGTTGAAGTCTTTTATCTTTTGTAAAAGTTGGTGAATATTTGAAAAAGTGCCAACCATGAAAAGAAGTTAATTCAATCTACCTGATGTTATACGTAAGTATTTTTTGATACATTGTTGTCGTTTATAGTATTTTTGAATTACCCATGTTTAGTTTTACATTTAAATTTATATGCCTTGTGAAAAACAAAGCTAATTTTGTTTTGAACAATTTGGCAGTTAAATGCAGTCTATAAGATATCGTCAGACAGATTATAATTTGTTTAGTTATTAGAACAGCATTAGATCTCTTAGATCAAAGTACTAGGCAGGTTTAAGCGCATTTTATACGTTATAAGGTGAAATTCAAACCCCCTTTTCTCAACTTAAAAATGCCTGTACCGAAATAATAAAAGAAGTAACAGTAAAAAGATCAACCAAGTTTTATCATTTTAAGTCTAAACTCTTATTGCTAAAATTTGTAATTATTAAAAAAACTATACTTATTAATAAAATCGTATTAACAGTTTTAAAATCAACGACTATTTGATATTTACATTATTATGAAATCTTTTTACATGTCTTTTATCAGTGGTAGGGTTTCATTAAGAAACCGCTGTGTACGTTATTAGAGCGAGATCCGACAATTGTATGACCAGACCTTAGTAATTTTAGAAAGTTAAAAGATTTTTCAAAGACTGTGTTTGCTAAATCAGATAAATCATAGTAGCTTTGGCCGGTATTTCGAACATTTTTAAATAGTTACCTAAACAGCAACTATAAATTTTAATTTTATATTACAAAACTTCGCATAAAAAGTAGATAAATATTTGAGTACAAATTGTGGAAGTTTGAAGTTGTGTAGGATTTCCTTGATTTCAGTTATGACAAAAAAAATTACCTACTCTTTATCTTAAATTTAGCTAATCGTTTTTTGTTCGGTAAGTTGAGTTGCTATGAACTTTCATATAAAAAAATAATATTTGTAGTTAACAGCAAAAGTTCTATCGGCTCAGCTTATGATTTGTAAAATTTGTATTTTAAAATTTCACTTCTGCCTGAAATCTCATACTTGTATTGAAAGCCTGCATTAAAAATTTCAGCTTTTATAAAAATATTAAGGTCTGGTTGTTCATAGGTCCTGGGATTTTAACTTAATAAAGAGCTATTTTTACAGAAAATTTCAAATTGATAACATTAATAATTAAAAATAAGTTTGGTTCAAGTTTGAGTGCCGTTCGAGACAAGATTTTCATTCTTAAAAATATATTTTTCTAGATAATAACGGCACGTTCACACATGCTATCATTTATATTATATGAACAAGACAAATATTTTTGACATTTTCATATTTCGTATCAGAAACAAAACAGAAAAATGTTAAAAATGTAAGTGTTAACCTCATGATGCTATATTACCACTGATATCGTAACAAAGACCTGACATCAGTATTATATTGCGGACTTTCTTTAATTTATCAGTCCCTCTTCCATTTTGTCTTTGTTAATTGTCATTACAAGACTCTAAGAAAGAAACGTCGTCGGTAAGTTAGGGTCAAAAACATTTCTAAATTGACTTGAAGTCTTTGTTAGGAGTGTAATCTCCAGTAGAAAGAAATGGCACGGAATCGCGTCTCACATGTGAACGTACCCTAATGCCCGGTTCCTATATTCAAGAAACAAGTCGTTTTGATTACGGATGATAGTCGTTTGTAGCAATAGTAAAATATCTAACTACGGTTACTCGTTTTTGGTTAACTCGGAACATTTAAAAATATGAATAACACTTCGTTTCTAGCTAAGTACAAATAGTTAATCTTTTAGATTACGTTTCGTTGATTACGATAGGAACCGGGTGCAAGTCAGATTTATTCATGCTGTAAAGAAGATGATATGAAAATATTTTCTTAACATTTGAATTACATTTTACGAGGTGGTCCGACATACGTAGCGCGGGTTGCGTTTTCTCCCGTCAGTTACCTATGGTGAGGGGTTCGACAGCCTTCTGGAAAAAAACCCGTACTAATATGTTATAAGATATAAGCAAACATATATGTTGGCAATAAAGACGTTGTTTAAAGGCAAAAATAACCAAATATAAGATTAAGTATATAAATCTCCTCTGTAGTCTAGCGGTTCGGGGACGGACATTATTTCTTGAGGTCCCAGATTTAATCGCCAAGTCGTACAAGGAGATAAGAGTGAAAAACAACGTTGCCCGGGATTGGATATGCACCCGAAAATTTGAAAGGAATCGATTGTGTCATTTTAGGTACTCTTGAACACAATACTGGCTAAGCAACAAGTCATTTTATCCGATCGACATACGGATTCAGAACGCCCCTAGATGTAGTGCAGACTTCGCAAGGTGTAAACGTCCAAGATTCTAAGTAGAATCACAAAACTTCGTATATATAAGATGGTGATACAACCTGTTTTGATGTACGGTTGTGAGGTCTGGAAGTTAACACTAAGGGAAGAATACAAAATGCTGGCCGTTGAAAGGAAGATTCTTCGGAAAATCCTGGGTGGTGTAAGGAGAGAATGGGTCCTGGAGGTGAAGATATAATGTCGAGATTGAAGAGCTGATGCCGCAACCGAAAGTCATAGGTGAATTTAAAGCTCACCGATTTTGCTGGCTGGGTCACCTCAAGGGGATGGGGAGGTGTAAAGATCGCATATTGAGTCGACCTAGTGGAAGAATATCAGTGGGGTGACCCAAGTATCCTTGGAGGGACAGAGTGGAGGATGACCTGCGCGAACTTATTGTTGACTATTAGCAGGAACTAGCGCAGGACAGAAAGTGGTGGAAAGCTCTTGTTTCACAGGCCAACACCCACTTTGGGTGACTGAGCCAGTGGAGGAACTAAGTAAGGATTGGTTAAATTTATTTGTAACTGTATGTCAATAATCCGCTGGTACTGTGTTCCAAAGTATCTACCAAAATGACGTATAAAAGATTGCAATTTCCAATTCGCTTGATATCGAGTTTGAAGACTAACCAACCCTATAGAATATAATAGTGTCAAATATCAGTAAATGATAAGATTTTTTTTGTGATATTGAAAGGCAAACAAGCAGACGTATTTCCTGATGGTAAGAAATTCACGACGCCTTGAGACCCCAAAGGTGGTAATGGTGCATTGCCAACCTGAGGCTGGGATGTTAGGCCTCGAGCAAAAGTAAGTTTACCGGTTACCTTACTCTCCAAACCGGAACACGTCAACGGCAGGCGTTGGACGTTATGGTGACAGGAACAGGTAGAGCGGTGGTACCAATCCGGGCGAGTCGCTCTGAAACTCTACCACTTAGTCAGATGTCATCGTGTTGGTGACGGTAAGCCTATGCTCGCCTTTTACGAGCTGCCTAGTAGTAGTAGTAGTAGTAGTAGTAGTAGTAGTAGTAGTAGTAGTAGTAGTAGTAGTAGAAAGGCAGATGGTCTATTCTGCAAAAGAAGCCCGGAACAACACGGGGAATTGTGAATAACCTTATCGAAGGAACGATATTATTATAGGAGGATTATTCTTGCCATAAGGGAATACTGTGGTGTCGCCTTCCAATGTGAATACTCACTTCTAGGTGCGCTCTTTAGGGTAGACTTGGATATACTATCGCTATCTTCTGATTCAGAGTAGACTTGAAAACTTGTTTCTGAAAAAGAAAATAGTTCTTTATTATTACATAGGACATTTTTATACCTATAACGTCTTGCTTGTTTTAGTTTTTATAGTAATTTATAAAACAATCGAAAATATTATTTTAATTTTAAATAATCATGTTTCACGGCGGCCATTATGATGTAGTTAAGTATTGCTGGCTTCGCCATCGCGTAGTATTTTGCTAAGCTTCCTCGCTTTTGTAAGACATAAATGTTGACTAAACATTTAAATTAAAATTTATTTAAAATTAAATTAAATTAAATATTTAATTTTGCGTTACCCTACTGAAGTAATGAACAATAATAAGATTAGTAAAATTATTTCACAGTTTTGGAAGTTGCACTAATATTTTTACATATTATTTGACAACATATTACAAATATTTATATTAAGTAATATGGTGTCAATTTTTTCAGCAACAAATTCATCTGTTTGTCTGGTTTCAGCATATAAAAAAGAAAGAGATGAATATTCGCTTACATTGTTATTATTTACATTTGTTATTTACTCCAAAAAGAGTGAAAATCGGTTAAAAATATTTATTTATATGAAACAGCGAACTTTCGATGTGGTTCTATTGGTACCAAATCTGGATCTGAGAAATAAAATGGCAGGAAAATCTAAGAAAAAGACTCATTTTTGGTGTATGTAAATGTCTTACTTATTGAAATTGAATCCATGTCTAGCAGTTTTATTGCGCTGAAAATATATTGCAATATTTTTGTTTACCTGTATCATATCTATGCTTCGGATGTCGCGTCGGCAGGTCCTGGTTCTCGACGTGCCCGAATGTACGGAATCCTACCGCAAACTGCGCGTACGGGCTTATCTCATACAACTCTGTAATAAATAAAATTATTAACAACATTAATATTGTTGACGTGATAACGTCTTAGAAATCAATGAAAACCAGCTGCACGCATGTTTATGTGTAATGTTCCACCTTAACCAGAGCGTGTTACGCGTTGAGTTTTTAATAATGTATTACTACACAGTACTCTAAACTGTTTTATTAGCATTGTTGGCTAATAAAACAGTTTAGTGGTACGTAGAGCATGATGAGTTTGGGGTATTTGACTTCTGATAAGTCCAATCCTTTCATTACGCACGGTCTTTCCTGTTTTGTCACGATACAAACGAGTACATAAATTTTTAGAGGGAAATTGCGAGTTGAATAATTTTATTTGGAATTATGTTATTTAGTGTCAGGAAAAGCAAATTTAATTAAAAATTTGAAACTATTGCCTTTGCTAGCAAAGAAAAATTTTAATCTTATTAAAGTAAATAATACGAATTTTCACAAATGGATTTTAGAGATGAACATCAATTTTAGGAGGCATATTGTAATTTTTGTTATTGTGATTTTTTTTTAATTTGAATATATTTATAATATAAATATATTTATAATATAAATAACTAAATTATATTTTTAAGCACTGGGTATGAAAATTAGATACCTAAAACATAGATACTTAGTGAAGTAGACTTGCCAGTTACCAGTGCATTGAGTGCGTAAACTAGGAGATTCATCAGCAACAAAGACCTGGGGGGTGATTATGTATCTCAGTTGCCAACTCAAACTGCAAAAGTGTACATCAAATGACGTCATTTGTGTTTGTTATCTCTACTGTATTTCTGTTGGTCACAGGAGATAACAAACATAAAACACGTCATTTGACAGCTATTCGATGTACACTTTTCCATATTGAGTGGGCAACTGAGTTACAAAATCAGCCCCCTGGTTGGTTTAAAGAGTTGGTACTGAGTTTGTTACATGGTTCTGTCAATATGGTGGGTTATGTTTCAGTACCGGTAGGAGGAGTTATAACAGCTATACATACTTTTTAAACAATAATTATACTTTTGTATAGTACAACGTAGTGTATTGTCGAAACGTAAGAGTATAATTTAGAAAGTAACTAAATAAATAGTTAAACTTGCTCCTTAAGTTTAGGAGTAAGTTCAGTTATTTATTTAGTTGTTTAGAAGTATTTGAAACAACAATATGGGAGTTGTACAAACATCAACGCGTAATTTTCACGCCCTCATCAATAGAATTCCACCAAGTGGCGAGGATGAAGGGTATCATAATATTTATACGAGAAGCAAGCGCGGATCGAGGAGAAGGAAATTTGTTATACTTATAGCTTATGTGTAGGAGAAGTGCAGAACGCTAATTCTTTCCAATAATAATGCTTGTAAAGTGCATTAAATCAATAAATGAAACATTACACATATCACCATACATTTGACATACACAAAAAAAAATTGATAAATATTTATGAAATATCACAGATGGCGCACAAACTATATTCATAATGTTTAGAAACAAAGTAGTTAATTCTGATAAATAAAGACGGCGTTTTAATCAAAAAGATACTTAACAATAGAACCTTAATAATGTTTAACATTATATTTTAACAAATGATATTGAATTACGTAAAAATAAAATTTATTATGGTTGAATTTCGACCAATGGATGACCACTAGCCAATAGCATTCCATTAAGTGCAGAGGACGAAGTGCATCTATATATCAATACATGAAGCAAAAACTTTGGACCTCTTTTTACTTAAATTGTGCGGACGCAGGAGCATAAAATTTGGCACACTTATAGTTTATGTGAAGGAGAAGTGCAGAACGCTAATATTTTTTTATAGTAATGCTTATAAAGTACATTAAATCTATAAGTAAAATATTACCCACACTACCATGCATTTGACACACACAAACAAATATATTGATGATAATGATAAAAGGTTACAGATGGCGCAATAAAAAGTATGGCAACAAAGTAGTTGGTCTTGAGAAATGAAGATGGCGTTCTTATCAATAAGATATTAAAATTTATTATGGTCGAATTTCGACCAATGCGCGACCACTAGTAAATAATTTGGCGTGTGTGTTCACCATGTTTGGTGTCGGTCCGCAGCTGCAGCGGCGCGCTGTACAGCCGCGGCGGGGGCTTGCTGGTGGGCTCCGGCCGCTCCGGCCGCCCCAACTTGGGCTCGCCGGGGGCTGCCGCGCGGTACTGCGACACCGAACCCTCTCTGGACACGTTTAAGTGGTTTACTTATTAAGAGTAACATTCCACTTGTCAAATACGCTAAGTCTATTACCAAATGTCGCAAATTTTGCAGACCTGCCTGGCTTCCTCTACAATAAGCACTTTAATTTTTTTGTCCAATGACCAATTCACCAAACAAATTAGATAGCTTCATCTAATTAACTAGCAACACTGAATATTTTTTTCAGTTAGAACGTCTTCTTCTTCTTCCATTATAAATATGGCTTTCAATCGTTTTTCACGACTTATTTAGCCAATGTCAGGTACGGGACTACCACATAGTAAATATTTTACTTTATCTGAAGATATTGAGCTACCTAAAAAGAAACACCCACAATATGCCATCACCAAACAAAGGACACCTCTCTACGAGTACAAAGGACTCTCTACAAACCTCTTTACAAAGGACAGACACATATGGGTTAACTTATTTTTTTATAATTTGATTTTGTTAGACTTTATACAACTACATAACAACTTCAAAATATTGCAGTTACTTGAGAGTAGTAAACATTTATAGCTAAGAGGTTTAGGAAAATCACTTGGAAGGATATAATACAAGGATGTAGGGAATTTGGAGCAATTAAATAAAATGTAATCAACTGTACCTTCCTCCTGTCCACACCCGCAGATAGGAGAATCTCGAGCATGTATTTTATGAAGAAAAACTAGGGTACAAACGTGACCAAGCCTTAATCTACTGACAACAGATGTTGAAGTTTTATTCATGGATCGAATCTGATAAAACCATAGTTTCTTCCGAATGCAAGGCTGAATGGTTGGCTCAAACATTTAATATTGAATTTTGTCCAGTTTCGATAGAGGAGTTTTGTTTTATAGTTCAATTAAAAAGCAACCATAGTCTAAAATGCTACAAATAATAGCATTGTAGACTAATTTATAGATTGTAGATTTAATTGTGCGTACGGGTGAGCGCCAAACCAAACCCCCGCAAGGGATCGGAGTAAGTTGATGCCCCTCTCGCATTTATCAATAGAGTAGTTCAAATGATGTAAACCAGACATTTTTGAGTCAAATATCATGCCCAGGAATTTTGCTTTGGTTTGGCCCTCAACAAATTGATTGTCTTTTGAATGCTAATTGGAGGGATAGATATTTTTCTAGAATAAACGACAACTTTACTTTTAACAGGAGATATATGTAAACCATGAGAGTTTAGAAAGTCCTGAAGTTAAGTTTGGCGGAGACATTAGCTAGCGATTTGTCGGAAGCATATAAACATATGTCATCAGCATATTGGAGAATAGAACAGAAACTGGTAACAACTGTATCTAAATTATAGGAGTATATATTGTATAACAGAGCACTGAGCACAGATCCCTGTGGGAGGCCTTTGTATATCAGACGGGCAGTAGAGGTAGTTCTTTGGTAGCGGACTATAATTGAACGTTATAATCTATACAGATTGCATATGAAGTGAACCAACTTCGGGGGAATACTCAGATGATGCATCTTCTGCCTGAGTAAGGGAAGTAGGACATTGTCATATGTTAACGTAACATCTAAAAAAAACCGCAGCTAGGGATTGATTTTTAGAAATGTCAATGTAAATAATTTATTTCGTCTCAAACTCTACAAGGGACATAGTAGCCTATGCGGATGACACTGCTCTATTATTTTCTGCCGACACTTGGGACTCTGCCTTCATCCTAGCACAGTGTGGTCTAGACTCGGTTTGCGACTGGTTTAATTTAAATTTACTATCGCTTTATGCCAACAACACAAAATACATGTTATTTACAAATAAAAATAATAGAAATATTCCATTAAATAACAAAATAGTTGTGCATTCATGTAATCATTCCAATAAACATATTTGCAGTTGCCCTTCCTAGAACAAGTTGACAGTTTTAAATATTTAGGCGTGATTATTGACTTTTCGCTTTCATATTATAAATCTCGTATATTTAACCTCTCTAGGCTAAGAAAAATTATAGATGTATTAAAGTTCTAAAACAAATTCTAAAAACAATATATTTAGCGCTGTACCAGTCAATCATCAATTACTGCATAACCACATGGGGTGAAGCTGCTAAAAGCCACCTTTTAGAGAACGAAAGGGCCCAAAGAGCAATTCTGAAAGTTGCTGCTTTTCTTCCATACAGATACCCTACCACGGAACTTTATGGTTCCTGGAATGTGCTATCTGTTAGGAAAATCTTTATTCTTAATGTCATCATGACAATGTCATGAGCCTTATATCAGAAGTCAATATAGATAGATTATCCATTGTGCTCAGTCCCTTCCGAAATCCGAACTGGCTATTAGGTAAAATGTTTTTGCTTTCTATGAACCACTCTAGACGGTTTTTTACTAGGTCTTCAGTAATCTTTGATAGTGTCGAGGCAAGGGCTATAGGTCTGTAAGACTCTGGCAGCAAAGGATCCTTTTGAGGTTTTAATATGGAGATAATCGCCTCTGTGGTCTAGTGGTTCAGTTGTTGGACTTCATTGCATGAGGTCCCGGGTTCGAATCCCGGGTCGGACAACAAAAAGAAAATTGGGTTTTTCCAAATTTTCTAATAAAAAAAAATGTTGCTCGGGATTGGATATGTGCCCGGTTGGCGATAGGCTTGCCACCTATCACATTGTGGGCTAGTCGTGGGTGCCCTGGTTGTGCCTCTGCCTAACTCTTCGGGGATATGGGCGTAAAGATACTTTTCTTTTTTTTTACTAATATGGGGATAATTAAATAGAGTTTCCAGTCTTTTGGAATTATACCTGATTCAAATATTTTATTAGTTAATTGGAGAAAATAACCCTTGGTGTGATTACCATCATTCTTAAAAAAATAATAAGGAATACCGTCACAGCCTGGTGAGGAGTCCTTTGGGTGGTTCAGCACTATATTCATTTCTGAAGATGTAAAGGGAGAATCTAAAATGTGAGTGGAACTAAGACTATTATATGTTGAGGGAAGGTCAAGAAAAAAGGGGATTGATGGGGAGCTAGGTTATTGGTAAACTGTTCCATACACCGAGATATGTCATTAGAAGTAGTAATAGCAGAATTAGAAAATGTGCCTCTAAATTTTTTGATGTTCTGCCAAATTGTTGTGGAAGGAGTTTGTGGGCACAGACTTTCACAAAATTTGATCCACCCCTACTTTTTCTTTTTAGAGCACAAACGCTTAAATTTTACATTGATGTGCTTGTAGGATAAAAAGTTTTCTAATGTCATAGAAGAGCAATACAGACGTTCAGCTTGTTTTCGTTGTCAGACTAGGGCAGTGCATTCAGAGTCTCACCAGGGAGGAGAACATATTCTACCATTATTAATGTTTTTAACTAGGATATGAGCATCAGCTGCGGTAATCAAAGCAGAGGTTAACTGCTGATAGGCTATATCGATGTTGTTATTGGAATTGGAGGCAGGAGGGATACATACTGGTCTGAAGCTCTTGAAAATGAATCCCAATCAGCACCAGCCAGCCTATACTTAAGGAGAGGAGGAAGTTGTGGTTGAGTAACATTAGATTTGGGTATAGATATGATGATAGGGAGATGGTCACTACCATAAGAATTTTGGAGTGTTCGCCATGAAAGAAGTGACGCCATATTAGGAGAGCATAAGGACAGGTCAACTATGCTGGGGCACTGAGTTGGAGATGTTTTGCGGGTAGGGGATCCATCATTTAGAACACAAATATTTAATGAATCTAACAAGTCAACTAATTCCAGAGCAAAAGAGTCTTGCCCACTGCCACCCCAGATGGGATGAGAGCAGTTAAAGTCTCCTAAAATAAAAAATGGGGGAGATAAACAAGAAAAGATAGAATTTAACTCTGCTATTATTGAGACATGAGGGTGGGGAATATACAAAGATACTATTGTGATACCGTCCACCTTTGCAGCTATAGCATTAAAGTTGCTTGAAGGGGCAGGTAAGGGTAGGTGAGAGTAAGTGAGAGAAGATTTAATAAGGAGGGCAAAGCCTCCATATCCATCACTTCTGTCATCGCGGAGAGCAATATATCCGGGAATGGAAAAACGAGATCCACGGGTAAGCCACGTCTCCGCAATGGCAAGAGCGATAGGTTTGTGTGAATTAAGTAAGTTAATAATTTCATGTTTTTTATGACGAATGCTTCTGCAATTTCACTGAACGATCTGGTCCATGTTGATATAGTAAACTATACAGTTGACTGAGTTGAGATGTAACGTAGGGCGGTAAGAAATGGTCTGTAAGGTAAAGTAAGGCTGGGGTTGAAAAAACTTGATTTTGGAGGTTTCAGCATAGGATCTCCGAGTAGTTGGGAATCTGGATGCGGCTTCCATATACGAGATATTCTCTTGTGTCATTGTCAATTTAATTGCCCTCTGCTTAGAGTGCTCAGGGCATGATTTGTTAAGGGCAAAATGACGGCCTGAGCAATAAAGGCAGAAGGCTTTAGTTTCTTTTACAGAACAAGTATCACCGGTATGGGGTTGGGAACAACGGTAGCAACGAGGGTTTGACCTGCATTGAGTTTGGATATGGCCAAATCTGCAGCATTTATTGCACTGAATAGTGGGGAAATTATAGGGCGGTGTAGAATGAGAAAATTCTTGCGGGAAGAGATTGTCCACTAAATGTCAAAACAACAACCTTTTGTAGGGATCCAGTTTAGTACACCACCGATTATTGATTTTCTATTAAATCGTCTAGCTTTTAATATGTTCCCGCATGGGGAAGGAAGTTGCACTGATGCCACAAATTCTTCCATCGATAGATCTGTAGGAACATATCTAACAACACCTGTACGAGTTAAATGAAATGAATGTATGAATTCAAAGTAACCAGCATCAGCTAAAGCTGATACAGTCATAAAGTTGTTAGCACCTTCAAGAGAATTAAGCTCTACCGACATCCTATTTCTCTCAATTTTTTTGACCCGTTGGGTGAAATATTTTTAATTTTGTTTGAGTACAAAAATTGACCGAACATTACCGGATTAATAGGTGTGAAAGATTAGGGATCGGCTTCGGTTTTAAAAACATGTACTATAAAGAGTCCCTTATCCTCTTTTGAGTATTTTAATTTATCCTCCATACAGGGATGCGTATGAATTGTCTGTATTGAAGCACTTGAACAGGACTATTTGTTATATGTTGAACGATCTAGAGAATCGCCACGACGCTTAGAACCAGACTCTGATATAATTGAGTCAGCAGTGTCCATGGATTCAATGGAATTCTGTTGTTCTTGTGTGCATTGTGGAGGAGGATCCGGGGGTTTAAGTGGGATGTTAGCGATAGTTATGATACATAAAACACTTACCGTAACCAGAAAACAACACAACACAGATTTAGGGAACTCTAACTAACTTTCATTGTTTTTTGTCTAAGAGTTAGAAAATGAGTTCGCCAGATTACTTTTTGATATCGTAAAAAACATATTCTAACCTTTGTCTCTTAACAAGGATATAAATGCAGCTGACGAGACACAGTGCCAGGAGTATAGAGCTGAAGATGATGACCATCATGTTTAGATCAAACACCTCTGTTGGGGGACCAACTTCACCTGAAATATATAAAATATAAATGTGGTGTCGTGGGACACCAGGTAGGAACGAAGTTCTTTCGGCTTATGTAGAATCGACACAACTCATGAGTACTTACTATGCATTGGCGGGGTGGAGTGAGGGAGAAAGAGAAAGGTATTATACACTACTCGCTTGTGTATACGACTGTCGCGCCTGCGCACGTCTCATTTAACGGTTTTATTATACACACACTTTTTCTTACGGATTTTAGTATCACATTTTTTTCAGTCCGGCTGCGCAGCAAAATCCCTATCTCCTCCAAGCCTGCCGTAAGGAACTTCGTTCCAATAAAAATCTCTGGACAAAATGACATGAATTAATCCAACAACAAACGGACTTATAATGACCGGTTCTAATATCGGGATAAAAAGTAGCCTAGGTCGTTTCCCAGCCTCTTATCTAAACCAGACATAAAATTGTTCCATATCGTAAACAAGCATAAACATACTTTCATTTTTTAGTACGTAGGTCATACTATAAGTTTTGCGTAACTTAAAAAAACTACATGTTATGCTCAAAATATTATGTTTATTGCTTTTCAAAATAATCTACTTTACATTTTAAACATTTTTTCATGCGATCGAACCATTTTTAAAACAGGACCACAGATCTGAAGGCATATATTCTACGTACTGATTGAACGCTATCACTGTCTCTTCAGAGTTGGTAAAAGTAAAACCTCTCATTAAATATTTGATTTTGGGGAAAATGGAGTGCTAGCTCGGGGCTATGCGCAGGATGAGTGACGCGATGTACTTTTTCGGAAACTAAAAATGTCTTTTTTTTGTTGGCCGTGTATGAAGAATGCGGCTTTTGGTCTTTTGCGAACTTTTTCTAACATACTGGGTAAACATATGGTAGAATACGACTCGGCATTAACACTCTTTTGATTTTCAAGTAGAATTGTACAGATAATACACGTGACTGAGAAAAAAAACGTGAAATGATCACGTTCTTTACTAACGTTTCTCGCCTGTTTCACTTTTTCAAACATCTATTCACAAGAGTGATGTTTTTTTGGTTTTAAAACAATAAATCCACGTTTCATTTCCTGTGACAATATCATAAACATCATTAGAATGTCCGTGGTCATGCTTCAGTAGCATCTGTGAGCATCATTTCACGCGAGCCCGCTTCTGCTCCGCTGTCAGTTAATGAGGGATTCAACGACAACAAAGTTTCCGAACTTTCAATTCTTCGTGTAAAATTTTCTGAATTTGACTCATACCGATCACCAATAGTCCTCGAATCGTCTCATAGGTAGTCCGGGAGTTTTCTTCAATTAATCTCTTAAAAGTAACCACGTTATTTTCGTTGATAGCAGTTGACGAAATTCGTCATGTAAAGAAACTCGACCTCTCTCAAATTCAGCAAACCATCGACTCACGGTGCTCAAACAAGGTGCTTCTCTCCCAAAAGCATTCAAAGGCGAGCGGCACAGTCTTGTGGAAAAACAGAACTTTTAAAATCATACAGAATCATCGCTCTAAAATCCTTTCGACTTAATTCCATCATCGTTGCGTACGTAGAACTTTGATGTGTGATAAAAAACAATTGACAAATTATTTCCCGCCAATTGCTTTTTTATCACTAAGAAGGTTGCAACGTTTTAAAAATATAACATTCAAAATTCAAATAGTCAATTTTTTTTATTGATAGAAGAAGGCGTTACTTTGCGGAAATCCATACTTTAATCCAAATAAAATGATTTAATTTGCAATTTTCTGCCAAAAAATTGCAAATTAAAATTTTTTTGGCGGAGAATTTAAAATAAGTAATTTTATTTGAACTTTTTTTTATATGTTAAACCACTCACTCCCATCCTCATTTTTGGTAGCGTAATTATACACTGTCGTGACCCCGCCAGCCTCGTTGGCCACGGAGACTCGAACCTGGTACCATGTTCCGGGAGTCAGATCGGTGATCGCGAATGAGCTGGCACGGTAGCCTGTCTGATATGGTGCCATGTTCCACGATGGGTCAGAGTATGTCTGGAAGAAACGTAATAGTACATATTTAAGCGCAGTAAAATTGCAAAAACTCACTTCGATGTCAAAAAGGAAGTTATTATATAGTCATTATTCGATCTTCGATGTCAGCTATACAAAAATGAGTTATTATTAAAAAAAATGTATAATGGGATCCGAACATAATTTAGAAGTACGCTTTTTTAAATAAAAGTGCGTTTGTCTGTAAAGTCGGTTTATTAACGATAGCGAGACAACGTCATAAGATTTTGTTTTTCATTCGCTTGTTCAAGTACTATCTCGTTTACTGAATGATCCGATCAATTTAGCCAAAAAACAGAGGTAACCTTGCATTAATTTCCAGAAAGTTGAAAATTTACATACGTAGATGTTAGTGACACCACTATAGTGAAATTGTGAAAAGTCCCCATCGATCCCATGTCTGCATTTTTTTTGCAAGGGTCGATGTCTAAATTGACCGGACTAGATATTTGTCATCCGTTCAGTAACCCTCAACGGAGAAAGAAGGGTTCCTCTCTTTATCTATTTATGTCCCTGTTTTTATGTGTGTGCTTGTCTAAGGCATCATACTTCTAATGTAAAGGACCGATTTAGATACAGATTTTTATTTGAAAGCTGACGCAAACTAGATGGTTCTAAGCTACATTTTTGTCAGGGATTATTGGAAATGCCTCTTCCTTTGCAACCGTCTTTCATAACTGTGATCTGTGTCTACTATTTGTATAGCCTACCATGGTGTTGTGGACCCTAGTCCAGGTCCTGGCGGCGAGTGGTCGGTAGTCGAGCTCCCACCCGCGCAGCTCGCAGCCGCCGTCGTCCCACCCCCCCGCCTGCACCACCAGGTGGCTGCTGTTGCTCCACAGCCACTCGCTGGTGCTAGGCGGGATGGGTGCTGGAGGAAATTTATTTCAAAATAATCTTTGTTTATGCCTGAAAGTTAAACTTAACGTATAAGGTGTTCGTGTACAAAGATACTAATATGACGGTGCCACCTTCAATGTTTTGCAAACAACGTGCCACAGGCAAGTAGTGACGAGCGATAGCAGCATTACGTCATTCCAATCCTACCGCCAGTCCTATATAAAGGCGGCGCCAACCGATTCGGCGTTCGTCGACCGCCGGCCAGTGCACTCATTACGTAATCACTACGTCATTTAATTATAAAGTGGTTTTACTGTCAGTGTCTATCAATGTTGCAATTTTGTTTAAAGTTAAAATTAAAGTAAATAATTGAAAAAATATTAAATTCGAATAAATCAAGATATCAAGTGACTTTTTTTTTACATTTTTTTTACATTCTACATCAGAATTGGGATCTACCCCTACAAGAATCACCGCTACCAAACGTGCTGAAAAACCCAGTAATGGAACAAAATATGATGCTGTTCTCAACTGGATCTCTGGACATTTAAAGCAAGCAGAAGATCAGCTTAAGGTGGAGAATGTCAGCAATAAGAAACCGCTTGTTGTAATCAAGAATGTTCTTGAGAGCAACAAGGACGAGGACATATTGCTGGCGCTGCAAAACCAAAACCAGAGTTTATTTACCGACTTAAAGAATGAAGACGGAGATATTGGCATAATTTTCACAAAGAAAACTAAAAACCCCAGTATGTGCCACTTAGTGGCTAGAGTATCCCCTCTCCTATTTAAGCGGATGATTGAGCAGATCTACATAGACCTGCAACGTGTAATTGTCGAGGACCATCGCCGCTCATCCAATGTAGCATGTGCCTAGGCTATGGCCACAGCCGCAAGTTGTATAAGGAGACCACCCAAAAGTGCAGCCATTGTGGAGGGTCCCACCTCAGAGTAAAGTGCGCTGAGTGGTTAAGCAGCATGGTACCCACATGCTGCGACTGCTCAGACATCGAGTTACATCTTATTACTACGGGTGACTGCAGTGCCAACGGGCAAGCGTAACGCGTTATGCGAACTCTAAAGACATTGCTTACTATAGCTGAAGGCTATTTTCATAGTTAATAACACTTATTAGCACTCGTCGTAGGATTACGGGTTTCTTCCCAATCGCGCTTATGTTTGGAGTACAAGGTAACTCGTAAGGTATTTCTAGAGTCGCCACGAATGCTAATAATCCTAGTAGGTTAGATTTAGAAACAGCGCGGTTTAGTGCGTCAAATAGTATAAAGAGACTAGTTCCATCTGATGTCATGCGCTTTATCGTACGTACGTAACGTAACGTTCGTAAGGCTAAAATAAGACCTTTTTCAATTGGAGATTTTGTTTTCGCGAAAAGTGAAGTAAGGTACCAAACAAAGTTGGACACAAAGTATAAAGGACTCTATAAAATAACTGCCGATCTAGAAAACGATTGGTACGAATTGAATTATGTTAATTATGTTCATCAAAACTTACGAACCCCATGGTCAGTCATTAGGTTTTATAGATGCAGTCGAAACGACGACGTGACGGCGGATGCTAGCCTGAACATTGTTGTTCATGAAATTGATCGTAATAGTGTTAACATAGCTTTGGCTAATGATGTTTAAGATGAATTTTTAGATAGCGACACTATATCTGTTTATAGTAGTCCTGTATCAACTAGTTCACGTACCTTAAGCACTAATAGCAATATTTTAGAAAATTCAATTACTGATTTCCTTGACACCATTAGCGTTGTAACTAATGTCATTGTACACCAAGATCACCATTAAAAAATATGAGAGACATTAAAAAACTGTAGTTAAAATAAACTAATAAAAAAAGAAGAAGAAAAGAAAACAAGCTGTTCAAAAAATGTAGGAAAGGGTTATTGTAGGGAGTCCGGTCCAATGACTTAGCTAAAGGGGTCGCATTCTGGTCTAGCATTTCGGCTATAGAGATTGCAATCCGGTCTTCAGCATTCGCTTCAGGGATTTTCGGTCTAGCTCACTTAGCTGAAGGGATTTCCGGTCTAGCACGCTTCGCTAAAGGGATTTCCGGTCTAACTCACTTAGCTAAAGGGGTTTCCGGTCTAGCACACTTCACTTAAGGGATTTTCGGCGTAGCGCACTTAGCTAAGGGGATTTCCGGTCTAGCACCTTCCTGACTCCGGTTTTAGATACTGATTAGAGGTATTTGTAATATGCTGAAGGGATTGCCGGACCAGCACGTTATCGTAACCTTTTGATTATTGACCACATTAGTTACGGATTTGTCAGGATGAGCGAACTGGTTGTTGTTATGTTCCCAGAAGCTCAGAAGACGTTCGAGGACGAGCGTATGTCATTATGGCCATGACGGCGCCACCATCAATTTTTTGCAAACAACGTGCCACAGGCAAGTGGTGACGAGCGATTGCAACACTACGTCATTCCAATCCTACTGCCAGCCCTATATAAAGGCGGCGCCAACCGATGAATCGGCATTCTTTCTTCGACCGCCGGACAGTGCACTCGTTACGTAATCACTATGTCATTTAATTATAAAGTGGTTTTGCTGCCAGTGTCTATCAATGTTGCAATGTCGGTCAAAGTTAAAATTGAATTAAATTATTGAAAAAATATTAAATTCGAATAAATCAAGATATCAAGTGACTTTTGCGTTTGCTTAAAATAATGTCGGAGCCCCATTCGACAAACATATAAAAATACCTATTTTTATAAATTAGTATCTTTGTTTAATACCTACCTACTGAAATAAATATTGGAATATGTTTAATTAACACCAATACCCATATATACAGACACCTACGTTTAGCCTGCAAACGCCTGTCCCCGTATGGAATGGAATGGTTGGCCTAATCCCTCGGCCAAAGAACCGATACGTAACTGTGGTGTATGTACACAGCATTATAATATGCCGATGTGCATAGCAGATAACAAGGCCTAATTTATGTGTGTGTCATGTGAGGGCAGTATTAAAAAGTAGCTCTGAAGACTAACGTGTGTTTTATTAACTGCTTAAATATAATATATCAGTAACTTTTTTGACTCAACCATAGTATCAACTTTGAGTAGGTAAGTAACACAAAATAGGTGTACATTAAAAAAAAAACGAAAGTGCTAAAAAATATTAATACAAAGAAATGAATAAAATTAAAGAACATTTTGATAAAGGGTAAAGTTTTTTAACTTACTACGTTTAATTTTTTTTATTGATTTTTTGGACACTTGTTTATTGCAACTTATCTTTGAAACAACTGGACGATTTTAACGAAACTGTTACTACAACATAACTTGCTCTTGCTTTTTTGCTCTCTTGACAATTTGCACAAATTGAATCTAACCCCAAAGTAAGCAAATTATATGCTTTTTACTGTTAAACTGTTAAAACTAATAAAAAAGTCTATCCTAAGTACCTTTTGCCATTTATGTTTTTATACTTATTGCTTAAGTGTGCTTTTGGAACATCGAAACCTTAATAGCAGGCCAACTTGCTATAATTGTACCAAGTTTTGTTACATAATATTTTTCATGTTTTCTCAGTAAAACACTTTTAACTCAATCTTTTATTAAAATTATTGAAACGAGAAAGCGTTACTTTCCGGATATCCATACCTGTCGCTTCTGTGATCTAGCGGTACGTTGGACTTGGCGTTGAGGTCCGGTCCCTCGGGTCGGGTAACAAAAACAAAACATGTTTTTTCAATTTTCTAATAAAACTGTGTACAACGTGGGACTTAGGTAGTATCTTTGGCTAGTTGTGGGTGATATACACGAGAAGATACTTTACTTAAATCTAAATCAACTTATTAAATTTGCAATATCCCACTAAAATATACGCGTATTTAAGCGGAACAAAACAGAAAAGACGGTGCGTTGAATGTGAATGAAAAAAATGAATTGGACTTACCAGAAGTTGAAAACCCTCAATATATCTAACATTACACAAAACACAATACACACACCATAATACTGTATATTACCAATACACACGTTAAAAAGTCAATGTACATTTTGCTTCTTCATCATCAGGAGAATTCGATTGTATTCTACGAAGGTTGAATACAAACCGGTGATGCTGTTTGTACTCGACCTTCTTGGAGCACAATAGATGCCACAGCTACGTTCAGTCTAATTCCATTGAATCACTATAGGGCATACCTAGAGGATTCGAAAATTTCCGGACCGGGATCCCGGACTTCGAGATCCCGGGATCCCGGTCATAATTTAGTCCGGAAATTTTCAGGATTATTAGTTTTTTTTAAAATGTGCATACATATGTACCTGAAACGACACATCTTAACTTGCATTTGACGTTTTGACGGCCATCTCTTAAACGCTACTGATTTCATTTGAATTTGCTTACGACCGGTGCCATAGTATTACTTGTGAAAACAGCTTTAGGTCTTTCAAACATTGATATTTTTTGTTAATTGATAATAATCAATTAATTTATTTAAAATAACAACCATCAATGTGTCTGACTGAATATAGATGAAAAATAACGAACGTTAATTTTTGTAGAGTTTATGTTTATATTAATGAATATACTCGTAAATACTCTTTAGCAAGAGGTTTTTACAAATTTAAATTTAAAAATCAACGCTACTTTTCGTTGTAATTTTATAACTTAAGAACGGGCTAACCTATCCAAACCAAATGTTTAGGCTTTGATCGGATTATTTAGTAGATAGTTTATGTGAAGTTTTCATAAAATCGGTCGAGCGGTTATTCATTCATTTATCACAGTTTTTGAAACAAAGAATTCAATAAATCGCTGATCGTTTCCTTATTGGGTTTGAGAAGAAAACAATGTCGTTATCCAAAGAAAGTTTTATACCAAACATAAAAGAGAAGATGTTTCGTTAGTGTGGTCTATTTAATTTAAAATATGAGTAGGTATCTATAGACATTGATCTCTTTGGCATATAGTCTTTCATATTTTTTTGAGTTTATTTTAAAAAAAACTGGGCAATTCTGTAGTAAGTGTCAGTTTATCAGAATAAGTAATGTTTTTGCTTTATTTTTTAAAGATTTACCTTTAATGTTTAAATAAATAAAATGATATTGATGTTATTTAAATGTCTTTTTCTTACCACTTTCTTGAAAGTACAATTCACCAATACAATCCCGGGATTACCCGGGATCCCGAGATTAGAAAAATAGAACGGGATCGAATCCTCTAGTCATATCTGAGCTAGATGTATACGCACTATGCATTCAACTTTTATGAAATTACTAATATCTGGCCCTAGAACGTATTGAACCTTAAAAATATTAATATAGATAGAATTTATTACCTCCTCCTAATGTGCTGACGTCCAAATATGCTGGTTGCGAAGTTCCGACTTTATTAGTAGCGGTTATCCGTAAGGAATACTTTGTCCCACATTTAAGACCGGTAAGTGCATATTTTTGGACACCGGACAAGTTCGACAGCTTGTTGGGTGACCACGCTTCTTGCCACGGACCGTTCGCTTCTTTCCATGTAAGGCTATAAGCTGAAAAAAATATTGTACATATTTAGTATAGGTAGTAGTTTAGGTTGTTGGACTTGACTGCATGAGGTCCCGGGTTCGAATCCCGGGTCGAGCAACAAAAAGAAAATTTGGTTTATCCAATTTTCTAATGAAAAAAAAAATGTTGCTCGGGTTGGAAATGTGCCCGGTTGGCGATAGACTTGTCACCTATCACTTTGTGGGACCTAGTGTCTTCGGCTAGTCGTAGGTGCCCTGGTTGTGCCTCTGCCTACTCCTTCGGGGATATGGGCGTGAAGATACTTTTTTTATTTCGTGATTTGACACGAATGTGCTCCGACGACGCAGACATCGACGCCAGAGCAGAAACATAGGTTATTTTGTATTTCTACCAATAAAGTGGTTCTCACGTGAGAGCATAACGTACGTACGAGCAAAAAATACTTACTTATTTTCTGTGTTACACTCTTATTAGTGACAGAGAAGTACGGTTGTTCCCATTCCACTAGTATAGAGTCCTTGTATGGGGTAGCTCGGAGAATAGGAGCTTCAGGTAGAGGCAAGACTATGACTATGTACTCGACTGAGTCAGATCCGTATAAGTTTTTAGCCAGACAGGTGTAGTTGCCACTGAGGGATTGATCTATGTCTGAAACAGAAGTTAAAATAAAGAACTATTGGTCTTTATTCATGAAACCTTTTGAATACCTTATAAGCAAATCGTAAAAGACAATCTCATAGCCAGATTATGCAAAAGAGCTGTGTTGCAGTCTTCGACTTAGTGACACCCCTTAATATTTTACTAGGGTACAGTGGTCTGGTTGGTCAGCTAATTACCAATGTATTGTTAAATATATAAAAATGTGACATCGTCGAAGAATAATAATTAAAAAGTGGGCAGTTTTATTGCCCTTTTACATAAGTAAAATATGATGTCCTTCTTCACAAATTCTATGATAGTCTTCAAAATAAAATTATGCTTGGCCAAATCGCAATTCAATCTTATAAATTATTGTCGTAAATCGAAAGCAATGCTAAAATTTGATTTCAGTTTTTCGCCTGGCTTTTCATGAAATTAAAAGGCAAACGCAAGAACTTCTCGAGGATTCGAAATACAAGTTGCTTATGTATTAATACACCTGAGCTGGTATTAATACCTTGTTAAACTACGGCTGGACTTTAAGGACTCTTACCTAAAATAGTTAAGGCAGTACTAACACTAGCAATCGAGATAAGTCGGAGCAAAACTTTAGCTAACATTTAGTCATAGCCACGTTATTAGTGACGAATGAACGAACTCCTGCACTCTTTGAAAGTTTTCACTATTAGGTGGAAATACTCACTGTTAATCAGCAAACTGTCATCATGGTTCCTGGTAAAGCGAGGATGGTGGGTGATAATGTTATGCTTGTGGTACCACACAGTGCGGGGAGGGGGGACACCCACACACTGACACACCAGCAGTAGGGACGAGCCCACCCCCACAGATATACTTCCGCCTAGAGACGCCACGCCAGCTACCACTGGAAGTACATTATGATTGGTATTTAATGTGCCCGGTTGGCGATAGGCCGACCACCTATCACATTATAGGACTAGTCTTGGGTGTCGACTAGCCGAAGTGGTTATGTCTCTGCCTACCTCTTGGGGGATATAGGTCGAAGATACTTTTTTTGTTATTATTTAATATACGGCCAGGACAGAGCAGAAAAGTACAAATCACTATTTTCATGGAATTTCGCATTGTGAAAGGTAAAGACTTAAAATGAAATAAGTTACTTTTTATTTCTATCATTCTATGATTTAGAAAAATGGGGCCACATCGTGTAAAAATGGAGAAATGAGAAAGTTAGATTTGTTGATCACAAACCTAACCCAATATCAGTACCAGCAGTGACCAAAACCTCAAAAGACCTTCTTTGATTTCGATGCCAGCTTCCCTCTAATATCATTGCTCCAGGCTATTTGTTATCATACACATGGGGTTCTACGTGGTTCATTTCGTGAGTGGAACAAAACCTTATATATCAATGCATATATCCTCAAGCATTATATGTATTTATTTGACAATGAATATATACCTAAATCATTTCCGGTGGCTATCAGACAATGAATACATACCTCGCTGCGCTGGAGTGTGGGAGATCCTTTTGGTGGATGATCCTTCCCCAACACCAGTGCTAGCTGTGACCCAAACTTCATAAGTCCGTCCTGTGGTCAGCTCTTTCACTTCTGCGGTGGTTCTAGAGACATCAATTCTATGTGTATGGGGTGGACCATTGCTGCAATTATAACAACAACAACGTGAATCTCCTAGTGCTTAGAAAACATTTCAAAAATTCAAAATACTGGATTGCCTCTGTGGTCTAGCGGTTCAGTTGTTGGGCTTGATTGCATGAGGTCCCGGGTTCAAATCCCGGGTCGGGCAACAAAAAGAAAATTGGGTTTTTCCAATTTTCTAATAAAGAATGTTGCTCGGGATTGGAAACGTGCCCGGTTGGCGATAGGCTTGCCACCTATCACATTGTGGGACTTAGTGTCTTTGGCTAGTCGTGGGTGCCCTGGTTGTGCCTCTGCCTACCTCTTCGGGGATATGGGCGTGAAGATACTCAAAATACCGGTTTTCATATGAAAGTTTCCGTCCGTTCATGTACATGTAAGTTATAGTCAGTAATACTCGTATCGTAATCGTAAAGAGCATTTATGCGGTTGCTTAGTTCCCCGCGTTGGTCCGGGCTCCTTTGTAGAATAGACCATCTGCCTTCCTGTGCCAGGTAGCTCGTAAAGGCGAGTGTAGGCTTGCCATCACTAACACCGTGACATCTGACTAGCTGGTAGAGTTTCGCAGCGACTCACCCGGATTGGTACCATCGCCTTCCCATTCCTGCCGCCATAACGTCATGACGTGTTTCGGTTTGGAGGATAAGGTAGCCGGTAAACTTACTTTTGCTCGAAGCCTAACATCCCGGCCTCTGGTTGGCAACGCACCATTACCACCTTTGGTGTCTCTAGGCAGCGAGAATTTCTTACCATTACGAAATCCGTCTGCTTGTTTGCCTTCCAATGTCATATAAAAAGAGCCAACTTCTGAACCGTGCGTCAAATATAAATTTAACAACACTTAGAAGTTGGATACAAAGTTTAAAGGAAAAAAAGTAATCCTTATAGGCATGCTTGTTTACTACCGTCTATAACGTGTTTAAGGTCTCAAATATGTTAGCTTACCTAGACGTAGGTTTCACATAGACCGTGTAGTGAATAAGTTCACCATTTACATGAACTGGCCTTTTCCAACTGACTAGTAAAGAGCTTGACGACATGATTAACACTTTCAGATCCGCTGGCGGGTCCGGTACTGAAAAATTTATTTGTTGTTCAATGTTTTAAATTTTTGTGCATCTTTTTAGCTACCGACATAAAAGGATAGTGTTATAACTTACAAATTTGACATGTCTTTTTTGTGTATTTATCTGTGGCGTCATAACTCTTAAAAAAATGGTCATTTCTGCTGACGTGCTAAAAGAGCTAACGCGAACGAGATGGTTCTCGGCTAAATCACAGGTAGGTTTTTTAAGGGACTGTTGATTTTCTTCAGTTTTTTATTATCTTATGCCGGAGACAATAATAATCATTCTATTATTTTATTTCATTACTTGGTCGGTATTCGATTCGCTATCTAGTGTCCAGTATTTTATCTATTTCGGAGTAAGCCTTTTCAATACTTAAAGTTGGTCAGAAAAATATATAACCAGGACGTGTTCCCAAGTTGACAACCTTTTGTATCGTAACGTATATTTTCATAAAATTTTTGAAAGTATACCTGACGATAGCAGAATTATAAAGGAGTAAATCTGCGATTATTATTGTATCAAGAAAATGCTCTCTAAATTTTGTAGCGGTGCGAGTGCTAAAAATAACTCAGAACCTAACGGGATCTAGAAGAAGAAAAATTGTCTTTCTGACATCTCTATCGGTCTTTAACCATTTTCTTACATGTTGCTTAAAGTAGCCTTTCTTCCTTTCTATCGATATAAAATGCTTACTTTGTTATAACTTGTTAATAAAACTTCAAAAAAACAGCTTAAATTATAACAATAAGGTAGTCAAGTAGACAAACAATGAGTATTATCCTCGATTTAACTTGGATTCCATCTCAAATACAGACCGTCACGGAAGTGTGTTCTTTAAAAAAAACAAATCAGTTAAAAAAATACGGAGAAATCTATTTACGTATCTACATAAAATAGTAATTGAATATAACGTTCTACCTTTTTAAAGTGGGTTAGAAACTCCAAAATTGTTGAGCAGCCTGTATGCATTTGAGTGCAATTGTAAAACCAATTCTAGCAATTTCACCATCAATTTATATTTTTATTTGGCGAACACTCCTGATGCTGAAAATAATCCGCATAATAGCAAATATTGGTACATAAAATACACTTACCATCCTGTAGAGTGGTACAAACAATTGGGTAAGAGTACGGTCCAGCTCCGAAGTTGGAGAAGCCAGCTACTTTGACGGTGTAGTTAGTGTACTTGTTTAGGGTTTGGAGGTAGATTTCGGTGTGGAGGGAAGTTAAGTTCTGCCAGGCACTATCTGAAAAATATGTATGGAATTTAAGGACAAGCAAGTACACAGATTTCTTGATCCTGCAAAATAATCAAGTTGCCTATAAATACATAAGGTTACTATAAACTATTATTTAATTAAACTTCGTATCGCTTGACAGCAATTACTAACAGTTTGTATAGATTAAAGCCTAGCTTTTCCCATTTTTCCTGCAATTTTCTAGTTTCTGTTTTCATAAGAACATTATGCTGGCAATAATTAAGACAACAAAATAAGAATTAACAAAATAGGTCCATCCGTTCAGGCGTAACCAAGCGAAATCCGGTTTCATTTTTATATACATAGATGTAGCCTTTCATAGTGATGTAGAAGACGGAGAGTGCGAGAATCTGAGGTAAATGATTAAATATAAATATACTATCAAATTAAAAATAAAATCTGATGGATAAAATATGTTATCATGCAGCTTAATTTATACCCGTTCAGTAAATTTTGTGTATAAAAGAAACGAACATCCATTCATCCATAGATCCTTACATTATATTGCATTATAATACATAGTACATACATACGTACAAACATACGTACATTATGTTCGTCCTAAGTCCCTTATGCGATAAACAAAGGCTATGCTTCCTTCATATTTCTTCACATTCTAAACACTTTTCATACAAACACGCCGGTTTCGAATACTTTTGACACCACCCCCATCGACCATACATCCCAATAGACGGGCAACATGGTTCTGTCAATACATAGGTGTAATTGCTCTAATGTAGCTTATTACTTAAGAAAATATGAACAGTGTCGACCAGGTTTGTGACCTATACACATTGTCGCGTTATTGTATATAAAAAATAGATGTAAATTGACTGTTTGTTCAATTAAATGGTACAGTAAAGACAGCCGCACTTCAAATTACCGAAAAGATGGTGGTACAACTTCCCGTAGGTTAATTAAAAATAATAACATTCATAATTACATTTTAAATTATTTGCTGTTTATCGGAGTTCATCATATACTGGTCAGTCATTGTTAGATGCGGGATTTTTATGTGAGAAGTCAGCGAACAAGCACAAGACTCTTAATGGTAACAGATAATCATGGCCTATAGACACCATTGCTGTCACAGGTGCGCTGCTGTCCTATGGTCAGAATGTAAGGCCTATTATGCAAAACTACTGGCTTCCCTACCCTCCGAATTGGAATGTGACACTGCCATTATAGCGGCAAGAATGGGTAAGGCGGTGGATAACTACCCAGGGAAGTTACTGCACACCACTCTATCACCAGTGATCTTGTTGACAATTACCTCTTTTACCTGTACTCGCCTCTTACAAGGTGCCTGGTAGAGCGGCAGGTGATCTATTTTAGTCAGCAGACCCGGACCAACACGATGGAAAACTGAACTTCTGAACTAAATGCGGTAGAAGGCGCTGTTATATGTCATTGAATAACTCATAAATAGTGGAGCCGATTTTATTGAACTCTTTTAAGTGCATTAGGTGGTTATCTGGGTGAAATACATTCAAGACTGGTTCAGATAGGCAATGTTGAGGTCAGAATGTCATAAAACTTTCAAAGGGCTGGGACAATTCTAAACTTAAATTGTTTACAGTACTTCGACGATATTCTGGAGTTCAGGTGGGAATTACTCGAATGACTTAAAACAATTCAATTTGAAAAGTATGCCATTTATATCAGGATCTACAAGATCATAAAATAAAAAATCTAATTTGGTTTAAAGGAACCAGACGAGAAAATTGGTTTTCGAATTTCAAATTCCAAATACATATAGTGTATTAAATCTCAACATTTTGCAGAAGTTTGTTTTATACACTTTACGCCATTGCTCCTTCATGAATCATGACAATGCTAGACTACATACTGCTCAACAGATGGCTTTTCAATTAGAAGAGTATCAATTGGAATGTAAGAAACATCCACCTGAACCTAACTCCAACAGATTACTGTCTTTTTTTTCGAAATTTGGATAAACGTTTAGCAAAAGAAAAAAACAATGTCTATGGGGCAGTCCAAACCACGTCCAAAGATTTTATTGATTCCCGTTTCAATGAATTGTCTATGAGATAGCAAAGGATAATGGTAGAATATTGTCTAGATTCGTATTCGCGCCCATAGATTTCACTAAAACAAAACAAGTCGAATTATTTTTTAACGAATTTTCATGTTTTCAACATTTTTCTTAAAAGCCGGAGTTTATTTATGATATAAAAAGCATATCAACTAATTTCGAAGTAGGTACATTAAACTCCAATTGATAACAGTGGTGTGACACTTACAAATACTAACAGTATGAATCGATTGTATCGATTATGAAATAAATAATCGATACAATTTTAGATCTAGTGTTGGTTGTATTTTTAAAATACACTTGATTGAACTCAATTATTTCATGTTTAACATCGATGTCAATAAGCTAATTGAAGTATTACAACATTAATTAAAATCCAAAAAAATGGTATATCGAATCGGCTTAATGTTTAATCGATTTTACATTAAATTGAGTCTAATGTCACAAGCTCAACTATCGTTTTTAGCAGTGACAGTTTGACACTTAGATGTTGTTCTGTGGTTAGATGCTACAGAACACATATACATTAATCTGTGCTACAGAACACTTCTGCGTTTGTTTCTTTCGGTTGTGTTTTGTGTGTTTATTCGATTTATTATTTATTCCTACCTGACCTGGACTGTTTATGGACTGATTGATTTTGCCCCATGTGACTACTGCTTACCCTTAGGACTCCGATTTTGCTTTTGCGTGACATTGTGCTGATTCTGAACTTAAGATTAAAATTACTGAAATACTCTTCACCGCAGTATATTATTCATACCTCCAAGTAGCATGGCGTAATATTATATACAGCCCATAATAAAATAAAAGTGGAAATCAACATGCAAACAATATTTGAAATCAAACTTCGTAATAGCAAAAAAAGAATAAAATTGTGTTTACTTAATTTTATTTGTTGTTTATTCGTAATATGTTTGATTTAATGTTAATCTATCATATTTATAAGGCATGTGACAATGACATAGAACATGACTATTTTCATTCATAACCTAAAAATCAAAACATTTCAAACTCCGACAATTTTATTTTTCGGCTTTCCCAAATTAAAATAAACTAGCTTGTCGACTCAGGTACTATTACCTAATCTTAGGCACATTTTTCTTTTACGAGATGCTTCAATTTGATTCCAGACAATTTTCACTATGGAGATCTGCCATTGTCCTTTGCATAGAAAACAATGGTTTATACTTAGATTAAGTAAATGTATTACATTAAAAATATTCGACTTAACCCCTTACGCCAATTACAGATGTAAGGACCTAATATATTCAAGTACGAATATTACTCTCAACCGAAAAAATGTGTGACCTTGAGACGTTGAGTTGCATAGCTGCGATGTGATATGCAACAATGAAATGCGATATAATCCCTTACAAGCTCGTACTTCATAAAATGAAAGGCATATCGATAAAATATATTGTTCGTATTAAATATGTCTCATCCCTAATCTTACATATATGTTTATAAGTAGATATGACGTTTTGTCATTGCAAGGGCCAATAAGAGGCGTCTATTGGGATGTATGGTCGATGCTACCCCCGGATAAATCCCGAGCGATTTGATAGTGGGACGTCAACTTTGGTATCCCCGGGTACCTACGTCCATCCACATTCACATTGTATAAATATTTTTAGTCTTTCATCTGCCATTCTATCCACGTGACCGAATCAAGCAAGAATTTATAAGATGAGTAGGATATTTAATAAAATTGTAACTGTCAAGTGCTTAACTGAGTTTTTTTTTACAATCGTAGTAATTGTGTACAATTTTACTTTATAACTCACCTTCACACGCAAAGAGAACCGAGTAGCCAACCAGAGAGCTGCCAAGACCGTGGCTGGCGATGGGCTGCCACCCGACCCTCAGGGAAGTCGAAGATACAGCAGTGCATTCCACTGATGATGGAGCATGCTCGGGAGCTGGAAATATATTGTTCAGTGTCAAACTAACTTCAAATCTTGCTATTAATATCTCAAAATGCAAACTTTTAAAAGAAGAAATTCGACCACCATAATTATGATTAAACTAGACTTTCTATTTTTTTATATTAGAGGAGGCAAATGAGCAAGTTGGTCACCTGATGGAAAGTGATCACCGCCGCCCACCAGGAGTGATACCAGGAGTATTGCAGATGCGTTGCCGACCCTTAAGAAATGAGTACGCTCTTTTCTTGAAGATTCCTAAGTCATAATCGTTTGGGACTATAAGACTATAATCTGTATCTATAATACTGTACTAATAATATAAATCTCTTAGCAGTTTGAGTAAGAAACTTAATCCACAAACAAAAAAAAATACGGGGTGTGTCAGATGAATGCCTGTTAATTTAATTTTTTAGTATAGTCTAACGCTTTTCCATATTAAACCTAAACTCAGTAAAAAAAAACTTTATTGCAGTTATTTTATTTTTAACTATAAATTTTAACTGCTATCAACTAATAATAATATATTGAAATTGTTATATCGATTTGTAAAATCTGATGAAATTAGAAATATTGAGAAAACCCATACGTGTAACGGATTTTTGTGAAGTTTGGTGCTGGTCATGTATATAGTGTGTTTTTTTTTTCTTTTAGGTAGCTCAATACCTAAAATTAGACCGGACAAAGTAAAGTACACAGTAGTGTGGTGGTCCTATACCTGACATTGGAATGAAAATCGATTGGAAGCTGTAATTATAAAAAAAATATTTTATGTCACAATTATTATTGAATTAACAAATTGACTAACACGGAAGACGTGGCAGCATGATCAAAAGGTCTTAGCCGGTCACAAAAAGGGACTTAACTTAAAAAAAAATATAACAAATTAAACATTGATTGAAAGAAGATCATCGTGAAAGTAGATGGTCGTATTTTTTCATAATTATTGAATTTCGTGTTTATATTGAGTGAAATTAGTTAATTTATGTGGGAATTAGATTAATTTTGTTCAGTGGAAGTGCACAAATGAAATAATCATTAAGTAATTAGTATCGTGTATTTCCTCGCTGCCACTGAATCTCACTAGATGAACTTGAGTAACGAAGCCACCACTTTAATCAAGACCTTGACATGACTTTGTACTCATGACTATTAATAAGACTAAATAAATACGGAAGACTTAGCGGCATGACCTAATAGTCGCCTTAGCTGGTCACAGAAAGGGGCAAATAAACTGATAAATAATAATGGAACAAATTTACGCCATATTTATATATCTATCATCAATATCGTTACGGTGAAAATGTTATAGAAAGATTAGTAAATTATTGAATTGAATAACACTACCAGTTAAGAAGTAATATACTTAACGTGTTTAAGCCGTGTAACATTTTATATCTTCATTTTTAATCTTGTATCTGTTTATTTCAGTTTCAAATTAACATCACTTAGATTTTTCTTATTTTTAATTTTAACTAATAGGTAGTTTTGGTATGTTAAATCTCTTTACATACTGAACGTACCTATGTTTAAATAGTTTCAATTGAAAAAAGGCAGTAGAGATCGCTTTGGTTGGCGTTAGACCGCCTTTATGTACTAGATAGGTACTTGTGGATGGTAATTATTTTCTTTTTTGTTTAATTGTGCACAATAAAAAGTTTATTCTTTCATTCATTCAATGTCACTGAAATAGCATTTTCCCGCCAATGGTCGACAGTTTCTATAAAATAACTATTGATTAGTAACGAACCACTTTAGTAATTAAAAAATATTGATAAAGAAAATGTCATTTTCCGAGCAAAACACACCTCCTTCCAAGGTATCTTGGAAAACTGGTAGAGAAAACGGCCCAGACCCCGCACTGTTTACAGCTGTCACTGACACCGCGTATCTGCAATAAAATTAATATTTTAAACTTATAACTTATGTGTCAACCAGAAAAACTTAGTAAGCCTTGGTTTAGAAGGTGGTAAAATCTTGTGGCAAATAAGTCTAACGATTATTACTATCCGTCATACTTAGTAATGCTTCCTAGCATTATTCGCAGTCGTAGTTTTCTGGCTTCAAAATTAGTGCGACAGTTTTGGCGCTATCGAGAGAAAATATGTTCGCAGTTTTTTTGTAGTTATTGGATTTCGTTTACGTAAAGACTAACATTGGTCAAATTTTTCAGCACAACAATTATGTTCAGTTAAAGTGCTCAAGTGAAGTATTCATGAAGAAATTAGTGCTATCGTGTATTTCCTCGTTACCGCCAAATCTCACTAATTGAACTTTTTGAGTAAGGAGGCTACACTTTACCCAAGACTCTGACATCTCTTTCTATGACGGCTTATGACAAATAATTATCACCTAAAAACAGGTGTTAATAATTCATCAATAATTATTATATGAATATTAAAATTGTCATAAGTAGCTAAATCGGGTAATTTTATGCAAAATTTTAACTTGACTAATAGCAGATACTAACGCCCATGCCAAAAACTGAGATCGGAATCTGGTTAATGCCATTATGACAACTATGGTATGGTACTACTAAGGTAGATTCGGTACTTATACAGTTTATAGAATATGCGAGCGTACATATTTTTGAAAAGTGGGATATTTCGCGTCCCTTACACACTCAGAGGTCCGTGCGATATGGTTGGCTACCCTACTTGGTGGAGACAGGTTTAATTTTTTATGTTATAGGAAGGCAAACAAGCAGACGGATTTCCTGATAGTAAGAAATTCACGCCGCCTATAGACACCAAAGGTGGTAATGGTGCGTTGCCAACCTGAGGCTGGGATGTTAGGCCTCGAGCAAAAGTAAGTTTACCGACTACCTTACCCTCCGAACCGGAACACGGCATGACGTTATGGCGGCAGGAATAAGTAAGGCGGTGGTACCAATCCGGGCGAGTCGCTGCCAAACTCTACCACCTAGTCGGATATCACGGTGTTAGTGATGGTAAGCCTATGCTCGCCTTTTACGAGCTACCTGGCAAGGATGGCAGATGATCTATTCTACAAGGGAGCCCGGACCAACACGGGGAAAAACTCGGGGAGGTGAATTCTTTTCAAAAATTTTATTTTAACCACTTCATTAATTATGTGTTTTAACCACTTAATCACTCCTACTGTTATTAAAGCTTAGTTAAATACAAGTAAATAAACTGTAGTAATTCAACAAAACAGGTAATATGTATTAAAGTATTAATATCTCCCCAAACAAGTGGTTTTGTTTATAATGAGTCGATAATTTCTAAAGAGCTGCTTGGTAGCAAGGCGAATGGTCTGTTCTCCGAAGAGGACCCAAACTATCACTGGAGAAAGTTAAAAAACACACAGTAATAATCCTAGAATTAAAAAAAAACAACAACGAAGACAAAACCTATGATCACGTCAGCTTTCAAAAAGAAATCCATTAGTTTAAAAGTTATGACGCCACCAACCGGTCAAATTTGTAACACCCCTCTTTTTCTGTCAGGGGTTGAGTAATTAAAATGTTACCTTGTATTCTTTAATAGCCCGCTTATAGTCGTACGCTGTTTTCCTTCTTGTGGTGAAACTTTTAACGTTCTGGTGCCGACGTCCTCTGAAACTAATACAAAATCATAACTCAATATTTTTTTGATTATTGTATTTTAGACTTCTATCTTTAAACACCCAAATCACTTGACAAAGCCTTGAACAAAACGTGACAAAAGTCTCACTTTTCCAACCAGCGCTGAGAGCAAACAAATTTTTAGCTTTGCAGCTTCAAACATAAAAATGTGATTTTTATGTTTGATCAGCGGCCCGCGCCAGCTTCGCACGGGTATAAAATATACATATAAATCTTTCTCTTCGATCACTTTATCCATTAAAAAAATGTGTTAAAATATGCTATGTAGTTTTAAAGATTTAAGCATACATACATGCATAAAGGAACATAGGGGCATAGGGACAGAGGAAGCGACTTTGCTTTAAACTATGTGGTGAAGCTGCAAGAGTAAAGAACGCATTTGTAAAACTAAAACATAAAATGAACTAGATTAGTCTTAATGAAAACTAGCATTTGTTATTTGACTTTAATTAGATATATTACCATTAAACACTGGTCAAAATTTGACCACCAATTCTGAAAGGACTACATATATGTCACAATGTTGGTACATATCTCTAGTATAGTCTAAGTTGAAATGACGCGCCCCATCATCGTATATACTGACATATACGAGGGTGGGGTATATTTATATTATGCATGAAATACTCATAAATACACTTGTGTAATTGGATATTCAGTTACAGCACACATAGTTAGGTTTCAATGATTTTTTCCGGATTTGTTGTTCAACTAGTTTATTTACTATCAGAACGTGAGATAGAACTGACGTGTTGTTTCATAAATTAAACATAAGAGCATCCCGTGTGTCAACATGCGACAGGCGAGGGATAAGAAATCGTTATTAATTTTATTACGTGTACATAACCTAATTAAATAGAGGGGCGCGTTTTTTCAGCGATTTCGTTATAATGATACATTCAGAAGACATACTTGTTCCAACATTCTGCGGCACGACTTTAACGTGGTATCCCGTGATGATGCCATTGTGGCTGTCCTTGGGAGGAGGCTGCCACGTCACGAAAAGTTCTCCAGGGTTTTCCGTCTGTTCCGCCTGGACGTTCGACGGTGCTAATGATGGAGCTGGAACATTAGCCCAAAAATATACGCTACTAGTTCCTTCCTGTAGCCTGTGTGGCTTTAATGTCATTTAATAAAACATAGACAATATTTAAAAAAATATATTTTCCCTGTGTTGGTCCGGTTCACTGTGTAGAATAGCCATTCATCTACCTCTCTGTAAGCATTTTTAAGAGGGGAGCATAAGTTAAACGGTTCACTTAATATAACCTCTGGTGGAAAAGTGTTCAGCAGCAACTCGACCCGGTAGGGTTCCACCGCCTCACCAATTTCTGCTGCTATATTGATAACATTGAACGTTGTTTTGATCCAGTTTGGAAGGAAAATTAGCCCGTAGACTTCCACATGAGGCCTTATACCTCGGCCACAGGATAGTGACGCATCTAAAACATCTATTGTGGATACAGTCACGGTTGTCTTTTACCATTTAATGAGCAGTTTGTATTACAAAAACAAGTAGGAACTTTATTATTCAGTATTATTATTATTAGTATTAAAGAGGACGGGTCAAAGAATCCCGAGGATCACTGCGACCTTGACAGATCTATTGTGATCACGCCTCTTATTCATTAAGTTTACATAAGTTCCGCAAGGCCGACAGTCACTAGGAACTGAACAATGCACTTGGGACTTATCAACTTAATATCTTGGGTGTTTATATTATGTGCCCACCCAGAAGTCTACTTCTTAGTTGGTTAAGTGCTGGGCACTCTGGGCACGTACTCTGTATTGTCGTTTCTTCTGCCTCCAAGCAAGCTCTACAATCAGGCTCTTCTGCTAGGCTCATTCTGTTTAAATTTTTGTTGAGTCTGCAGTGTCCTGTTAACGCTCGGACTAAGACCCTGAGCTCTTTTCGTTGTATGTTCATTGCAATCGATGTAAATTTGGTGCAAAACCCCGTGACAAGTGTTTTAGTGTGCTGTTGGCCTACTGTTTTCAGCCAGTTGGACACGCTTTCTTGCCGGGTCCAAATTTTGAGCAAACTTCTAGAAGTGCTTCTGGCAATCCCACATAGCGGTTCAGGTCCTGTGGGGAGAGCGTCTGAGCCCCTTCTAGCCAGTTCGTCTGCAGCTTCATTTCCCTTAACACCTGTGTGTCCAGGAACCCATCCAAGAGTTACTTTGTTGTTTTCTCCAAGCTTGTTTAAGACTTGAGCACATTCAAAAGTGAGCTTGGATTTAAACTCGACGGATTTCAGTGCTTTCAAAGCTGCCTGACTATTCGACAGTATGATGATATGCTTATGAGAGTAGGAGCGGCTTAGGTTTTCTTGAGCACACACCAAGATAGCATATATTTCAGACTGATATACAGTAGCGTGAAGACCCAAGCTTACATGCTTGCTGAATAACGGCCACGTCATGTGGTCAGTAAACCACATGACGTCTCCTGATTCGATGGGTTTTGGTACTCCGTTAATCCATTCTTCTTTGCTGGTTGAAGTAATATCTGTCTGTTGAAACCGTATTTAGTTATCATGGTATCCGATGGCAAAGCCATGATAGGATTTGCAATGAGTCCATTGTAGAGTGTCCTCAGAGTTGAAGAGTGCCAGCTACATTGGCCTTTCTCCATTGCGCGGAGCATAGCGAGTTTAGCTTCCCATTGTACATGAATATGTAGAGGGTGCAAGTTAAGAATCGCCTCCAGCGCTTGTGTGTGATGATCGGAATGCACCTGTGGCCATGCAGCAGACAATTCTTTGAAGATTCGACAGGGTAGATTGGCATGCTACTAGGGCCGTTCTGCTGTTCCAGACTACACAGCCGTAGCAGACTATAGGTCTTACTATGGCCGTTTAAATCCATAGAACAGCTTTGGGTTTGAGGCCCCATTTAGGTCCCAGTAATCTATAGCAAGCTCCCATGGCGTTTTTAGCCTTCCTTACAACCCGATCTATGTGAGAATTCCAAGTTAATTTCTGGTCTAGAGTTAACCCCAGATATTTAACTTCTTTTGAAAAATGTATAGTCCTTCCAAAGAAAGAGGGTTCTTTCAGTTTATCCACTGAGCGCCTCTTAGTAAATGGAACTATAATAGTTTTGTCGGAGTTGACAGAGAGTTCTCTGCACCACCGTTCCACTACACGTAAGGCTGATTGCAGTAAGTCTGAGACGGTGGCTTGACAACATCCTATTACAGAGATCTTATTATTCAGTAAGGGATTCAGTAAAAAGGGAAGGGACAGCCAAAAAATTAAAAAAAAATATCAAAGAGCTTCCCTGTAACCAATTCCAATTATTTTTGCTGGTTCACCTCTTTAAAATGCAGATACAGATGTTTTACGATTTTTTGAATAATATGGAATGGAGGCATTTGGTTAAAATTTCTTTTAAGTTTTATTATTAATTGCTAGCCCACGAGACACAGTTATTTTCCTTGCTTTGTAGATTTCGGACAAAAACAATCTTATAAAATTCTCGCAGGTGTATACGCGAAATTCATTAAAATTGTTTTAATTGTTTTGACGCGCTAATGGAACGTAAATTTAAACATTCAAATTTACTATTTAATTTATTTTCAAATTTAATCTATTAAAATTTTCTTTTTTTTTGGTTTTGAACGAAATCTCTTTTATTTAAGTAATTTATTAAGGAATGGCTGAAAAACCAGGCGGCTCAATCGTTGGCTTAAGTGTCACTTACCTTCCTCGTGTGTAGTGAAGTGTATGGGTGATGTGTACCGGCTGACTCCCACCTCGTTCCCGGTCGCCACACGCACCGCGTAACCTGTCGCTGGTCGAAGATTCTGCAGCTCCGCACTCTGGCGAGGCTCTCCATCTTTCCTAAACAAAAATAGATATTTTAAATAGAAGAAGACGGATTTCATGTTGGATGCTATATATCAGAATTCCACCAGAAACAAAGAATTTCGTCTATATGCAATCGCTATAGACACAGTTTATGATTACCTACATCAGATTTTTCAGGCTGGACGCGCCAATGTCAAAAACATAATCAAGGTCACAGCAACAAAATTAATCCATAGAAATAGCTAGTAATAGTTTAAATAGTCTCAGCAAAATTGACGAACACCACCATCGCATTAATGCATATACATAAGTATAGTATGCAAACAAAACACCAAGGAATACTTGTTATTGGACAGTCAGTTAGTTTTTACATTTCAACGAATTTCTTCGGATTTGTTGTTCAACCAGTTTATAATTGTCCGAGCACGATACAAAGTAGACGTGTTTTCCATCACAATATAATAAATAAAAAAATATCCTTCGACAAGTTACACAAATTGAATGTAACCTTAAAGTAAGCAAATTATATGCGTGTATCAACGATTCTAATACACAGAAATACACAAATAGATACCAAAATAAATTTAAGACCAGAAAATGCAGACATCTAAATGTTCATCACACAAATGCCTGCCCTCGTCGGGAATCGAACCCGAGCCTCGCGGTTGATTGGTGCAGTTAGGCGTGGACGCTAGCCACTTGACCAACGAGGCGGTCGAATGTAAGCTTTCACATTTCTATTCTTAAAAAAATTGACATCCGCACTTAGATAAGGTGTCGTTATTAATGTTCAGACTAACACATCTATATAAATTAATTAAGGAGGGGCGCGTCATTTTAACTTAGCTGAAGACCTATATATATGAGAAGCCACATACTCTACCACAAGTTTCAAAAGTCAACAATAATCCAGGACATATATTTACCTTGTGATGTTAAGGCTAACTGCGTGGTCCCATAAGGAATGTCCATGCGCAGGAGCATACTGCAAAGCATGCAGGCGAGCGCGGGGTGCACTCCGCCACGACACAACCGCGGACCGCGAGCCCACCGACTCTGTGCGGATCTCCGATGGGGGGGTTGGGGGTTCTACAAGCAATTTTAGAACATATCAATTGGTTGTGTGTACATGTTGTGTGTGCCAAATGCACAAAATTAAGTGCAGAAAAGCGGCTTTAAGTTGCCAAAACATAAAGTGCAAACAATTATTTGAATAAACGTAACTGTGTAATGATAATGATTTGTGATCCCCGGGTAAAAGGTTTTCCATCTCTGCTCTTTTTCAATCATATTTTAGTTTTAATGTTGATTTAAAAGTTATAAAGTTTGTGTATGGATCAGTATTAATATGTTGATATTAAATTGGCAACCTTAATGTTGCGAACGTTTGATTCTACATTTGGTGGGTTGCATACCGATAGTAACAATTGGTTTAACCTACATAAAAATCAATTAGACTACTAAATCTCGCTTTTTGTATTTCAATTTAAAAATGTCTCTTTTTAACTCACTGTATTGTAGTTTTCTTCTTTTATATACAGAAGTATGATAGACTTAAATCGAAATGTATGGTATTTGTTAAAATGATTATATACTAATTTACCTAAAATCGTCAAGAATAAGTTGAAAGTGGATGCTCCGTAAGGGTTGCTAGCTCGACATTGATAGAACCCAGCGTCGCTCGCTTCTGAGTACTGAATGTTTATGGCACTTGTCAGCCCTAAAGCTGTTTTGGATTCCGTGTGCTTCATTCTGAAAACAAGTTTTTTCGTATTTATTGATTTCAGAGACAAGTAAAAATATTTACCCCGACTTGAACTCAAACTCCTTTTAGGGATTTGTCAACTGCCTAACTTCAATGTGGTAACTTTAATTGAGTTTTTTACACTTTGTGGTCTTTGAAAATGATTTGGTTCTCTGAGTAAAGTTATAGAGAGAAATGCAAATAGTGGAAGAGACAGGACATGAGAGATTTGTTTACTGAGCAGCTTACCTGTGGCTTTGCAAATCTTGGATGTTGCCATCGTGAGTCCATATTATTCTGATGGGCTCATCACCCAGCGCTCGACATTCAAGTGTAACAGGATGGCCAAGACGTGAAGTTACATTCAAAGATGGTGTTTCAAAGTGGACTGGTTCTGTAAATATATTGAGAAAGACATTTACTCAATGCATTCTCCATATCGCCTTTGTGGTCTAACGGTTCAGTTGTCGGACTTGACTGCGTCAGGTCCCGGGTACGATTTCCGGGTCGGGCAACAAAAAGGAAATTGGGTTTTTCTAATTTTCTAATACAAAAAAAATGCTTGGGATTGGATATGTGCCCGGTTTGCAATAGGCTTGCCACCTATCACATTGTGGGACTTAGTAGCTTCGGCTAGTTGTTGGTGCTCTGTTTGTGCCTCTGCCTACTTCTTGGGGATATGGGTGTGAAGATACTTACACATTCTTCATGTTCTGATTAGTAGCACCTAAACTCTGAAAAAGGCATGAGCAGATGTGATTGTTATTCTACAACTATTTTTAGACAGTAACACAAAATTAAATAAATTCCTATGAATACTTACTGTTTACACTCATCCAGACGGTTTTGCTCAATGGTGTACCAACACCATTCTCTACATTGCAAGAGTAAAGTCCTTCATCAGTCAGGGAAACTTCATCGATTATGAGCGTACCATTTGGAAGGCTTAGGATTCCACCACCAGCTAACTCTAATACAGGTTGCCAGGTCCCAAGGATCGCTAAAAATATTAAGAAATATTTGTCATATCAGTGGTTACATCCACTTGAAATAAATTTACTCCTACAGAGTTTTAGTTTATCTTAAGTTTTTTTCTGAGAAATCTTTAGAATTTATGTTTAAATTTGTTTAAATATTTATGTTCTAGACCTTTCCAACTAATGATTGTTAACCTTCCAAGTCTTTTTTAAATTTTCATGTTTTTAGTATTTATGGAGTGCATACCGTCTTTCTTCATCCAATGAACTTGTGGTTGTGGGTACCCACTCGCGCTGCAGGATACAGAACCTTTTCTTCCAAGGAGTAAGGATGAGTTGGAAGGTTCTTCTAACCATTTGGGCGCCACTTTTAATGAAACAAAATATAGGTTATTTTTGATTCCTATTTACAAAAAAAAACTTTTTGATCATAATTTAATGTCCAGAAAATAAAAAAAACAATAAATAGGTAATAAACGAATAATGTTAACCTTTTTAAATACATACTAATATCATATGTACAAAATTTTGTTTGTTACTTTTTACGGCTAAGTCACTGGACGTATTACAATGACGTTAGTGAATATAATTAAAGAGAAGGAACCCTGAAGAATGGAGAATTTTTTTTTTATAAAAATCTATTTTATACTATCGAGGTTCCGGGTAAAGAGATAGTAATTTAAATAAATAAAAATTTAAATAAATATTTACCTTTTATATAAAGTTCAGTTGATTTGTTGACTTTGGCGACGTGGTTTGAAGCCACACACGTGTATGTCCCACAATGTTCTAATGCCACTTTTTTGATTACCAACGCACTAAATAGCTCCGAACTCCTTTCAACTACCTGAAACAATGAGTCAGATGCCAATATGAGTTTCCAACGTATTGCCTAAGAATGAGTTTTTAATCCAGAAAACTGGACAAATGTTGGTCCACGTCTGTGCGCCTAAAGTTGGAACCAAACTATCGGATGCGGCTGACGGACGTAACTGACAACAGCGACTTACAGGGTATTAATGGCAGTACACTTAGCCGTGCAAACTATCGAACGTAAGACGCAGACGTTGCCTTGAGCGTTCGGACGTCCAAAAGATAACTGTCGATTTGGATATTTATGTCAACCGAAAACGTTCGCGGATGGTATGTGCACACCTAACCAGTTGCGGCTGTAAGCCGCGGCTCATGACATGTTTCCAGCTTAACCATGCATAGTGGGACACAGCTTCTCAAGCAGTTTATTAAAACTTACTTTTAAACTACTTGGTATCCTCTTCCCATCTTTTAACCATTCAAAATGTATAGGCAGATCACCAGTTCTAACATTACAATAGATATTTACAATTTGCCCTTCTTGTAGATTGTTTCCTAGCAATAGGTCTTCTAAAATAGGCGCTTCTATGACTTGAATTTCAAAAGCTCGCCTCGCCATTTCACCGGAAGGACTAGTTACTATACACGTGTATACTGCTCCGTTATCTTCTTTATTAACTTCTGGGATGGTTAAAACTCCGTGGATATTGACTATGCTTCTTCTATATTTTCTTCTGCGGTTTTGACTTCTTTTGTATCGACTTTGAAATAAATTGTTCGAGTTAATTGGTTTTCCTTTGTGCTCCCAATCAATTTTGCTGGAAATAAATAACAGGTTTTTAATGCATCACCTACTTTTTTTAAACTACTTTCTATGATTACTAGTGTGAACGAGTATTTTTTAGTTCATTCATTACCTACTGAACAAAAATCATGTGGAAGAAAATTAAATAAGAAATTTTGATCAAATTTAAATAGGACCACATGAAAAGCTTTGAATTGAAAAACTGTTTATCATAACAATAAAATTACTTTCTTTGTTAACTTTAAATGAAACCTAGTTGTCATAAAACTAAAAACTATCTTTATCAGATTTTAAACAAAATAATCCTGATTAATGCTAAATAGCCCCAAAAATCCTAAATAATCCCAGACAAACACACACACACATACAGACACGTAAAATTTATGATACCCTCCTGATTATACAGTAAAAAGTTAAAAAGTACCGAATTGGAAACCCCTTTTTTAGGTCGATTGAAAAGCAGAATTGAACGACAGTCAACATAAAATTTATACATATTTACAAAGTGAAATTTAAAAAATAAATAAACATATCACATCGCATATACACATATTATATTATATGAATGAATCCCTATTTCCCTTGCTTATTCCATCACGCGTGAACGGATGGACCAACTTTTGCTAATTATTTTTTTGTCATATTAGTAATTGTCAGGAGCAGGTGGATATGAAACAAAAAACGATAGGGCAATATCTGTTGGCTCCACTAGTGATAAATAGTCATTGTCGCTAGCACTCTCAGCTGATGTCCATACATCACGCGCGGGTCATTGAACTCGAGGAAGTAAACCTGGAATATTTTTCAAAAGTGCTAACATCATTTATTTATTACCAAGTGTAATTATTAACGTTTTTTCTCTTTTAGTCAAATGTGATTTTAGTCGAGGTATAATTTTAACCACTACCTAATGTAGAAACACTTTATTTCTCAAATAGGTTCAAACTTACCTGATGGGGTATCCATAATAGGGACACCTCAAATTGACTGGTTCTCCGCTTTGTACTTTAATCGGAGGTAGGGATCTGATGTACGGAGGTCCTAGAAAATAATGTATTTTTTTATAATATGTGATTAAGAAGAGGGATAACATGTTTATTCAGAGTCAATAAAATCTAACACTTTAATAAACCAAAAACTATAACAAATTAAACGGTAGTTTCCATAAAATAGTAAAAAATATACTTAAGTCGTGCTAGTACCAATATTTATAACTCAAGAGCGATTGAACTGCTTTGGGTAAAACTTGGTGGTACGGTAGTTTAAAATCAGGAAACGGATATACGATACTTTTATCCCGTTTGACTGCGAGGAAACTAGGAAAAACAGTATTTTAATTATTCACATACTAACTGAACGGGTGGAACGTTGTTTATCGTAACAGTCAGTAATCTGTAAGATAAATGACTTAGAATGATTGCGGCCTCTCACATCCATGTTAATTTTACTAATGTTACGTAAACATAAACACCGAGGCAACTCTTACATAAAAACAAAAATAGATAAGCTCACATAAACAAATACAAACTATATTTACCATAGACATCCAACCTGTTTTCATGGCTGGCCATGTGTTCCCCCTCTTTGGCAGTACAGGAGTATAGTCCGCCATCTTCAACTCTTACCCTGGTGATGTTTAACTGGGCTACCACTGAGTTATCTGACGTCATCACTTGACCAAGTGCGTACCTGGAATATAGAAACACAATATAAAATCTTGCAAACAAGTGAACAATTTTAAAGAACGCCCTCGGGTTGGTCCGTGTCCTCTGTGTAGAACAAGCTATTTGTTTCCCTGCTTCTGTGTAGGGCAGCGGGTTGACTTGCAAATTAGACCTGACATTTTTGCCAGTGACGCATCTATAGCATCTTTGGTGTCTATAAGGCCCGGTTATCTCTAACCATCAGGAGAGCCGTGTGCTTGTTCACTGACTTTTAACATAAAAAAATCTTAATAGCTTTAAGCATAGAAACAATATATTATAATAAATCCTTCAAGGACAAAGGTTAAGATCGCTGTCTAATGTCTAAAAAATTTAAAAAAGTAGTAGGGTTTTAACAAGTTAAAATTTTGGAAATTATTTGAAGCTTACGTTGCATAGAGTATACCACGTTTCGAAAGAATAGTTTAAAAACAATGATATAGAATCACTACAGACAATGATATAGAGTCTGGAATCAGAATAATTGTGTGTGTAAGTGAATATGATTTTAGAAGTAGTATTTCGTTCGCCACCAACGCGAACGGCTGTTTCGTAAGTAGAAGTATCCTGCCGCTGGCGGTAAATTATCATTTAAAATAATAAGATAAATATCATTTAAAATAGTAACTTTACAGATAAATGATACAAATATGTTCTTTAAAAATAAGAATTAGTTTCGCATAAGCTGTTGTCCAGTTGGACGGGCCGCATCGCAGCGCAATAATCCGCCTAGATCGCACACTGGGCCGGGCCGCATTATTGCGCGGCGGATTTCCGCGAGGCACCCCGCGCGCATACCCCGATGCGGCCCACAGTGACCAAAGATCCAGATATTACTGTTAAGAAAAGCAGCAAGGCCAAATGATATGACTAAAATCAACAATGGGTTATATGAGTAAAATTATTATCAAAAGTACAAACTACTAAAGAGAAATTAATGAAAAGAGCAGATATTGTACGAAAATGACTAAAAAAATACAAATGATGAACGAAGAGGCAGTTTGGCCTGGCCCAAAGGACAAATAAATAAAATAATGATAGAGTTTTGGCACCATTTTTTCGTAATTAATGGACTTCATGTTAATTATGAGTAAAATTGGTTAACTTAGGTGGAAATCAGTTTAATTTTGTTCAGATAAAGTGCACAAGTAAAATATTTATGAAGAATTTAGTGAATCGTGTATTTCCTCACTGTCGCCAAATCTCACTAAATGGGCTTGAATGACGAGGCCACCGCTTTACTCAAGACCCTGACATGACTTTGTACATAGTGATTTATGACTGTTAATAAGATTTAATTAATACGGAAGACATGGCAGCATCGCCTAAGGGTCCTAGCCGGCCCAAAAAGGGGCAAACTAACTAATAAATAATAAGGAGTTTTGGAGCCTCTGTGAATTAAGATGATCGTAGTTTTTTCGTAATTAACTTCACTGTAACTGAACTGAACACTGAACTTCGTGTAATTTATGAGTAAAATTAGTTAATTCATGTGGACATTAGTACAATTTTGTTCTGTTAAAGTGCACAAGTGAAATATGTATGAAGAAATTAGTGTATCGTTAATTTCCTCGTTGCCGCTAAATCTCACTAAATGAGCTTGAATAACGAGGCCACCGTTTTACTTAAGACCCTGACATGACTTGCACTTATGACCAGGGGGCTGATTATGTATCTCAGTAGCTAACTCAAAATGGAAGTGTACATCAAATAGCTGTCAAATGACATAATTTGTGTTTACTGTCTCTATTGAAATGACTTATGACTGTTAAAAAATATAATTTATTAATACGGAAGACGTGGCAGCATGGTCTAAAGGTCTTAGCCAGCCCCAGGAAGGGGTAAATTAACTAAAAAAAATGCAATAACTAAATAAAATGATAATAATTATAGGTAGGTGCAATTAAAACAAAGACGTGCGCTTTTTATTCCGAATTATTAAATTTCGTCTACACATTGAATAAAATTGCTCAATTATGATGCCACGTTGGAAAAATTGTTGAAATAAAATGTTTGTTTTTGTTATGTGATCGTAATGGCGCCATCGAGATAACAGATGGTATTATTTTTTTATAATCATTGCATTATCTATTTATACTGAGTGGAAGTAGTCAATATTGGAGGGATTTTGTACAATTTTGTTTAGTAAAAATGCACAAATGAAATAATTAAAAAAATAGTAGGTATATTATGTATTTCCTCGTTGCCATCAAATATCATTAGATGAGCTTGAGTAATAAGGCCACTGCTTTGCTCAAGATCCTGACATGACTTCCTTTCACGACTAAAGACTTTTTTGAATAATTTTAACCTGAGTTTATTAATTAAATTAAAATTAAAGTTAAAATTCGCATTAAGTTAACCATTTTGGTTAACTTAATGCGAATTTTAACTTGACTAATGGCAAATGCTAACGGAAAGTCCAAAAACTAAAGAAATAACAAAATATTCATGAAGAAATTTTGTATCGAGTGTTTTCTCGATGGCGCGAAATCTTATTCAATGAGCTTAGATAATGCTACTATTACCTACCTATAAGCGCGACATAACTGACTATGATGGCTTACTACCACTAACTAATTTGAAGTAACTTAAGTCCGGTTTTGTGAATCAATAACAGCTTGATACAAATTAGTTAAAAGTTTATTGTTTCAAGATGTTCATGCCTATGCCAAAATAAAAAAAAAATATTTCGTAGGAGTTTTGGCGGGATCGAGAGAAAAGATAGACGCAGTTTTTTTTTATTTATTGAATTTCATGTCTACATTTATTAAAATTACTGAATTTTAGTGGTGTTTGGTATTTTGCAGATTTTTTTTATAAAGTTTTTTTTAAAGAAATTATCGTGCGTTTTATCAAGTCTAACTATATGAGTAAGTTAATGGAATACAAGTCGTCTTCGTCTGATTTTATTTACCTAACGTAAGGCTTCTAAGGCATGAAACAACGTTTAAATAAGAGTAAAATTAATGTTTAAATTTAATTTAAAACAAGTAGCTTGTTCATTTTTAACCGACTTTGAAAAAAGGAACAGGTTAGGTATATGTAGTTGTAATAAAAGCCTTCGATTTTTTAATTAGGAAATTACTGTCTCTAGTATTTTACGTTTTAACAGAGATTTTATAAAAGTGAGTTTTCGTATGTGGGTAATTTTCACGAAATCCCGAAGTTCGGCTATGTTAAAATTACAAAAAATAGTGAAATTATTTGATAATTATTTTCTGTGAATTTGAAAGTACTAGAATTAAATTATGTAGTGGTCCCAAAAATTATCACGTTTTGTGAAAGTTCTGAGGACATAAAAAAAGTCAAAGTGAGGGAATGACAATTAAGGTGAGGGAATGATTACTGCAGACAAATCATGAGGCTTTTAAATGAAATTCGTTTTCTTTCAAAAAAAGTTTATTCATTAAAAGAAATTTTGTTTTTAAACAATAAGCAAGATCAATAAGTAAATCGAGCAAATCACAAAATTATTGCAGCACTTTGGCATAACTCTAAATTAAACTTATTTTTATATATTATTGTACTTATTTAAGGCAATTACACTTATTCATTAAATAACAATGACCACAAAATCATAGCTTACTTAAAGATTCATCTAACAGCATTTATAACAACAGAAAAACTTCTTATTTTAAACTTTAATCTCATAGTTAAAATAAATGTGTAGTATAAAAATCAACAAAACAAAATTTATAACTTAACTGGCTTTTTCCAAACACAAAATACTTCGTATTTAGTAGGTAGGTACTAATAAAGAGGGAAATTACCTACTTTTAAAATTTGTAATCTTAAACGATTCAGTCTCAAAGTTTCAATTCTTACAAGTCTTAATCAGATGTTTTATACTAGTTTACTGGTAAGTCTTTTATAAAATAACATCCCTTACTAATTAATTTTGGAGGCCCAATCATCCTCAGAATGTCATGCCAGGCATAAAACTGTTCATCTCTGATTTTAGGCCATTTCCAAGATTTAGTTCCTCTTTTCATGCATTTTACTAAAGCGCCTTCCCCAGAAACTGATATTATTTCCCCTGGGTAAACATTTTCGTCCCATTTGATAAGTACATAATCACCAATATTATGAGTGATATTACTGTCCGTACAAATAATATCATTTGATGAATGCCCATCATCATAAAGTTTGTTTTGTGTTTTTAATTCAAAGGTCTTGTGTTTTTCAATGCAACGTTTCGAAGATTTGTAATATCCCATGTGAAAATGTTTACACTTGTCTGCATTGACAACATGAAAGACTTCTAAATTCCAAGACATCATTACTGAAAACAAATTGACGAGTTTTCGGGGTTCTACGAAATGCAGCAATGATGGTTGACTGTTTGACTAAGTCTTCTATCTTCGCGATACTAGCAGAGGTAACTTCAAATAGCTTTATTGAAGAACATCTTGCCAACAAAATTTCCTTGAGAGATTTCAAATTTACGATGTCCTTGCCTTCAGCCTTTATCTTTATCAGCTGTTCTTTTTAATGTGCCACCTATGCCATCAAGAGCACCTTTGCCATGGCCTGGTTCTGAATAATTCCACGCGAAAAATGTCGCACCCGAGAAAAAAACATTTATATGATGATATACTAGATGAAACACGAACTTGTTCTTGTACTGGTTGATAGGACTATCACTTAGCATGTGTATTCTGTGAATGTTTGGATTGTGATTTTTAAAACTATCTTCACGCCCATATCCCCGAAGAAGTAGGCAGAGGCACAACCGGGGCACTCACGACTAGCCGAAGGTACTAAGTCCCACAGTGTGATAGGTGGCAAGCCTATTGCCAACCGGGCACATATCCTATACCGAGCAACATTTTTTTTATTTGGAAATTTGAAAAACCCAATTTTCTTTTTGTTGCCCGACCCGAGATTCGAACCTGAGACCTCATGCACTCAAGTCCAACAACTGAACCGCTAGACCACAGAGGCGAGAGAACTGGTAATAAATGCGAATATAACTTATATACATAGTATATGCTAACAGCTATAAAAGTAACTTTTTGATATGCTTGCAATTCTTACCTTGTGTCAGTATTGCTAGAGACTGGTACTCCATCTCGTTCCCATAAGAACTGTGGTGGTCTGTCGCCAGTGGCAGCGCACTGCATACTTATCTGTAAGCATGATGTTTGATGTTTTATTTCAGTTATAATATTGTACGAAGATTTTTGTATGAAATTCTGAAAGCGTGAACGTTGAAAGGCTTTGGTTGAAATTTACTACTAAAACAGAATATGATCTGGAAATATATAGTTTTTAATTCCTAATAAATCATTCTTCTAAAATTTGATTGCAAATTATCTAAAATGAAAATGGCGTTGATCGCTTTCCTTAGGTGACCCGCTAGCTCGTTTGAAGCCTCCCATGTATATATAAAATTTAAATTGATCTCTAAGATAACAACGTCACTATTCGATTTTATTAACAGGTAGATAGTCTATTTTATATTATTCAGAAAACTAGGATTACAATTTGATGAAATCAAATCATAATTCTATTTCCTTAGAAAAATAGGACTAATGCTTAATAAAACTAAAACAGTTTTTAGTTCCCAGTCTCGGCTTCGCAACGTTCTCGACTGCCTCGTCGCTAGGGTGGCTAAGTTTCTTAGAGTTCTTGTGACGTCAATTAATGAAGTTAAAACTAAAGAGAGTCAATGCATTAAGGAGCGTCATCATTATTTGGAAATGACATCAGGTCCTGTTAGCAGTTTAATCTCCAGTAGTATTATAGCTTTACGGTAGGCAAGCTATGACAAAATGTATTTCTTACCAATATAATAAAAGTTTCGAGATTAAAGCTTAGATACCAAATTTGCCTTAGACGTTTAAATCCCACCTCAGCCAGACTGAAAGAGAAAGCACTCAGTATGTTTGTAATGTAGACGTGACATTCCGGCCTGAAGGCTGAGACCGCACTGCGAATTTCCACAGCGCGGTTATATTTCGCCCGGAAATAAATCCGTGTCCCGGAATACTTAAATTTGATCAAGATCACAGATTTTCTATATGTATAAAATATAAAAATATATTTAAATAAATAAAAGGATTGCACTCCAGGAGTGCCGGCAGAAGTAAAAACTTGAATATTAATGTTGTGCATATTTGATATTTTGGAATTATCAGCATGAAGTATTAATGCACAAATATTATCAACTCGCACAACACCTTTGTGGAATCAGTTACCGAGAGCGGTATTCCCCAACAATTATGTCTTAGGGACCTTCAAAAAAAGAGCGTTTTCATTCCTTAAAGGTCGGCAACGCATTTTTGATACTCAGGAGTATCGCGGATGCCCGTGGGCGGCAGTGATCACTTTCCATCAGGTGACCCACTTGCTCGTTTGCCTCTTGTATAAAAAAAAACCATATCACTATTGGGTAAAACAATACCATAAAAAATGTGAGCCGTCACGGGACGCCTGGCGGATGTGAAACATCGACATTATTTTGTAAAAGTGATATGCAGAAAAGAACAGATTGTGATTATTGAATAAACATTTATTTACGTTTAATACAAAATTTACAAATTTATTTCAAATTCACTACTGCATATAGACTGCATATATTTATATACCATCATGTAGCGTGGCGACGCGTCGACACGGCATGTGTCGCCATGCTAGAAATCGATTTTACGAGCGGCTATAGATGTTTCACATCAATATCACTCTTCACCCTCCTGGCTATGTCCACAAAGTATTTTTACTCCCTTATCCCCAAAGAAAACGGCAGAGACATAACCAGGGAACCAAAGACTAATCGAAAGCGCTAAGTCGTACAATGTAATATTGGATGGGTATTATAATGTTACTATTATTTTTGTCTCTGTTACTATAATTGTTGTTAATGACTCATAGAAGCCATTCTCACCTCTTTGGAGCTGCTAGGCAAAGTAGTTCGTCATCTATACCACAGTGGACACCCAGACCAAGTCGAGAAACACATTGAGTAATACGAGGAAAATGTAACTGACACTATTCAATTGAGACTTGATAGACCTTTACCCTTAATACTATAAATACAAAATCGGTCTGTCTTTCTGCCTGTATTCCTTTCACGGCTAAACTGCTAAACCGATTTTGATGAAATGTGATATGCATAAACTTAAAGATAAGTTGCTGCAAAGCACTCTGCCACCATTATTTTTAGTAATGACCCATTTAACTCATTTTGATAAAATGTTATATGACCCAAGTTAAAAATTTAAACAGACATAGGCTACTTTAAAACTAACTAAAGTAAGATACGTGACGGCTAGGAGCGTCGTCATATTATCTGTACAACGAACATTGCTCGTCTACACATAAAGCTTGTTTTTAAGATGGAACAATTAGAGCAATGTCTGTTGATATTATACGTATAATGTTATGGTAGGTATATTGCGGCGTATTATCCATTGCGAATCCTATACTCTACCGAAATATCTAAGCAATACAAAAACAGCAATGAATCTACGTTTTATTTTAGATCTCGCACCGTCTTATTCGCGCATGCGCCTTGCGCTGTCTTACGATTTGACGCGAGTTTAAAAGTTTTTACCCATTCCAGAAAAAGTGCGCAACGCCGTTAAAGAAGTTTTCATTAAAAAAACCGCGCTGTGAAAAATCGCAGTGTGGACTAGCTCTAAGATGACACCGATAACATCTATTATGTGCAGTACCTATATATAGACTGAAGTATACAGCCAACGGTTAAATCTTATTACGAGGGGTTTGTCATCTTTTTTTTGCCATAAAAAACCAACGTAATGTATACTTACGTCACCACCAGGTGTGATTGTTCTTTCTGTAAAATGTAGCGTGATAACCACTCTGTTATCTGACAGACCACGTCGTCTTCTTTTTCTTCTGTCTAACCCTGAAACCAAATATATAAAAGTCCCTGAAATTTTTGTTAGTATCTTCACGCCCATATCCCCGAAGCGGTAGGCAGAGGTACAACTAAGGCACCCACGACTAGCCGAAGACACTAAGTCCCACAATGTGATAGGTAGCAAGCCTATCGCCAACTGGGCACATTTCCAACCCCGACCAACATTTTTTTTTATTAGAAAATTGGAAAAATCCAATTTTCTTTTTGTTGGCCGACCCGGGATTGAACCCAGGACCTCATGCAGTCAAGTCCAACACCCGGACCGCTAGACCACAGAGGCGATAAAGTTTTGTTCAAAATATTAAATATTTTTTTTATAATTTTGTTTAAAAACATAATAATGAATTTTTCAATACAACGGCTGTCACTACTGTAGCTAAAACTCATTTTAATCACATCAACTTTTACGCAATAAACCCCGCATTGTAATCTATGCATTAGTTTAGGAATTTTAATGCCACAGACAGATATACACATGTACACAGACATATCAAACTTAGAACAGTCCTCCTTTCCACCAAATGTTAATAATCGATGTGAAAGACGTTTCAACGTTCAATATTAGAAAACAGGATCTATTTCTACGTTCATCAAAAAAATTAGAAACTGCTCTAATCATCCCATGTATCTTATGTGTAGAAAGTAAGTTCTTTTGGACTCATCTTAGGATACTAACCCAAAACTATTGGACGTAATAATTATTCATCTAGACAGACCTGTTTTTTTACAACCCTACTATTTAAATGCAACAGTGTGTGTGTTTGTACATTCCGCTTTCATATTAAATCGACTTACTATAATAGTACCTTATTGTAGAAAAAGGTAATAATTAACTTTAACACGTATTTTAAAGAAATTTTATATTATCTCCTAATCGCATATAGCCGTAGATTAATGTTGCGTCGCCATTTTGTGGCCAGGATCATAAAAAAGTAAAAAGGTTAATTTTAATCCCAATACCGCAAATAGTCCCTACGGAACAACTAAATAACATACGTAGGTAAAGCCGCGGGCTACAGCTAAATTGCAATAAACAAATTCGATTCCCAACAGCTGTAGTCGCCAGTCGATGAGTAAATTGCAATCCGTCCCAGGATAATTATATTCCCGGGGACAGATTGCCCCTGATACCGTGGAGTAATGAGGCCCGGTGGCTATTCCATTTTAACTCTAACAGCTTTCTGAAACCAAATCAAGTAAGATCGACTGAAAATATAGAAACTACAAAACGCGCACTCATTTTTCTTAAATTAGTACATTAGTTATTAGTCTATATTGTTTGTTTGAAGCGAATAGGCTCCGAAACTACTGGACCGAGTTCAAAAATTCTTTCTCCTTTAGAATGCTATATTATTCCTGAGTGACATAGGATTTGTTTTATTAAAATCGGTGGCGTAGGAGCCAAGTTATGCAGGCGAAGCTGCGTAAAACTGCTAGTATAATATATTAGTCATTAGTAGAATGAAGGCCTAAGGTTATTTTAAAACGACAATAAATATTTTTCATAGACAATTAAAGAAAACAACAAATAATGAAAACGTTATTTGTTTACATTTGTACTGTAAAATTCTTTATAAGACACGTTTTTTGAAATAGTAAAATTAGTGGCAATAGAATAAATACTTGATTTTACACTTAAATATATTCAAATGAAATTTACTTATTTGCGGAATATGTGTGTTAAGGTTTTTACAAATATATTTAAGTATAACAACATATTCTACCACATTGTGGTATGCAAATATTAAACTTCATGAGTATTTTTTTAATCGACATAGAGATCGACACAAATCCCTATGTGGGACACACATTTTTAACTTGAGAATATTGAGCAGTTTTTACATCGATAATCTCATCTTGCCTTTAGAGATACTCGTAAATATCAGAGATATGCAAGATATTATCATACTAATATTAGTATGACGGCATTTTAGTTATAGATGACATAGTACGTTATTATTTGTATTTTTTTTAAAGTAAGTTATGAATTGTACCAGTGCTCTACATTTTTCCATTTCCTTTAAGAATTCTCATTATTCTGGGTTTTGCTGGAAGAAATTTATTTTATGGTATGGGAGTCCAAGAGATTTGGGCAGTTCAAGCGCTTCATAATCCATTATATGAGAAAACTTATATTGTAAGAATTCTTAATATAGGAGCGAGCGTTAAGGGCTGCAGATTAGTAACAGGAAATCGATTTTCGAAAAAAGTCCAGCGCGTCAAATAAAGACAATCGATTTGAGCGTAATCTATGAAATTAGGTAAGTCTCAAAGTTGTAAAAAAACTTTTACCTCGAAATACTCGAGAGTAACTGATTGTTTTATTTTGAAAAACAAAAAAAGTAAAAGTAATCTGTCGATTTTTATATTCAAGAACTGCATATTTCCCACTAAACGTATATTTTTCTTTCACTCTCTTTCTCTATCTCTCACTATTTCTCATCTACATTTGATAATACCGTTTCCGCTACCATGCCATATTAGTTGATCACAATAACATGTAGGAGTGGGTGATCTCGTATGACCAAGGTGGAGCCTCTCGTTCACATGATACTGGCATAAAATGACAACTATATTGTCGCGTTTCCTATAGTTTGTGAGTTTCCAGTCGCCGTTTAGAGGGTGAGTTAAAGCAGGCTCCATATTCAAATATAAAAATTTCAAAACCAATAGGCCCCGGTAAAGCTTTAGTCACTGCAAGTTTAGCATCTCCGGCGCACAGGCCACAGAGATAAGCTCGTTTTTGTAAGAATATAAGTGTATTTATTTACTTTTGTTATTATGACTATTTTAAGTACAATAAACTTTATTAATACAATAAACATTGTTAAAAAAACTGTGTGGTCTAGCGGTTTAGTTGTTGGACTTGACTGCGTGAGGTCCCAGGTTCGAATCCCGGGTCGGGTAACAAAAAAGCAAATTAAGTTTTTCCAATTTTATAATAAAAAAATGTTGCTCGGGATTGGAAATGCGCCCGGTTGGCGATAGGCTTGCCATCTAGCACATTGTGGGACTTATTCTTCGGCTAGTCGTGGGTGCCCTGGTTGTGCCTCTGCGTATCTCTTTGGGGATATGGGCGTGAAGAACTTTGTTATATTTTTAAATATTTGTGAAACGTCGCAACATAAGGACTAAATATATAGTAATGTTACAACATATACCAGTAATTTACATTGATTGTGTGTGTGAATAAATGGAATAGCTGAAAAAGACATAGGTACTTCTATCTCGATATGTAATAGGGTTTCGGCGGGACAGCCAGACAACACTTTTATGTATAAATAGATGTTGCCCGTAAGCGGCTTTAAATAAAAATTGTTAAAGGACATGTGTCGCAGATATCAAAGATAATATGATGATTAAACAGTACAGTACAGTACAGAACAGTAACTTCAAACAAGATAAAAATTCTTTGGTGATTGTAGCTGCATCTTTTGTCTGTAACTGTACCTAATTGTCTATTTATTTGAGATACATTTTGCTAGATCAGTAAATATTCTTTATAAAGCGAAGGGGTTTACATTTCTTGGTAAATATTGTACTATGTTTTTTTTTAAAGAGTAATACATAAAAA
>NJDC01002575.1:200496-221345 GCA_002245475.1 Calephelis virginiensis
TAAATGTGTTGGACGCGTTGATGACGTCACTTTCGTAACTTAGACGAACCATAAACTATATACTTTTGGCGCTATAGAGATATAGAGAAAATGATGGAAGTTTTTTTGTACATAATTAATTTCATGTACATATTGAGTAAAATTGGTCACGTCTATTGGGATTTGGAACAATTTTGTTCAGTTGTGGTGCATAGGTAAATCACGAAATAAATAGTGAATCGTCTGTTCCCAGCAAATCTTACTAAATCTGCTTGAGAACGGACGGCTTTATTTAAAACCCTGACATCACTGTCTATGGTGACAAATGACCAATTTTGAATAACTCAAGCCCGATTTAGCAAAATCGCGTTACTTATTGAAAAACGTAAACTTGCCTAGTGGCAGATGTTAAAGCTTCTGCCAAAAACAAAGGTAGCGAATCCTATTAATATTATAAATGCGAAAGTTTGTAAGTATGGATGTATGGATGTTTGTTACTCTTTCACGCTCGAATGGCTGAACGGATTTGTCTGAAATTTGGAAGACAGATAGATTGTGACCTGGATTAACATATAGGCTATTTTTAATCCCGTTTGCACACCGGGTTTCTGTGAGAACGCGGGCGAAGCCGCAGGTAGCAGCTAGTAAACTATAAGTGTGCCAAATTTTACACTCCTGCGTTCGAACAATTTTCGTATAAAGGAGTCCAAAGTTTTGGCATCACGTATTAATATATAGATATGTTTCCATATCATATAAGTACCGTGGCCTAGGGCCCACATCTCAACCAAATATAGAGTATATTTTTTTTATTCTTAATAAGGACGAGCTGCAAAGAAAAGCGCACATTTAGACGGGATGATCGTGACAGGTCGGAGTTCATGGCATTGCAAAGTACACTCAGGTGGACTGGGCCGCATCGCATCGGCGAATATACTCAGTATTAAAGAGTAAGTAGCACTCTACCACTTTTCTTTTTTACTAAAAAGAAAAGTGGCAACTCGACTTAAGAATCATCAAGTATGGAAGTGGCGCTTATTTTAGTCGTCACTCGTATAAAACTTTAAAGTTTAAATTTTATTAGATCTCTATTGACAATGTTATTATCGTTATAACTTTCCTCTCTGGTGTCTCTAGGCCAACATCGAGGGCTGCGCAAGAGGTACCACGAAAAAATCCGCCCTAATGCGGCCCGCATAGTGTGAGCTGCACCATACAAAATGTATGAAAGAAATCTAAAGCGGATTCATTCGCTTTGATGTCCCTCGACTCGGCCTGTCCAAATGTGCGCTATCGTTAAAACTGTATTCTATTTATAAACGAGGTAGTGAAGGCAGGGATCCAAAGAAGAAAGTTAATATGTTCGACTGCCTCGTTGGTTGAGTGGCTACCATACACGCCTAGCTACACCGACCAACTACGCGGCTCGGGTTAGATTCCCGACGGGGGCAGGTATTGTAATGAACATTTGGATGTCTGTATTTCCAGGTCTGAGTATTTATTTAATTTATTCTGGCATCTATTTAAGTGTTTCTATGTATTAGTATCATTGACAAACAACCATAACAGAAGCATATAATTTGCTTACTTTGGGGCTAGATTAAATTTGTGTTACTTGTCCATGAGTGTCACCTTACGGATTTTTCACCTCATTGAAAATTGCCACTTTAGACATTACAATATCAGCACAGCACATCAGATCAAATCAATTCTGACTACAAAAGCCATTATGACAGTTTGTGAATGTTGCAAGTTGCAATTGTATTATATTTAATTAATGCATATGCAGACGTTTCCAAAATCGATGAGTATATAACAATGTTAGAGCTGAGAAAATACATTGCAAACATGTTTAAATATCAAAAACGTTTAGTTAATCAATTTTTTTTCTTTTTAATGTTTTTGTTAAATGTTCAAATTAATTATACACACGTCTTCAAACAAACACTGCAGGAAATTTTCTTCTTCCAAACATATTAATATTATAAATGCGAAAATTGTTTGTAACTCCTTCACGCAAAAACTGCTAAATCGATCGGTACACGCAAAGAGGGTAGCTTGAATTAACATATAGGATAGTTTTTATCCCGAAATAATGTTCCTGAGAGACCACGTGGGCAACGCCGCGGGCAACAGCTAGTTACTCATACATTTGAATTTACGGCCCCGACAGTTGCAAAACTGTGTTTAAAACCACCTAGAAACCATAGGGCATAGGCTTTTATAGAAAAGCTCAGAATGAATTTCAAAATTGTAAGCTATGCGTTCTACTTTTAAAATTTACAAGTTTATAAAAATTACAACCTATTAGAAATATCATGTACAAGTCCACTGGTTATTTGTCATAATGAAGCTAAGCCAACCAAAAGCTGGCCGAAATCAACATATTATCTATATTTAACTTCAAAATGTAATCTGAAATTGAGAACTTGATAATTAAATAACATGAATAAGGCATTAAATAGCAGTAGTTCTATTTGAACAGGTCGAACACAATCAAACAGTATAATTAAAATTTGCGGTTATATTGCAAACTGACTCAACCATTTATTGAACTGTCTTAGTAGTTATTGTACACATGCTTTTAAAACATAAATGAAAGCGAATGAATGAGCAGTTACTATCCGTGGCAATCATAATCAATGAACACTAAAAAAAAGATAAAATAGAAGGTGTCATTCTCTTTTTTTTAGAATGACTAATATTATGTTGCCAACCTCGCGGTTTTTACAGCTTCACAGGGCTTTGCTCTGCAACCGTAATGAATACAGGATCAATGAATTCTTAAAACTGCAAATGGTGATTTCTGTACATTGAATATATTTAAAAAAGGGTGCTTGTATTTTTGTACGCGCCTGAGAAGTTGTGCATACTTGAAAAAAAATATAAATAAATCTGTAACGAAAAATGTATAAATCGCACTTATGTATGACTTATATATGATGTATATAACGTATAGGCCAAAACCTAAAGAAAGCACGAAGAATATGTTTCTATATTCACAAAGGTGATTAAGTCATACACAAGTGCGATTTATACATTTTTCGTTACAGATTTATTTATAATTTCTTGCCATTAGTCAAGTAGAAATTTGCAATTTTATATCAATTATAATTAGTCATTAGTCATAAGTCGTCAGTCAGTCATGTCAGGCTCTTGGGTAAAGCGGTGGCCTCGTTACTCAAGCTCATGTAATGAGATTTGGCAGCAACGAGAAAATACACGATACGCTGATTTCTTCATAGAAACATGTTTATAGAGCAAGCAACTTCATAATGTTACTTTTGTATAATATTTTTTAATATTTTAAAATTCGCTCTCCGCTGCAACTTCATACTGTAACGTTTGTGTGACGGATCTTAAAATTTCAGTCTCAACATTTTTTCATAATGTGCCTCAAGAAGTATAATTTCAACAACACGAAAATTAAAACTTTGCCATGTAGCCACGAATCATCTTAATCACATTAGCTTTCAAACAATAATAACGCATCAAAATCGGAATCGAAGGTTATGATGCAACACACATACATACTCGAGTTACGAAACTTGTCTGATTTTCCCGTCGAGGGTTAAAATTAAAAAAAAGGAAGTTTAAAAATCAAATTAATATTTAAAATTACCCATCTAAAAACAGTGTCCATGTCCAGTCTTGTTCATTTACTTGGAAATAATCTGACAGGTCACGCTCCAGTTCTCTGCCAGTGAGAACTAACTGAATAAAATATCTTCATAGAAAATTTCAATTCAAAGCAAATGATACAAAGAAATTTTGAATTCCGCATTTATTTCCAAATAAAATAATTGGGTCGTGTAATTTGGTTTTTGTCAAATGCTTTTGGTTTTATGTTCATGAAACATTTTCATAATAGAGAACTGTAAAAGACGAGTGAATTCTGTGTATTAAAGATTTTCGAAAAAATAGGTACTAGTGATTAAAAACGGGCAGCAGAATAGCGTTTTTAATTTTACTATCGTTCCATCTGTATCCCGACTTTCCAAGTAGGTACTTTATGTTTTGAAGAAAGTTATAGTGTATTTTTTATACCATTTACTAAAAGGGTTTCTTTTGGAAATGGCTAAAATTCCAAATTTAAGTCGATGTGTAATTAGTTATCGCATGTTTTTTTTTGTTTTGCAACATGTATTTCACGGGTTGCTCTTTTGTATGACATAATTTTGTAGTTAAATAAAAGACATGATAACACTCAGTACAAAGTGACCAAATAACTCAAATACCAGAATGCACCGAATTTGGTAATAAATTCCAACAATAATATCATTATGAACGCGAAAGTTTGACTGTTTGTAACAAATAATGTTTGAAAGAAAGAAAGAAAGAAAATTGTTTATTTGCGGAATATGTGTGTCAATGAGATGTTACAAAAATATTTAAGTATATCAACATATTCTACCATATTTTAGTGTGCAAATATTTTAATATTAATAAAAAAATATTATTTAATTAAATACACTTTTACTTTTATGCTAATTGTTTATATTTATAACTAGTTTAATTATTTGTAAAATGAAGTTTATTTATTTGCTGAAAATGTGAGTTAAAAGCTGTTACAAAATATATTTGTTAATACCAACATATTCTACCACACTGTGGTGTGCAAATATCTTTACATTTTATACAAATTTATTATTAAGATTTATAACATATTATGTTTTAATATTTAAACAAAATTTTAGAATAAAATTAGGTTTAACCCTAACTACCATAAGCTACCACCGTTTCCAAGCCTAGCCAGTCAAGAGATAAAACTAATATCAATCGGGTTAACGTTTATTGCAGACAGTCGCACATGAAGTTGCGAGTACGCCTAGTTAAAAATATAATAGTCACTTTAATAATTGAGCATATCTTTTAAGATAAAAATTTAACAGCGAAACTGTAGAGACGAGTTATGGAATAGATGCAAGCGAGCTCTGATGGCGAAGCGGCAATATTAGTTGAAGTGCCAAAGTAATGTAGTAAGACTTAAGCTGGAAATAAACTATCGGACGTGGCTAACGGACGCCGCTGACAGCAATGACTTACAGGGTATCTAAATAATGGAAGTACACTGAGCTGTGCAAACATCGGTTGTATGTCGCGGACGTGACCTTGAGCATTCGGTCGTCCGAAAGATATTTGTCGCACTCAAAGTTTTATTCAGCCGTAAGCGACCGCGGACGGCATATGCGTACAATTATTATTCCAAGTTGCGGCTGATAGTATGTTTCTAGTTGCATGCTCTTCCAAAACGCAAGTTGTAATCTAAAAAGACACCCGCTACCACTCGACGACTACCCGGATGAAAGCTAAATTTAAACCTTGCCACAAAAAAATAAGCGTCTATTTAAATAAACACTGCCTAAAATTGACATTCAACTCTAACCCAGTTACGTTGTAAAAATCTTTAGACGTACACAACAGTAGACATTTCGAAAAAAAAAAGAATCTCATTCAACCAATAACACGCTGTACGTGGACGATGTCGCAGCATGTTATTAGTTAAGAATTCAATTTTATAGGTTGTTTAGTGGAACATATGTTCAACGAGTTTTATTTTTTTTAGCAAGAAGGATAAAGTTCTTATAAAGCTTATATCGTTGAGTATCGTTAGAATAAAAATAACAAAGGGTAGCTAGTTATAAACATTGATCAACTTGAAACTCGAATTCTTTTATTTATTACTTACATTTTACTTGTATATGTTTTCAATATCATCTACCGTCACATTATTTTTCTGATAGGTATACATTGAAACTATTACGATAAATAAATATAAGATATTAGTATCTTCACGCTCATATCCCCGAAGAGTTAGGCAGAGGTACAACCAAGGCACCCACGACTAGCCGAAGATACTAAGTCCCACAATGTGATAGGTGGCAAGCCTATCGCCAACCGGGCACAATTCCAATCCCGACCAACATTTTTTTTTATTAGAAAATTGGAAAAATCCAATTTTCTTTTTGTTGGCCGACCCGGGATTCGAACCCGGGACCTCATGCAGTCAAGTCCAACACCCGGACCGCTAGACCACAGAGACGATAAAGATATAGTAAAAAATATAAGATATAGTAAAATAATCTTCTTACATGAGTGATGTATATCTATGAAAAAAGCTAAGGTAAGACATAGGCATGAACATATTTTCCCACAAACTGAAGTAAATCAAGCACACGCATTGCTATTCAGGAAAACATATAAATAATGGTAGTAAATAATCTGTTCATGACACCAGCTGTGTGGAGAGGCCTCAAGTTAGCAGCGATTGAATGCAGGGCAAGAATGACTATTACACTGGCGCGTAATGTCGGCAATAAGCAGTGCTGAATTACCCAATAGGCCAGACTAGGCCATGGCCTGGGGCCCCCGTCGATCAGATACATTTTTCAAAATTTTCACCAAGAAAATTTGAGATGAATTTTTTTTCGAAATTAAATTTTTAATTTGTATGTTTTTTGTATTTTTTTTAATTGAAAATATTTTTATTTATTATTAATAAATAAAATAAAATAAATTTAATTAAAAAATATGTTTTATATGTTATTCGTATTTCTTTGTTAAGTTTATTTTATTTTGTTGTTCGATTGTTATTTTATGACAATTTTAAACCCTAGACATGATATAGATGTTTGAAATTCTGAAATTGCGAAAATAACCGTCAATTTTACAATATTTTTGAAAAAAGGCATCAAAACCAAAATGGCCTTGGGCTTAATCCGGCTCTGGCAATAGGGAGATTAAGAGTAGGTACACTGATAAAAAAAAACATTAATTATTTTCAAATCAAAATTATTGAGGACTTACTCACATCATTGAAGTCATTATATTGAGTTTTCTAAATTTTATAAGTTAAATTACTAATTATTAACGCAAACGCTTAAATTGAAAAAATTATGAATTCTTAAAAAAAATTAATGTAGTTTCCATTAAGTTTGTGTATCTTAGGATTATACTCTAATTGTGTTCAAATTTGATATAAGTAAACGCTGACTTGTAACACTCAAGGTTTTGTAAGACAATTAATGTTAATTAACTAACATTTTTAATAGTTTAATGGCTAATTACCATGACCCAAATTAAAAAAGGACTTAAGAGTTTTGTTGTTAAGTAACATTTGTCAATAAATGAAAAATAACAGTAGTTTCATGGTAACTTATTTTTAGTAGCTCTGTTTTCTATCTCAGATAGGCTATTGAACTTGGCCGTAAGTCGTCCACTGACGTGACGTTGTGTCGTGGGGCGAAAAAGAAGGAGCGAAACATAGAAATCTTTTGAGATAATATGGGAAGTGGAGCAGTATTCGGTAGAAATGCAAAAATTTTTGAAAGGAGCTCATGAGAATGGGTGGTTGTTACACGACCGTGTGAGATACGGCCCTTAACTTTTCCTTTTATGTATAAGCATAGCTGATGTTTATTGCATTAAAAGTTCCGCCTACAATAGATGATTCATTGCTAATGGTCTTTGTTTTTGGCGTTTTCCTTCCTATCTACATTTATAGGCCAAACTTTATAAGACCGTGATATACTGTCTTGTTGTTATCGCATCGGTTTGTCAGCACATCAATAACACTTACTTTTTAATCAACTCCTAAAAGAAGGATTTTCATTTATTTTGACGACCTCATCAAACGACTGGAATGAACGAGTAATCGCGTAACAACCGCACAAAAAAAATTACAGTCGAATTGCAAGCCTCCTCCTTTGTTTTGGAGTTGGTAAAATTTATCTTCCCTTATTCTAGAAGTATAACCAGAGTTTCAGCGACTAGCCCTAGACACTAAGCCCCACTAAGTGACAGGTGGCAAAGTTCACGCGTGATGCGGCAATCAAGGGAAAAAGAGAATCATTTCATACGTATAACTGGAAAAAAACGTTTTCTTTCTGACCCAGTAATCAAATCTATTAGTTAATTAAGTCTAACACCTAATATTTAGACCACAAAGGCGATAGGTAACACAAATCACAAATGTTTCAAAATATGAATTCTAATTAACTTAAGCATAAAGATGACCATGCCGGTATTAAAGACAGACAGGACAAGAAATCTGTTGGTATTAAAGAAAAATCTGTGTGATATTGCGCATTTAAGGAAAGAAAATCGTTTACCTCACATGGACCATACAAAAAGTACTTGTAAAGCGTATTATATATCAATAATATACTTAAGAATCTACCACCGGATCGGATCCTGATGTCACACACTGAGAAGATTCGAATTTAGCGGGCTTGTCTTCTTTCCTCATTATTATAATGTTCTTAAAAAGATACATAGAGATATTTGCATCTATCATTAAAAAAAGTAAATTATTATAAAAAACCTCTTTTCTTTCTTGATGGTAAGAAATTTACGCCGCTTAGAGACATCAAAGTTAGTAATGGTGCGTTGCTAACCTTAGGCTTCGAGCAAAGGTAAATTTAATTTTACCGGCTACCTTATCCTCCGAACCGGAACACGTAAACGGCAATCACTGACGTTATGGGGCAAGAATAGTAAAGTGATAACGCTACCACCTAGTCAGATGTCAATAACAAGTGACGGTAACCAATGCTCTCCTTTTACGAGTGGCATGGCAGGAAGGCAGATGGTCTATTTTGCAAAGGAGCCCGGACCTACACGGGGAAAAAATATAATTTGATAAGAATCATTGCCACATGTATGTATAAGTACAGATAGTTAAATAACGTACAAATATTTATTTATCTTCATATGTAGTACTAGCCGGAACAGCGAACTTTGTTTACTTGCCACCCGATATTTGAAGAGAGGTATAAATGAGATGAACCTGCTAAGCCTGAACGTTCAAATGTTTCTCTAAGTCATTTAATCACTTTATACTGAGTAGTGATAGCTGTAATTTTAAAACTGTACATTTCTTCAAAATTTAGTAACGATCAGTTCAGTAGATGAATCGCGCTCGGGATACAGGCAGACAAATAGATAGAAACATATTTTACAAATGCTAAAAATGTGTTTCTCTGCCTACTTTTAATTATTTCTACATACTTTTAATGTTATATCCTCTTCTACATATTTTTAATGTTATACATTTGATGTAAATACATAACGTAATTATTATTTAACGTATACTTCAATACACCGCAATCTTGAATGTTCAGATTGTTATTATTTTTTACGAGGCTCTTTCAAAGAAATCTCATTTTTGTGATAAAATCGCCGGTCATTGCACTACTCACAGAAAATTGCAAAGATCGTAGGCGAGAAATGGCGCTTGGGTTGCTAGTTTTGAATTTCGATATCATCAGTGAAACCTTTTTCGTAATTAGCCTGAATTGATTTGTTGTTTTTTTAATTGTATCCCAGTCGGGGAAAGGCAAAGGATCTGAGTCCATACAGCCACGTCTTCCGTATTAATTAATCTTTTTCTTGTTATGTATTTTCAATTCATGTCTTCCGTATCATTTCTTTATTTCAGTCATTAGCCACTATTTACAAAGTCTTGAGTAAAGCGGTGGTTTCGTTACAAAAGCTCACATAATGAGATTTGGCGGCAGCGAGGAAATTCATAATACACTAATTTCTTCATGATTATTTCATTTGTGCACTTTCACTAAACAAAATTAAACTATTTTTATTTTAGCACTTGCCCTGTGTTTGGGATAAATTTCTATAATTTTTTTTCTTTCTTTAAAATTTATTAAATTAAACTAATTTCCACCTAAATTAAGCAATTTTACTCATATTTTACACTAAATTCAATTGTGACAAAATTACGACCATCATCATTCACGATGGCGCCAAAACTCTCTAACCTGAATTGAATGGTCTTTGACAGTGACAGTTTGGTCTAGTGACAGTTGCCACTATATACCAGATTGAAAGAGAATTGAGTTTTGGCGCTATCGTGACTGAAGATTATCGTCGGTTTTTTGATAATTATTCAATTTCTTGTTTACATTGAGTGAAATTAGTTAATTTAGGTGGGAATTAGATTAATTTTGTTCAGTGAAAGTGCACCAATGAAATCATCATGAAGAAATTAGTGTATCGTGTATTTTCTCACTGCCACCAAATCTCACTAGATGAGCTTGAGTAACGAAGCCACCGTTTTACTCAAGACAATGACATGACTTTGTATATAGTTACTTATGACTGTTAATAAGACTTAATTAATACGGAAGACATGGCAGCATGGCCTAAAATTAGCCTTAGCCGGCCCCAGAAAGGGGCAAATTAAGTAACAATGAAAGAGAATTTTCCAATTCCAAACATGTGATTTTATTTCATGAGGAAAATAAACATCAATGATGAATTAATTCATTCAACAGTTTTTGCCTCGGGCTATGACAGCACAATATATTTTATTTTAGTATAGTCAAATGTTAAAGTAGGTAAAACAGCTCCATTTGTGTAATTAGAAAAACAAAATGTAAAATAACGAAAACAGTAATGTCATAGATAAAAAAGAAGGCTAAATGTTTTATTTTATTATCTATGGAAGAGTATGGTTTTTATGGTATATTACCGCCTTTTCTACTAATTGCAAAAAAAATTAATAATGTTTTTACTTGGAAAATTGATATACGTAATATTTGTCCACATAATATATTTTGTTATGATATTGGAAGGACGATTTCCTGATGGTAAGAAATCCACGTCGTCTAGAGACACCAAATGTGGTAATGGTGCGTTGCCAAACTGAGGCCGGGATGTTAGGCCTCGAGCAAAAGTAAACGTACCGGCTATCTTATCCTCCGAACCGGAACACGTCAACGGCAAGTTCTGACGTTATGGCGGCAGGAATAGATAAAGCGATGGTACCACTTCGGGCGAGTCGTTGCAAAACTCTACCATTGTTTTTCAGGAGGATAATGGGGCATTTCACGTGAAGCGGACAGGAAAAAAACGTGAGGTTCTGAAAAGCGACCATATTCGACCCATTTATACTTCTAGCAGCTATGAATAACTACACAAAATGTTTTCTTAATATATTGTATATTCACCAAGATATGGGTTTCTAAAGAATTGTTGTGGTTTTAATTACGATTTTTGAAAGTATTTTTTTTGAATATAAGAAATTTATAATAAAATATTTTACATAGCGATGCACATTATAAATATACTGCTTTTTTGAGAATAAAATAAAATTTTAAAAAATAAATTTTTTGCCCGTTCAAAACCGAAAGTGAAGTATTTAAACCAGAATTACAGTCACTTCGACCATTTCTATGTTCCTTTTTTTTCTTTCAAAATATAGCTTGAAGGATATAAAAAGTATACGGATAAGGTATAAGTATAAGGATATAAAGTTAGAGATTTTTTTTAAAACCCCAGTTTGCGACTACAATCACTAATCCAGAAACTAGAAAGTTTCACGACTTTATTCAAACAACCAGAGATCTTCTTATAATAGGACCAGTTGTGCCACAAATTCCCATTGTAAAATTGTGAAAATTACAAAATGAACTAGTTTTTGCGTTGGTAAAATGTTGCTCTATTATGTTTTAATTATTTTATCACAGTAATTTTTACAAGCCATTTTATTTGAGGCACACTAACCTATCTAAGCAAGCGCTACGTATGACGCCTCTTGCGTCGCGGGTGTATATTATTTGATGTAACGAGTAAACTAATAGAGATTCCATTTTAAATTTTCTAGTATACTTTTTATATCCTTCAAGCTATATTTTGAAAGAAAAAAAAAAGAAAATAAAAGTGGTCGAAGTGACTGTAATTCTGGTTTAAATAGTTCACTTTCGGTTTTGAACAGGCAAAAAATTTATTTTTTAAAATTCTATTTTGTTCTCAAAAAAAAACAGTATATTTATATATACTATGTAAAATATTTTATTATAAATTTCTTATATTAAAAAAAATACTTTCAAAAATCGTAATTAAAACCACAATTCCTTAGAAACCCATATCTTGGTGAATATACAATATATTAAAAAACATTTTGTGTAGTCATTCATAGCTGCTAGAAGTATAAATGGGCCGAATATGGTCGCTTTTCAGAACCTCACTTTTTTTCCCTGTCCGCTTCACGTGAAATGCCCCTAATTAAACATGCAGTATGAATTCATTCATCCAACTCAATTATTTTTCGGCCGATAAGATGTTATTTATTGCACATCCAGACGTCCTCATCAAGTTTTATTAAGCCTTTCTCCCAATTCCAACACACCATAATATACCACCGCTGCCAGATGATTTTTTCTTGGCGTCGGTTAATTCTTTTACTAACGTTAAGGCGAGCCACTACTCCTCCGACCAACACACCCAGTAACCTGAACACAGTACCAAATCGAGATTCAGTCTCCCGGGAGACAACCCTTGTTGTTGGCGTTGTAAGTAACAGTCCATTCCATCTAAATAATGATGTTTCGGGCTGAGAACTCTGCTCGGCCCACAAAGTCAGATGCAGTTATTAAAACCGCGAATTTAGCAACACCTAAACGTAATCTTTTACTTTTAAGTTATTTAAATTAAATGTTTATAAAATTACCTCTCCATTGGTTAACAAAATAATTCTTGCTTGTTTCTCTGAGGTTTATTGAACTGTACCTGTAAACAGAAAATAATTGTATTAACAACAAAAAATATTTGTACTAGCTGCTGCCCACGCCGTTGTCCGCGTGGTTCCAAAGGAACATTGTTTTGGAATAAAAACTATCCTTTGTGTTAATCCAAGTTACCCTCTATGTATGTACCAAATTTCATGGAAATTGGTTGAGCAGTTTTAGCGTGAAGGAGTAACTAACAAACAGACAAACTTTCATATTTGGAATAATTTTAGAATAGGATAGTATTTCAATGAAAACGAGTAGAATCATATCCTCACTGTAAGAAATACGAATGGGTTATTGCGAATCTAAGGCTGAGATGAACCTTCCGTCGAGAGTACGACAATGATGACGACCTTACCGTCTCCAGTTATGCTGTGCAGCTTCTTAAAGCATTTCCCGTATTGGATCGGTAGAAGACTATCTTTATTCTGATCTTTCAATATAATAAAGACGTCATAGACGGTTGTAGCCACCCCTTCCAACAAAGGTAACCTTTGAGTAAATTTTGTTTTCATCTTCCGATTATTATTAAATTTGAATTAAACCTGCGGTCCAAACGGATGCAAACCGATATAGACAACCGTCTACAATCTCAATTAGTATCGTTGAACAACTTCCCACAAGCATATAGATTTGCTTACTTTGGGTAAGATTAGTTTGTGTTATTCGTCCAGAGACATTTATCGACGGTTTAAATATTGTAAACACGTCTCCCAACAAAGGTAAACTTGATGGCAGCTTTTTTCCATCTACTGAATACTATTTAATTTGGATTAAATCTTCGGTCCAGATGGATGCAAACCAATTTTACAACCATCTAGAACACCTATTATTTTGCACTAGAAGAATAATCTAGCAACACAGTCACATAATATATAAATCTAAAACACTTTTGACAAAGAAAATGAAAACAAAATAATTGGAAGTTTGAAAACACCGAACCTCACATACTCGCATTTAATCTATAATAATTTCTCAACGTCGTAAGATAAGTGTAGTTGGGGATTTTGTACCAAAAATATAGCTGAAACCTCTAGAGCAAAGACAGCTTGAATAATTCATATGTCACATCTTCACGTGCGCTTGATACGAGGCCACCTGGAGCTGGGAAGTCAGAATTTACATAATTTAAGCAAAGACCAAACTCGAGCGGTTTGCGGAGTTTCTTCGTGAATTTGTGTATTTTATGAGATTTTGAAACGCGATACAGTGACCTTTTTATAACTTTTCGACGTAGAAATTGTGTGAAATAAAAACATCATATTATTTAGTATTAAACGTTTCTTATTTATTTAATTACATTGAAATCCAGAAATAGCCTTAAATATTTATTATTAACTTCTTTTTTACTTTAGGTTTTAGTATCCACGTTATTATTTTACCATTATATTAGTCAAGTAGAAATTTGCATCAAATTTACTAAAATCGGGATTCAATTATAATTAGTCATAAGTTTTAAGTCGTCAATTAGTCATCTCAGGGTCTTGGATAAAGCTGGGGCCACATTACTTAAGTTCACGTATTGAGATTTGGCGACAACGAGGAAATACACTATACGTTAATTTCTTCATGATTATATCATTTGTGCACTTTCACTTATTAAAATTGTACAAATTGCTACCAAAATTGATCAATTTCACTTAACATAAACACGAAATTCAACAATTATAATATTGACCATCTTTTCTCTCGATGACGCCAAAACTCCTTTTACTATTATCTTAGCTTACAAGAGAACGAGAATTAAAATTTAGCCTACGGAGAATTTAAGCTTGCAAGAGAATGAAGAATTTGTTTTATCGTAATGGCATTTAAGCTAACAAGAGAATGAGAAATCAAATTTATCCTAACGGGTTATAATATTGTAAGAGAATGAAAAATCAAGCTTATTCTAAACGGGAATTTACGCTTGCAAGAGGATGAGTGATCAAACTTATTCTAAGGGGGATTTAAACTTGCAAGATAATGAGATACCTATGAAGTTAATTCTAATAGTTATGAAAGCCTGCAAGAAAATAATAAATTAAATTTATCAAGCACGAGGACAAAAATCATATCTATTTTAACGGAGTTTTTTTTATGATAATCAAAGGCAAACAAGCAGACCTATTTCTTGATGGTAAGAAATTCAGGCCGCCTAAAGACACCAGAGGTGGTAATTGTGAGATGCTAACCTGAAGCTGGAATGTTAGGCGTTAAGCAAAAGTATGTTTAGCGGCCGCTTTGCCCTCCGAACCGGAACACGTCAACGGCAAGCACTGATATTATAGCGGCAAGAATAGGTAAGGCGGTGGCAGCAATCCGGACGAGTCGCTGCGAACCTTTACCATCTAGTAGAGAGTAGTAAAGACATCAACCTCTTTGTTTCAGAATATCAAACAAAAAATGATGCAAAAGAGCAAGTAAACACCGGCAGCTACGATCCGCGGTACCAGAAGTATCATATTCTAACTCAGCCTTTCCCAAAGTGGGCGATAACGCCCCCTTGTGGGCGCTGGAAGCCTAGAGGGGGGCGGTATAAATCTTGAAAAAAATGTTTTTTTTCAACAAATATGTTATTAAGGTTATTGACAAGAAAAAAACGAGCGGGGGGGTGCTACAAAACAACTGATTTTCAAAGTGGGCGTTACATGAAATAAGTTTGGGAACCTCTGTTCTAACTGGTTTCACAAACGATAACGTATATTTATGTAATATTTTAGACTAGGCAAAATAACAGGTAAACTACAGTCGGATGTAAAAAGATCGCTCCGCTAGAGCAGAAACACTCACCGGGATGTGTCGCTGCCCTATCTATACAAAAATGCAATGTTTTTAAAACATGTGTTTTCATAGTTTATTTTTATTTTCAGTTGAGCTCGGGGTTTTAATTTGGCTGGTTTGTAATTGTAGTATAAAATACCGCAACAAAAACTTTTTAGTTTTGTAAAATTATACAACTCTCTACCCTGTGAAAGCCTTTGCAGACTACGGATACATTAAAAAAACTAAATCTTTTTTTTGTTGAAGATTATGTTTGTGTGTGTTTATTCATTTTATATTTGGTTTTGTGCCCTTTATTTATGGATTTTATTTTTTAAAGGTATCTTCACGCTCGTAGTCCCGAAGATATAGTCAAAGGGTTATCTTTGGCCACCCAAGACTTGCTGCATATACTCAGTTTCACCACGTAACAGCATATCAAATTTAAATTGAAAATGCACATTTTCTAATAAAAAGTTTGCCCTGCTTGAGGAACGAACCTGAAACCTCAAGAAGTCAAGTTCGACCCTGGACCGCTAGACCACATTATTATTTTTAACGATGTATATTGATATTGATATAAATGGCAGCATTATAGCAATGAATTTTTCCCCGTTTTGGTCCAGGTCCACTTTGAAGAATAGACTATCTGCCGGGTAATTTAAGCTTAAAGCATAAGTTACTTGCCATTACCAACAAGACCACTGGTGATAGAGTGCTGTGCAGCAACTTACCGGGCTAGGAATAAACCGCGTATGTTCCGGTTTGGAAGGTAAGGCTATCCTTTTTAGTAAGCTTCCACAATAGGCCCAATATCTCGGCCCCAGGACAGTATGTATAATACCTAGGGAGAACTAAGCGGTTGTGCGTTTGCTTGATGATCTTACACATAAAAAATACTCTCTTGGATTGGCTATTGTTATTGTTTATTATAATTTGTAAGGTAACCGGATTAATCTGATCTCGGAATCACTCACTTTGGCACAATATTGATACATAATTACCATTAATGCTGTTTGTAGGCTATATAGCTAATTTGTCTATTGTATGTATCTACAAGCCTGTGTAGTCTGTCTGCTTGCTTGCTCCTTTTTATATGAAAGGTTAAATCAAATAAGTGGCCTTCTGTGCTGGTGGTGGAAAAAGACAACCTTGGCCTATAAACAACACAGATGTTACAGGTGCGTCACTATCCTTTAGTCGGGGTGGAGGGCCTATTGTGCAAGTCTACCCACCACCCTCCCCTCTAGACCGGAATATGAGAGAGTCAGCGGCATGAATAGGTAAGGCAGTGGATCTAACCTAACTCCGCAAAAGAGATTCGAAACCCTCTTAACGATACTCCACATACATATGTTAAAATTGTGTTAAGCTTAAAAAATTTGCATTTTACGTAATCGCTTAAAACGACTGCATTTTGTTAATCTTTATTTTGGCACAAACAGTTTATCCTTATTCCGCGCAATAAAATCTTGTTCTGCTTAAGCTTGTTCTGCTTTATAAGCTTCTCTTAATATGAATTATACCATTTAAATTCTGAAAAAATATTGTTAGTTTTTGTTTTCAGAAATAACTGTTCCAATAGCTTCATCGGCAAACTTCGCTCCGCCCGTTCAGTTGGTATGGGAAATATTGAAATGATGTTTTTCCAAGTTTCCTCGCTGTAGTTCGAGATAAAATGTACCCTATGTCCTTCTCCCGGTTCTAAGCTTCTAAGTTCGGCAACAAAGTATAAAATTTCTTGGAGTTTAAAAAAAACTTTAAAAAAATACTTGCTGGATCTCGTTCACACCAATTTTCGGTGGAAATTTACATGGTACATCATATATTTTTTCAGTTTTATTATTCTCCTATATTAGAAGTTACAGGGAAGGGGACTCTCTACCACTTCAGAAGTGTCTCTTGCACAAACTATTCAGTTTAGAAAAAAAAATATGTTATTAACCACAACACAAATTTTGAAGACCTATCCACAGATATCATCCAAAGAATCTATGATAAGGGTGTCGTTTTTTGCCATTAGGGTACGGAACCCTAAAATGTTGTTCAAAAACATTAAACAAATGTTCAGTGCAGATTTATTTCAGTAGTTACCGCAAATCAAATGTACATGAAGTTAATTATTCCTGCCATCAATATGTTTCAATAAGGTTATTATGTAATGTTTATCAACAAATACGAGCAATATTTGTTTTATAATTGCTCATTTTATGAAGTAACATGCAAAAACAAACGAATGATTTTGTGTTCGATTGCTGATTGCTTATCTATACTTATAAAATAACATATCCTGACTGACTGATTGCTAGAGTTACAGCCATGACACTATGACATGGTAAGTAGGGTCATTTCATTGAGTAAACACCCACTAAGGATGAAATTACGGAAATTCTACCCCTAAGGGGGTGAAACAGGGGTTGAAAGTTTGTATGTAAGACGGTCATTTTTTAAGTTAGAAACATAAAACTCTATTTTTGGGCTGCTTATTAAATATGAGTACATACGTATTTAGGCGATTCTAGAAATGTCATACATACATAAGAAGGTATAGGGGTTGAAAGTTTGTATCAAAGTCCTTATTAGTCGGCTATAATCAGTAAATATATTAACTGCCACGCGAGAGCAAAGCAGCAAATAATAAGCCATCTATTTTGTGATGCCAGTGTCCCTTTGGTATCCACCCACGCCCGATTATATGTGCACGATTTTTTTGTTGCAAAATATAGGACCTAGTGATTGCAACAGGCAACGCACTCGTTATAAATCAGTTTATCTACCACCACCACTGCCTGCCTGCCTGCCTACCACTGCCTGATTATTGGTCACAAACGTAGTCTGACGTCGCCGTCGGCGCGAAGCGACGGTGTGTTTTAAACGGGAAACTTGATAAGAAGCTTAGCGCAACTTTATGTTAAGTTGTTAGGTGCTAATTTTCATAGCTATAGGTAATATATATATTTTTTGCGCTCTGAGATCCATGAGTTATTTTTATTTGCCTTCCTTTTTATGTTCTATGTGATTGGAAGGCACCAAGTAGGCAAATTTCTTTTTATAAAGAATACAGACACCAAAGATATAACTAAAGAGAGTTATCATCTTCACTCACGTCTCCTCGAAGAGGCAAGCAAAGGTACAACCAGAGCATTCACGATTAGCTGAAGATATTTAGAATGACAATGTGGTAGACGATAAATCTATCATCAACTAGACATTATTTTGGGCAATGTTGTTTATATAAGAAAACCGAAAAAAACAAGAAATCAAATTTGGGACATTATGTAGCCAAGGCCAAAATCTGGCCATTAGAATACAGAAGCAACTAATTATACATTATTAACTATTTAAAGTTTCTCTAGTTAATAAGTTTCCAAGCTTCTCGATCTTCTAAACAAGAAAACAACAGTAAAAAGTAGTAAGGCGATGGATATATGAATAGATAAAACAAATATTGCAAGGAAAAGTCACTAGTATAAGCTAGTGTTTGATAAGATGATACAAGCCTTTCATGCAAAATATACGGAAAAATACATGAAAAAGTTTCTATAAATAGAATAAAGATGGCGTAACAATAGGCATATGTTAATCTACATAGATGGGAAACGTAGCAGAGGACCCGGCTGTATGGTAACCATAAGTTTTATATAGCTTGGAACAGCAAAGAAAATACTGAGATAGACCAGCACAGATAAGTATGAAAAAGTACATAGAAATATAATTCACACGTTTTTATTTAAAATGCCTGTTGTATAGTTTTCGCTATCGATTCTTGTTTAAATTCCGTCATCTTTTCCTATATTGTAATATTGTAAAGAGAAAATATTTGATGGTATGTTTGAATTGAATATGCTGTAAAAAAGCGGGATCGATTTGAAACAATCGTTTTAATATTACAAGTCAACATTATCATTGATGAAAATCGGCTATTACACTTAGGGATGAAACGATACCACTGGGGTATCGATACTAGTATCGGTCGTCAAGTATCGATACTTACTCAGTATCTATCACAAAGTATCGATACTTACTAGTATCGTATCGTTTTTGGAAAATTTTGAGTGAAAACCGTAAAAAGTATTGGTATTCTTTATTGAAAATAGTATCCTAACATGAAATTATATTTTTTGAGATACTCCCGACCATGAGTGTCGCGAGTAAACGATAGTACAACACGTCACCTTCAAAATAATTAATGAAAGAAGGCCATTCGCGTGGTGCTGCTCAAGAAAATCAACATTTGTAGATGTCCACCGGTTAAACTTTTTTCGGGCATAGCTTAACAAGCTAACTACACAAAACTAAGCTTAGGATGCGTTCAGAAACTTCAATTTAGGATAAACGTTTTTTTCAAAGTTAAAATATAAACTTCCATTATGTTATTTTCCATAAACCATAAAAATTACTGATATGAGTACTTTTAACCGATACCTATTCGATACTTCATTTCAAAGTATCGATACCAAAATGTACTTGGTATCGTAAAAAGTAAAAAGTATAGAGTACCTACTTGGATTTACTCGTATCGTTTCATCCCTAATTACATTGATGAACATTTTCTATATTTTGATTACAAGAAAAAAATGTCCTCCCGTGCGAAGCCGGAACGGGCAGCTAATGATATACATATATGGTAATAACATTTTTTACTATTTTGTATAAATTATTAGTAGAAACGCACACACTGTTCAGATTTCATAATACGTATTTGTTTGGTTTTACTTTACTTAATTACATACGTCGTTACTAACTTTTTTTTCAGAGATATATATTTACCGGTACAAATTTTCGTCATGCTAACAGCCATCATAACATCCCGGCCTCAGGTTGGCAACGCACCAATACCACCTCTAGGTGGCGTGAATTTCTTACCATCAAGAAATCTGTCCGTTTGTTTGCCTTCCAATATCATAAAAAAAAGTTACCAGTTCAACTTACCAAGTCAAGATCTGATAAAGGAATCCCAGGGGAATCTAGAAAAATATTGATATTTTGTATACGCATTAACGTAAGTTTTTTAAAATGTTTTTTTTTTGATTCACCCAAAGAAACTAATTTTTAAATAAAATACTAGTAAGTTGAGAAATATCTATGAGTTATTTTTAATAGTTTATATAAAATATACATAACTAGTCAACCGACCGATAGCCGACTAAGTAAAATCCTAGTATAGCTGGGCATTAGAAATTACCCAGCGTGATTTCGGGTGAACGAGGCGAAAATAAAGAAACTGCTGGTTAAAGATAAGACTGACCCTATATTTTTAAATTAAAGAGACACCCTACACACCATCTGCTCGTGAACGGCCCGGTGGTGCGGAAAACTATGACGACAGATACGTCGTCATGCCTACCCGCGATTCATATTAAATTTGTCTCTACTTTGTTCTTACCTTAGAACAAATACTGATGATATTTTTATATCTTGGCTTAAAAAAACGGAGTTTAGAATTTTCACCATACATCATTTGCATAATTTTAGTAGATAAAAATCAACGCAACTTTTAATATCCCTATTCTTAAGTTTATAAGCCTATCCTATACTTATATATTATTGTAAAAGATATACGATCTTGTTTATGTTTTACAATCATATAAAAATAAA
>NJDC01002575.1:257130-283425 GCA_002245475.1 Calephelis virginiensis
TTCTAGTAGGTTTTAAAATATGGTGACACACATTATTATTATTTAAAATGCTTGTTAAACTTATGTTAGCAGTTGTAGATTGCAAAAGATCTATATTCCAATCTCCACATGGCACAATTTTCTTTTAAGAATTTTTCAATATATTTTCTAATAATAATTCTAAGTTGTCAAGAAATATCTCAATATTTGAATTAGGTGTACGATATATACATAATACTATTAAATTATAGCTTATTATCTCAACGGCACAGCGTTCAAAGGAAAACAGTATGTGTATTTGTAAATCATGAGGTTTGTAAAGAAGATCTTTACTCATTAATATACAGGTGCCACCTCGACGCTGGTTACTACGAGAGAAATAACAAGCAAGACAGTATCCATCAAGTTTAAAATTTTGCTCCGAACCTTGCTTTAAAAATGTTTCAGTAAGACAGATGACATCTATTTTACCTAAAGAGTCCCCGAGTTCAGTAACAGCAGCTTGAAGGTAGTCACGTTTGTTTAATGCACCAGCTATGTTTTGTTGCAGTAACTTAAATTGGTTAGCGAAAAAACTGATTATTAGTTATATTTAATGATTTTTTAGTAGTTTTTGGATTGAAATAATAAGGTATAGTACCTTTTTTTATGCTAGTATCAGGGACTGTTGTCTGATTTATATATGATGAAATAAAGATGCGCTAGGCGTTTTAGAATTACATTTAAAACTAGCTGCCCCGGTGAACTTCGTTCCATTCCTTCCGTTTTGTGTGGAAAAAATTAAAATATTGTTTCCTCTAGTTTTATTTTTTTATTTTTAGACCTTCCCCGGACTTCCACAAATAATTCAAAACCAGAATTAGCCAAATCGATTCAGCTGTTCTCGAGTTTTAGTGAGAATAACAAACAGCAATTGATTTATATAAAAAAAAGACTTATTTAAGAAGATTTATTTAAGAAGATGCATATTTTCCATGTTCTTAGATCATATGGCAACAAAATCATCTTTTTACAATTTAACCGCGCTAAAACTATCGATATATGACCAAAATGTAATAAAAGAGGTTTAAATAATGGAGCTATAAAATGAAGAAATTTAAGGAAATTTGGACAAACGAAAATTGACAGATGGCCTTCCAATTCAGAATTGATGAGCACGATTGAAGCGTGAATTTCATAAGATCCCGACTTTATTAATCTTTTGATGCGATTTCCACGGACTATTTCCTCGACGAGTGATCCTTTCAATACGTTTTATACTTATTACTGTCATTTCGAATAACTTTATGTTGTAGCCTTTAGCGAAATGGGCTTTTACTTTTTTAAGGGTTGTATTTTTTTTATGATAATGGAAAGCAAACAAGCAAACGCCGCCTAGAAACAGCAAAGTTTGTGGGGCTGAATAGCGAAAACAGAACCCTTATTGATAGGAAATGTCCGTCTGTCGGTCTGTATGTCGATACTCTATTCCCAAACAATTTGTTATTAATGTCTTTCCTGAATAAGAATGCATGTAATCAAAGCATTTTATAACGAGAAAGTTTTGTAACAATCGCTAACATAAGTTAACAATCGTTAACATTTTTTTTAACTTTTTCTCGGATTTCATTTTCATTGAATTTCATGACTAAGAAAAAAGGATGTTATATATTCGAATATTATATTTTTTATGTTAGTCGATTTCTCCGTCATTTATGAATCGACTTTAAAAATTCATTATTTTATATAAAGGAGCATACTTTGGCAGCATTATTATTACCACCAAGTTTGGATCTGATTTTGGTTTCCCAGGAAAATTGAGAAAATTACTTGATTATTGTGTACTTAGATGACATCATTATTGAAATCGAAATCGAGTTTTCGTAATCGTACTGTTTGAACTTTTTAGGACTGTACTGTCAAAAATTGATACGTACATGTAAACTACTTAAAGATTTTGTGTTTGTATATTACTTCAGATTTTAAAAAATATATTTCAGATAGGATATACAAATGTTCTTGTGAATTGTCTGTGTAAGTTTAATAGTTATAAATAAACTTAAACATAAGCAACAAACAAAACTTATCCGTAATATAGCCAAGTAGTTTTGGCGCCATCGAGAGAAAAGATGGTCGAAGTTCTTTCATGATTATTAAATTTCGTGTTTATATTGAGTGAAATTAGTCAAGTTAGTTGACTTATTATAATTGACTAATGGCAAAATACTGTCTTCAGGGGTGGTACTTGACTCGAACACGCAAAAATAAATTCGATTAAGAGTTATGATAACACTCATACACACACAGACACGTCAAAGAAATAACACCCCTCTTTCTCCGGCGGGTATTAAAAAGCTTACACGCTTGTATGTATTATATTATGTAGATGTAAAAATGTATGCCGCTGAATGTCATAATATAATATTTTACTCAGTTCAATATTATTTTGAATAAGACTTAAGATTCTTAAGTTGTGTGTATCTCACACAACTTTACAATCTTAAGTCAGACAACTTTAGATGTCGTCAGTGATCGTCTTATTCCGCTTTAAAGGGTAAGTGAGCCGGTAGTAAATTAGTAAATTCAGCAAACTCAGCTTTAAGCAACAAGTAATTAACGTCAACAGTGTTTTTTTCTTGTTTAGAATGACTAATGTGTTGCTAACCTCGCAGTTTTGTAAAATACAAAGGACTTTATGGGCGAGCAGAACACGCAGCCCGAGACATCATTATTTAAACGTATAGGACTGTTCCCTACAACGTCAACAAGGCCTCTCCCCTGGGAGAACGAACCTAGACTTGGCGTTGATAGCTGGATTTCGTTTGGCTGAATGAACACTGTCGTCTTGACACGAAGGTTTCCTTTAAGCCCCATTAAAATGTCGAACTCGAAAACACCATTAAACTCAAAAATGTTAATACCAAACAAAACGTGACGTCGGCGATAGATGACGTCATAAAACGTTAGCGAATGAATGAAATTGTTAGGAATTTGTAGAATAATGTGCCCAAAACTAAAATTTGGAAGAAAAATTCGTTTTGGAAATGAAACAAACGTACATTATGCAAGTTTCTGAAACGAATGATGTTGTCCCTCGTGTTCCCCATGTATTTGATATGTATAATTCACATAGTTGTAATGCATATAAAAACAAATAAGGAAATATTTATAATTAAGTAATCTTAGTCTGCCAGATTGGAACGTATCTAAGTAAGTTGTATACTTGACATTGGCTGATTATATTGTGAAAAACAATTGGAAGTCATATTTATAAGAAAGAAGAAGAATTTAAATAACGACGTAGCAGGTAATAACAAAAAATTGCAAAAATCATTCGTTCAATGCCGTAATAAAACCAGACTTATTTAAATGCTCATGGTACGACCTGAATGGTATTTTAAGACATAAGTAAAACTTTCCTTCGACAAGATTGTTTTGTAAAAGCTTATGGTTAGCCCCTTGGATATTTTATTATAAGGTCATGCTAACGTAACTGCAGATATTCCGACCGATCGAAAGTCTGCAGGTATCACCAACATAATCGCCTCTGTGGTCTAGCGGTCCGGCGTCGGACTTGACTTCTTGAGGTCCCGGGTTCGATCCCCGGTCGGGTAACTAAAAAATAGAAAAATATAATAAAAGAATAATAGTTGAGTAACATAGATTATATATTTACCCGATATTTGAGCGATAGGATCATCACATCCCCAAGTTTCAACGTCAACGGAGTATATACACGGGTAATACATAAACAACATAACCTCTTCGTAAAACAAGAATTCCTTTTGCACGAACAGAGCCGTATTTTAGATTAGCTTTGATATTTTAATTAAAATTTTCTACAAAGTGAAACTCTATGCTTGTTAATTTTGTTTTACACATAGCTTTAATTTAAACACTATTACAAATTTTCTATAGAAATACATTGCATATTAATCTTGAACCAGTATAAAACAAACTCTCCTATGGATAAAATAAATTTACAGATTGAGTATCATTTTCGTGTAAATTGTTTTTGTTTTTATATTAAAGGTATAAAGCTAACAAGGGTACGGCTTTCCTAGACACCACAGATGTTACTGGCGTCTCGGCGTCCGGAAGCCGAAATGGAAGGCCTTTTTTGCAAGTCTACCAAGGCAACCCTACCCTCAAGACCAGAAAATTATAAAGTCACTATGGCGGCACAAACGAGTGAGGCAGTGGATCTGCTCAGGCAAGTTGCTGCTCAGTACTCTCTAACCAAATAGCCTAGTTGGAGTAGACTCATTAGACTTGTACAACGAATATTTTTTTATCCAACGTGCGAAAATCTAATAGCTCAAATTGATGAGTCAGTACGTTTATAATACATCACTATCACAAGATCACCGGTGGTAAAGTGCTGTGCAGCAATTCACGTAGATAGGTATCCACCACCCTACCTGCTTCTGTCGCCACATTGACTCTGTGATGTTCCCGTCTGGGGGATAGCCAGTAGACTTGGACAATAGGCCTAGCATTCCAGCCACACGTCTATCGTGTCTATATGTCATGGTTGTACCTTACCATCAGAAGACCCCTGTGCTTCTTCGCTGACCAATCACATGAAAAGAGGCTGCAATTTTCATATGAAAATTACTCATTTAACTTTTGACTAAAAAAATCCAACTGCTTTGGGTAAAAGTAAGTTACTCGTTATAAAATTTTATGTGATTTATAAGTACAAGTATGATTAACGGTAACCCTACTGTGGTAAAAATTAAAATTAAAATTGTGGTAAAAAATATTTTTATTCAAAGAATAGATCTAGTTTTTTTATTTAAATTTTTATGGTTTGAAATGTGTGAGGAATAAACACAATTTTGAAGTTGGAGTGGATATTACATTTTAAACTCTTTTGATAAGCCAAGGAAAATGAGAGTCGCTGTAAGTTTGAAGTGTGTGTGTCTGTCTATGGCATCATAACTTTTGAATTGATTTCAATGCAACATTTTTGTGTTTTAAAGCTGACATTATTGAAATGGTAGTATTATACAATGTAGTAGCATGTTTTTTTTTATGATAATGGAAGGTAAACAAGCAGACGGATTTCCTGATGGTAAGAAATTCACGCCACCTAGAGACACCTATGGTGTTAATGGTGCGTTGCCAACCTGAGGCGGGGATGTTAGGTCTCGAGCAAAAGTAAGTTTACCGGCTACCTTACTCTCCAAACCGGAACACATCATGACGTTATGGCAGCAGGAATAGGTAAGGCGGTGGTACCAATCCATGTGAGTCGCTACGAAACTCTCCCACCTAGTAGGATGTCATGTAGGTTTTGACGGTGGTATTGAATTTTTTACTTTCGTGTATTATTTTATTAATCACCGTTTTGTTCATGACCCATAAATAAAATGTAATTGATCTTTCTTTAGAGTGTGTATTTAATAATGTCAGTTTATTGATAAATAATAACTACGTCCATAGTAAAAAACAAAAGGCTTTTCTTAGTTCTGTTTTTTTTAGGTTGTATTCATTTGTGAAGTAAATAAACAGGTACTTACTTTTTCAATGAATAATTGTTGTGTGTAGCATCTGAAACAAAAACAGTACATCTTCAAATTATTATGTTTGGTACTTCGTCTCTGTGGTCCAGCGTTCCGGCGTTGGACTTGAAATCTTTAAGTCCCGGATTCGATCCCCGGGTCCAAAATTGTTGCCCAATAAACGTATATTTTCAATTTTATAATAAAATTAACGTTGCTCGGGGTTGGATATGTGCCCGGATGGTAATAGACTTGCCACCTGTCACATTGCGGAATTTAATGTCTTCGGCTAGTCGTGAGTGCCCTGGTTGTGCCTCTGCCTACCTTTTGGAGGATATGGCCGTAAAGATACTTTAATACTTTAGCCAAGTGTTAATCCATCCAATTTCTCCCGTTACAATGTAAGTGCTTCACACTGTCGTGTTACAGTTTGCAGGGATGTGTAATAGGTTTCTTATTTCACCCTCAGGTTAAGAACGTATCGCAAATATTTTAAAAGACTAATGTTATCAAAAAACCTATTTACCTATTTTTTTGTTTTTGTTCCACTTTTGATTATTTGTTTCTCCAGTAATTAACAATAATAATAGTAATGCAAACAATTTTAAACAGAAGTGTGACTAGCTGTGGTTTCAAAATACCTTATTGCGTTTTCTCAAGTGCTTATAGATATTTATATTTTACGAAAAGACAAAATGTTTCAATATTGTTTTAACAAAATGACCATTGGTCCGAGCTGATTTCTGGGACGGTTGAACATATGCTGGTAGGACTTTCACTGAATGACTTATTACTTTTCATTTGGGCATCATTAAATTGCTCGGATATTATTCGAGAGTGGTGTCAGGATTCGCCGAAAGTAGCGTGTTTATATAAAACGGGTAATGAAGGTGGAGGAAGCCAGAGATGTATGCAAGGATAGTGAAATTTGATACTAGACATTCTCTGCCTACGACGTAAGAGACTTGGCCTCAAGATGTATGTATTTTGGCATAACAATGTGATTTAGCTAGTGAGTAAGTATTTTCTCCCCACATCTCCAAATAAGGTAGACAAAGGTAGAAGGCCATCGAATATAAGCAGAAAATTAAAACTTAACGTAAAACCGCTTTATAAATAAAAATGCAATGTAAAACTGCCATATCAATAAAAACTTGATGTAAAATCGCTAAATAAAAACTTAATGTGAAACCGCCTTAACTTCCCAAGAATTCCAATACCGCAATCTAAGTTACATTTAAGTACAAAAGTTACAGCCAACTGTATCTAAGTAATTTGTACAAAAAACGGTCTAACCGGACTCAGTCCTGAGAACTCGGGAACTTTAAGTAACAACATAGTTGAAACACTTCAATCGCTTTGCCAACTTACTCACTAAAACTTGATAGAACGGATCTGGAAGTTTTTGTAAGTTTAACATTCCTAAATATAGTATTAGCTTGTAGTCTTGTCTCAGATTTAACTTACAGGTATCACGCCAAGTCCCTTGTAGGGTCAACAGAGAGAATCGAGAACGTGTCGTGGTATTTCCAGACTTCCTTTCTCAATATTTGTTAGTCATCTCATACAAACTTGCTGGTGTTGGAGACTCTTGACACCATTCTCGAATAATATTCGAGTGATTTGGTCGTGAAATGTCTACCTACATCTTCCTCGGGTCCTACTGCTTAATTAATAAACAAAGACCAATGCAAGAGTAAAGCTAGGTTGTTATTATACTCGTGGTCTGTATATTTGTGTAGTTAAAAGTATTTTACTTCTTTCTTTTTCATTCAATCTTTATTTAAGACGGCTAGAGTTTGCGAATCGTCACGCTATATGCGGGATGTACCGTTTCTGAGATATTTAACAAGCCGTCCTGTACAAGGTATGTCTGCTATACTAACCTCCAACAAGAGGGAATATTTGGTAGGTATCAAGTGGCATAGGTATAACAAAATAGATACTTCTTAATAGTTGTATAGTAGTACTATTTAAATTATGCGCTCCAGCTACATTTGTCAAACTTCGGAAATCCGAATGTATTTTAAAGATTACTAACTACAGTTGTTATTACACATAATTAATCATTTCTCTTAAATTAAGATTAGGTCAGCCAACTTAAAAATAAAATTATGAAGTGTAAAGCCGAAGCGCATAATATACGTTTGTCAGTTATGCGGCAACGTGTAACGTTATTCAGTTACTTCACTGCCTGTATATTTAGTGATGAAACTTGTCAAGTATCTATGAACCAGAGTAGAAGTAAAACACGTCTTATTCCGATCATTAAAGGTTTTTTTTTATTAAATAAAACAAAATCGGCAGCTCTTTTGATTTTTAGATGTGAATAGAGTGTACCTGACCACGATATTATGTCACGCCGTCACATCCTGATTCCAATTAAAACAAATATAACATCTAAATGTTTGTATACTTGTTGGCTCAGGACTCTACCACCTAGTTCAGAGATTCCCAAACTTATTTCATGTAAAGCCCACGTTGAAAATCAGTTGTTTTGTAGCGCCCCTATCTCGTTTTTTCTTGTCTATAACATACCTAATTGTTTCGCTTGGAGTTTAAAAAAAAAAATTTTTCAAAATTTATGCAACCCCCCTCTAGGCTTCCAGCGCCCACAAGGGGGCGTTATCGCCCACTTTGGGAAAGAATGACCTAGTTCATACAGGCGGCACTAAAAGCGCGGTGGTTTCGTCACATCCTTACTTCAATTAAAATTTTATGTAACAAGAATTTATCCCTCAAACGATCAGTTCATTAAGAAAACACAATAACATCTGCCTTTTATGAGGGTATTCGTAATTTAGCGTCCGATAAGAAAGAACTCTAATTCCAAAGCTCAAGTCAAGTACCACTATCATTTAAAAAGGTCCCGACGGATGAAGCAAAGGGGCCAATTGAGTCCGTCCATACGGACAGAAGCCCTTGTTTGCAAAGCCCTTAGGAAAATAACAAATGGAGTACACCGCGGGACATAAAATACTGTCATGGAAATTATGAACAAAGCATGGCTTTGTGGCATGTGTATGTTTTTTAATAAAAGCGTTTCTGTGTGAATTTCAGCTTTTCAGAATTATCAAAGGTCAACGACCAAAGTTAGTCAAAATTTTCTAGTAAATATTGTCTCTGTGGTCTAGCGATCCGGCGTCGGATCTAACTTCTTGAGGTCCGGTTTCGATCCCCGGGTTGCGCAACTAAAATGGTAGAAAATGTGTATTTTAAATTTTCTAACAAAAATGACGTTGCCCGGGACAATGTGTACAATTTGAACTTATTTTAGATGCGTGCTACCTTTTTAAAATGAAGCAAAAACAAAGTCACGAAATGAAGTATTTTTTATTATCTTTTATTATGTTATTGGAAGGCAAACAAGCAGACAAATTTCCTGATAGTAAAGAATTCACGCCGCCTAATGACACCAAAAGTGGTAATGATGCGTTGCCAATCTGAGACCGGGATGTTAGGCCTCGAGCAAAAGAAAGTTTACGGCTTCCTTACCCTTCAAACCGGAACACGTCAACGGCAAGCATTGATGTTTTGGCGGCAAGAATAGGTAAGGCGCTGGTACCAATCCGGGCATGTCGCTGAGAAAATCTAACATCTAGTAAGATGTCACGGCACTAGTGACGGTAAACCTAAGCTCGCCTTTTACGAGCTGCTGGGCAGGAAGGCAGATGGTCTATTCTGCAAAGGAGGCCTAGACCAACACGGGGAAAATCTCTCTACCTCTGCTAAATATACACTCGTTCTCAGAAACAGAAAAGAAGTTATTTAATATGTAAGTATATAATGGTCTTTTAACGAATTTCAGTTTAACGAAAGTCAGAATTTCATAACAGCTATGGACACACTTTTTAACTTGTAAGATTGTGAACACGCAGGTCGCTCACCTGATGTCAGACACCTGATGTCAACATTGACAGACACTATGATTGCTGATGACATATGATTAGGATCCTTGATCGAGTTTGTAATTCTACTGGCTACCTTACTATCCATTACAGGGCACCACAACAAGAAAAACTGATGCTATAATGATAGGAATAGTTAGAGCGTACCAATAAGTTCAACTAGTTTCATATTTTTATTTATGAAAAAACTCTAGCACCGTGTCACTTAGTATATTATTTAAAAAAAATACGATAACATTTACAAAAATACTCGTAGTTTCAATACTTCTTATCGTTGGTGCTTGGTGGAATTCCATTCTTGGTACAATTTATTTACAAACACTTATACTTTCCACAATATATTTTTTTATTTTTTATTTTCATAGGTTAGCCAATTAAAAATATATCGTGGAAAGTACAAGTGTTTTTAAAAAAATATGAAACAGTGCCTTTTTCACACATATATAAAAATACATAATGGAATTTCACTAAGGACGGAAACAATTCAACATAAAACTAGTTAGTGCAGAGTAACATCTGCAAAATTGCCCAAATTCCCTTGTCTGTTTGTGATTGTCACAACACACCATGAACCCTAATAAGAGCCCTAATAAGAGTTTCGCTAGACATTTTAGTGACCACAACGCATAGTGGACAAATTTTTCGCTCATTTTGCATAACTGGACAATAAGGCTAACATGTACACTGTAGCTCGAAATAACCTTTTGACTTTATGCCCCAAGTGTTGTTTAAATTAATGCTGTCTGTATATTTTAGTGGAGCGAGGTGTACCCTGGCTTGTTAAGGTGTTCTCCTGTAGTGTCACAATTTACGACGGGCTAATATACGAAGGCAAATGTGGCCAGTAAACTAGCGGCAACGTTTGTTTCTTTATTTCTTTCTGTGCATAGGTGGTAGGGTTTTGTGACTTCTTAAACGGATTATATCCTGCTGCCGGTGCTAATCTCTATCGAGTTTCGTGTTGGATAGTATCCACTAAACTTACTCGACAGCGGTTTTTATTACTTACTATCAAAAAAAAACAGTTTTCTCATTTACCTTACAAAACCTCAAAAAAGTTGTTTGATGGATATATTTTATAATCGCCGGCACCGAACATTATAATATTAAAAGTTATAGTTGGTGTTGCCTACCTTTTAAAAATATGTAATCTCTTTTTTGAAGATTGTTAGTCGTTTTGTTTCAGGAAGCCGCAACTGGCAATTGGTTATTTATAAGGGCACGAGGTGGAAAAATGTCTACTTGCACATAAAAAAATCACATTTCAAGATGTTGTGCATGAAATATGATGTTATAATTGTTTGAAATACGAGGTTAGGTTGTTGGACCCAGAAACGTGTATTAGAATTAACATTTTCTCAGATCTCTTGCAATGACATATGGAAGGGAACTAACATCTTTACGCAATGTCAAAATTTTGAGTACAACCAACCTACCTATTTCTAATTATAGGTAGGTTGGAATTCTTTAGACGTACTAATATTTAAATTCAAATTTCTATGGAACTGCATTTCTTTAAAAATATATCATTATTTAAGTTCATACCACGATTTTAATACACAATATTATAATCCGTAGATAATCATGTACTACCAGTTTTCGCTTTTTAAAAATGTCCGTACTATAATTTTATTAATATCGAAACAGACTAGAACTTTTATGATTACAAATATTAAGTAAGATTTGCAAATAAGACCTTGTACTCATCACCCTATTTACAAATAAATGAATTCGACACTTTTGGTGAACAGTCGACGTTTAGTACATGCCCCGTGTTGATCCGGACTCCTTTGCAGAATAGACCATCTGCCTTCCTGCCAAGCAGCTTGTAAAAGTTGAGCATAGGCCGTGACATCTGACTAGGAGATAGAGTTTCGCAGCGACTCGCCCGGATTGGTACCACCGCCTTACCTATTCCTGCCGCCATAACGTCATAAAGTGTTCCGGTTTGGAGGGTAACGTAGCCGGTAAACTTACTTTTGCTCGAGGCCTAACATCCCGACCTTGGGTTGGCAACGCACCATTTCCACCTCTGGCATCTCTAGGCGGCGTGAATTTCTTACCATCAGGAAATCCGTCTATTTGTTTGCCTTCCGATGTCATAAAAAAACAACCATAGTGCAATTCTGTTATTGAAGCCTCAAAGACGTGCGTACCTGCATTGTTACAATAAGTAGGAACTAAGTGATGCCCCAAATTGCACGATATTTGTATACTAATTGCTAAACTGTAAATTTTATTTCCAACGATAATTAAATTAAATTTTTATTACTCATGCACAACAAACAGTTCACTTATCTACTCGCATTGCGTAATAAGCAAATATACGATTGCTTAAGTAATAAGGATTTGACAATTATTAGTTGATCGAGTTTAAATTAATGATTTCTAAATGTTATATAAAAGCAGTTTAGCTATGAAAAATGTGACAAATCTTAAAAAAAAAATGTGACAAATCTTTCATACTAACATCCCAGAAGAGTTTGACAGAGGTGCAACCAAGGCTTACCGAATATGCTTATCACAATGTTAAAGGTGAACAAACCTATCATCAGTCGGGCACTTATCCAATCCCGGACAACACGGTTTTTATTAGATGATTGAGAAACCACAATTTCTTTTTTTTCCCGACCCAGGAACTTAACTAGGGGCCTCGTGAAGCCATATCAGACACTGGACCATTAGACCACATGGACAGTTCACAAATCTTAGACCTTTTTTAACAACTGTAAAGAGTCCCTTTAGATAACCACTTGTTTAGTAGCCAAATGTACGAAGTAAATCTCTCTAATTACACCATATTTGATAGTGTTTGCGTAGGCTATGCATATTTAACAGGCTTTAATGAAAGCTTTCATTTCAGATTCGCTGATTTGCGTACTAATATTAAACGTAATGGATGAAATATTAGGTACAAAGTCAAAAGGAATTGTGTTTAAGCATTTTGAATAATCAAAAGGCAAATTGCCAGTTCTAAATCTGGTACTTAGTGAGTGAACATTTTGTAGCTAATTTAGTCATGTTCAAACTTGTGTTTAAAATACAGTTTTCAGCCTTTCTCTTTCTTCGGTTTTTCAAAAAAATTTAAAACCTTGTCAATCGTCTGTAGCGGTAGGCCTAATGTACATGTCTATCTACTACCCCTTTATTTTACGTGTGGAAATATGTCGGACTCCTACCGACTAAAACCACACGGTGTCCTCCCCTTAGCCGGGTACTGGGTCTGTGGGGACGCTTTTGCACACTTCCACTGCCCCGGCGGCACTAGATCTCGCGATCCCCTTCAGGCAGGCCCTCTCTACAGGGGGTCGTATATCGTCGGTAGTGGTGTACGGAGACACATCCTGCATCATGTCGGGGTTCCAGTGGCAACAGGCTTCGTCGAACCAGCAGCAATCCCATCTCGACCAGGTGGGCAAGATAGAATGTCCACCCCCTTCCTTCACGGGCCTACTGCCACCACCCTACGCGGGCCAAATGGCCTACCACCCTTTGTCTGCTACTGGTGTTCTCTCTTGGGCAAAGAGTAGCTTCCCTGGTCCAATGGTTTTTCCGGGGCCCCAGCCTGACTCCGGTTACTTTACCTGCCCGTCACAACAAGGCTTGAACTCTTGGGAAGGCTACCGGCAATCCTACTCTCCAGACGAGTCACTGTCATTATAGAGGCATCATTAAGTAAGGATATGGATCCCTATAGAGTAGAGTAGACTGTCTAATTAGTAACGAACAAACGTACAAAATTGTAAGCATACAATATTGCTATGCTAACCTCTTACAACTTCACCGGACTTGGTGGGCGAGCAGAGTGCTAAGCCCGAGACATCATTATTTAGATAGATTGGACTCTTATCTATAATACCAGCACCAAAGGTTGTCTCCCGGGAGAGCGAACCTCTATTTGATGCGTGGGTTACTCTTGAAACTCCATTTCAGGCAAACTGGAAATTGGAATCGGATATGTCATTTTAGGTACTCTTGAACACAACTAACAAATTTAGTTAATAATCTATGTATATAATAAATCTGTAGAAGAGTCAATTCTGTACATTGAAAATATTTAAAAAATAAATAGCAGGGGGTGTTACTGGATCGACACCAAACCCAAGTATGTGATTAAAATGGTGGTAGTGTACGGTAGATAGGACTAAAAATTAATCTACCTTTAAATTAATTTATAATAAATTATGAAACTTATGTTCATAAATAAATAAAATGTTTATTAAAATGTAAATAAGGGCTTTAAATGTACATTGTCATAGAAATATGTAACTTCTTAAAATTAATTAAATATTTGCACACCACAATGTGGTAGAATATGTTGTAATTTGAAATATCTTTATAACAACTTTTTCATACCGCCTCGTTGGTCGAGTGGCTAGCGTACACGCCTAACTACACCGATCATCCGCGAGGCTCGGGTTCGATTCCCGACGGGGGCAGGCATTTGTGCGATGAACATTTAGATGTCTGCATTTCCGGGTCTGGGTGTTTATTAAATTTATTCTGGTATCTATTTAAGTATTTCTATGTATTAGAATCGTTGACTAACACCCATAACACAAGCATATAATTTGCTTACTTTGGGGTTAGATTCAACTTGTGTAACTTGTCCAGGGATATTTATTTATTTAATACACATATTCCGCAAATAAATAATTTTCATTTCATTTCATTTCATTTCATTTCATTTCATTTCATTTCATTTCATTTCATTTCATTTCATTTCATTTCATTTCATTTCATTTCATTTCATTTCATTTCAAAAACATTTTTGTCTGTCTGTCTGACTGTATGTTCAGGCATCACGTGAAAACTAACGGTTCGATTTCGATGAAACTTGGGTATAATTATACCTTATTATCCTGGGCATAAATTGGGAGACTTTTCATCCTGGAAAAATACGTATGAAAAAAATAAATCTTAATTTTTCAGTTTTATCACGCGAAGACCGACATCCGCGCGGACGGAATCGCGGGCGGAAGCTAATAAACAATAAATTATTTTATCGGATTCGTTGATTTTTTTAGGACTGTGTATACTTGTAAGAGCACGTAAAACGACATTTCCAATTTTGATTTTTAAGTTCAAGTTTCAAAATTCAAGAGTAACCCTGCTGATTACTGGTTGGGTTGTTTGGAAAGATTGTGACTCGCCGCTCAGCGTCAGGCACCGGGTGGATAAGATATTTGCTTCTTACGATCTGCCATGATAAAGGGCAGAAAATGGTCTACACATGGAACTCAGACCAACACGGAGAAATTTTTGACACAAGTATGATAATATTTAAGCTGTTGAAAAAACATGCCATTTTTTGACACCAGTTATGTTTGTTGGCTAACTATATCTTGAATGTCGAGGGTATAGTTATTTATTATTTTGAAGGTTTGAGTTTAAATGAGATCAATGCTCACTCCCCGTCCCTGTGGTCTAGTGATCTGGTGTCGGACTTGACTTCATGAGGTGCCGGATTCAATTCCCGGGTCGTGCAACAAAAAATTGTGTATTTTCAATTTTCTAACAGAGCCAACGTTAACTCGAATTGGGTAAGTGCCCGGTTGGTGATAAGTTTGTCACCTATCACATTGTGGGACTTAGCATCTTCGACCAGTCATGAACGCCCTGGTTATAACACTATCTCTTCTGGTGTGCGAAAAGATACTCATCAGATATTGGTGATGATTGACTTTAGTGGGACCACATAATATAAATAATAAATTTGACCGCCTCGTTGGTCGAGTGGCTAGTTTTCACGCCTAACAACATCGACTAAGTGCGAGGCTCGGATTCGATTCCGGACGGGGTAGGCATTTGTGTGATGAACATTTAGATGTCTATATTTCCGGGTCTGGGTGTTTATTATATTTATTATAGTATCTATTATATATATATATCTAAGCGAGAGTTGGGTATGTCAGAAAGAGCATGAAAGTAGGATAAATGCGGTCGAAATGAGAGCACTACGGAAAATCTGTGGTGTAACGCTCGCTGACCGCATTCGTAACAGTGAGATCCGAGAAAGAGTGGGATTGAAAGAAAGTGTTGGTGTTAAAATGCGAAAGCGCATGCTCCGCTGGTTCGGCCATGTGGAAAGAATGACAGATGAAAGATTGACAAAGCAGATATACAATACGAATGTGGATGGATGTAGGTACCCGGGGAGACCAAGGCTGACATTTCACGATCAGATCAATCGGATATTATCCGAGGGTGGTGTCAAGAGTAGTGTTTGTATGAAAAGGGTTATGAATGTGAAGGAAGCAAGACAGGTTTGTCAGGATCGTGAGGTCTGGCACTCGATACTCTCTGCCTACCCCGTAAGGGACTTGGCGTGAAGATATGTATGTATGTATGTATCTATTGAATTATTTCTATGTATTAGCATCGTTGACTGACACCCATAACACAAGCACATTATTTGCTTACTTTGGGGTTAGATTCAATTTGTAGTTGTCCAGGGATATTTCTTTATTTATTTATATAGGAAGCACACACTTACAAATAAAAAGTATCATCATAATGAATTTAACTAGTTAACCTTTATATATGTAACTATAAATTAATTCAAATTCTCTTATGAAATTGGTTCAAGAACTCATCAATAATTAAACCATCAACGTCCTTAATTCACCGTTTGTCCCTACTTTTAAAGAATACATATTAAATAATAGTATTGTATACAAGAAAGTATACAGTGGAGTTCTACCAAGTGCCGACATTGGAAATATAAATTCTATTTAAAAACTACACTCCACAGAATGATGAAATTGCAGCAATTCGCAAGCTAGTCATCATATTTATAATGAACAAAGGACCGAAACTTGCAGTGTATGATCACATTTATCCTAGCATAAATAAAATTATCTGAAAAGAGGTTTTACTGCGAATGAGGTCCTGCCATCTGTGGAGAAGGCCTAGCATGAATCTTTATCGAAAATGGATCGAGTTTAGATTGTTATAAAAATGTATTTTTTGGTATATTTATTTTTTTACATTTGGTACAGTTACTTATTAAACCGTGTTGGTCAGGGCTCCTTTGTAGAATAGACCATCTGCCTTCCTTGCCAGGCAGCTCGGACTCAGGTTTGCAACACACCATTACCACCTTGGTGTCTCTCTAGGCGGCCTGAATTTCTTAACATCAGGAAATACGTCTGCTTATTTGCCTTCCAATATCATAAAAAAAAGGATAAATACCTACACAGAAAACTAGGACCACCTCTCTTCGTGGCAGCTCGTAAGAGATGAGTATATGTTGAAGTTTTTTTATGGAATTGGAAGGCAAAAAAGCGGGCGGATTTTCTGTTAATAACTCACGCCACCTAGAGACACCAAAGGTGGTAATGGTGCGTTAACCGCAAGCACTAACGTTATGGAGGCAGGCATACTTAAGGCGGTGGTACCAATGGGCGAGTTGCTGCGAAACTCTACCACATAGAAAATGCATGGTATTATAGTTAAGGCTACCAGACAACCTTATGGTGAAGGAGACTGTTAAGTAAGTTTTTTAAATTAAAGCTAGCGGTTTTTGAGGGCAAAAATATAAAAATATGTATGAATAGATGTGTTTTCTCCTAAAGAGATTTTTTTCAGCCGAATTTGTAAAAGGGTAGGTGATGAAAAAAGTTATTAAAACATGGGTACATCCTTAAATTTGATTACCGGATACTGAAGATTTTCTTTTATAATTACCTCAGATTTCCTTTTTGTATATTATAATAATGTATCGAATAATATAAGTCGATGCTAACACTCCAGTCCACAGATTTTGAACCTTTTCACCCAATATTATAACGGACAAGGGAAAATTCAATCAGATTTTATGTAGCAAAGTATTAAAGGCATTCTGGGAAGCTGTGACACAACATAATCATAATGAAGGCTTTTACTTTTCTAGAAAGTTCTGAAAAACTTTGAAGTAAATGTATAAAGTAAAAACGAATGATCAGATTTTCAAAGAAACTAGCTGTATGCCCCTAATGGCCCCGATTTCATTAGCGTAGAATAATTACTATTTTCGTACAAACTTTCATCCCCTGGTTTTGTCTTTTCACTATTATGGTCCTTCATTATTCAGTTATTTTCAGGTTATTGGTGATTGTACCCTCAATAACTGTACATAGATCATTCAGAGATCTTAACCTGTGAACACATTTGTCAAATCATATTAATGTGATACATGCGAAAATTCGTATGTTTGTTTGTTACTTCTTGACGCAAAAACCGAGTTTCATGAAGTTTGGCACACACATAGAGGGTTACTTGGATTAACATATAGCACAATTTTTATCCCGAAAATATTTTTCTGTGGAATCATTAAACACGCAGGCAATGCCGCGGGCAAATGCTAATACAAAATAATTAAGCCTGCTGACAACACACAGCTCTGCTTGACACTAATGTTAACTTCAAACTTAGTAGGTACAATAATGTTAAATTATTGTACATATTATGTTTTTTTTTTTTTGCTTTAACAAGACATTAATAAAAAAACTGTGATATTCTTCACAGTATTTAAGATATTTCCTTCTATTTTCAATTAGTCCATATTGGTACCACTAATTGATTTCTACTAGCGTGACTTTAGTGCTCATCGTAATCGTGTTTCTGCTTAGAATAAATATGTAAAAGATTTGTGTTAGCTTGGTCTGTATCCAGCGTAAAAAGAAGAATTTGCGTAAATGTTATTTTAGATCAGATATCATCAAAATATTAACAAATATTTTTCTCTTAAAAATACTTTCGCTACTGTTAAAGGGTATTTTGGATGGGCGACAAAATATATTTATTAAAGTTGTAATTTGAAGGGAACTAGCGACTTCAGAAAAGTTCATACTAGTGCTACAGGTTCATTTGAAATTTATGTATTTTATTATGGAACAACATAGTTTATACTAAAATATCGTGGTGCAGGTCAGCCACAGTAAAGAAAACATAACCACAGTAAAAATATAACCTAATGGTAAGCAAATTATATGCTTATGTTAAGGGTGTTAGTCAACGATACTGATATACAAAAGTATTTAAATGGAAAGTCACTATCACGATATAGTGCTATTCACTAGTTGTTGCCTGCGGCTTCGCCCGCGTCTTCACAGGAACCCGCTGTGTGATCGGAATTTAAAAGTATTATATATATTTTAATCCAAGTCACAATCTATCTGTGATCCAAATTTTAGACAAATCCGTTTAGCCATTCGAGCGTAAAAGTAAACATCCACAAATATATATAAACTTTCGCATTTATATTATTAGTAAAATAATAAAGTCACATTCCACTGTCTGTCCCTATGTATGCTTAGATCTTCAAAACTACTAACGGATTTTGATGCGGTTTTTATAAGGGAAAGATATATATAAATAGAAATTGTCGACCCTGGCGAAACTGGGAAAGGGCTGCTAGTTCTATTAATATTTTAAATGCGAAAGTTTGTCTACTCGATTGCTGTACGTTAGTCTTGCTAAGAGTCTAGGACGGCTTAACCGATTTGGCTAATTTTGATTTGGAATTAATTTTTCAAGTCCAGGGAAGGTTTGAAAGATAAGGAAAAGGGAAAAACTGCGAGGAAACTAGGAAAAACAACATTTAATTTTTTCCCATTCACGGAACGATGGAACGAAGATAACCGGGACAGCTAGAAATTACTAATTGTTGAAAAAAGCCCAGAACCAATCAGTTAATTCATTTTGGTTAGTTTTATACAGGGCTTCATTCTTAAAATGTTATTTTACTTTTCATGTTGTTTGTCTGAATTGGCCCTAATAAAAGTATAGGGTAATAATACATACCTATAAATTATACAGAAGCGGCGGAAATAAACCGGAAATTGAATATCGTTTTAATATCAAACCAACGCGAACATCTCAAACGGTCTTTTTGAGTTGATTTAATTATGTATATTTGTTATTAAAACAGATAGAACATAAAAAAAACATTATTTAAATATTATAAGCTGACTGCACCAAGCCTAATAATACCATTACAGTCAGATATATAAATATTCCTATGATTATTTAAAGGCAAAAACGAAACCGTTTCAGTTTAATCTTCTGTGTCTGCCCTAACGTCAGTTGTCAAAACCACTTTGTTCCGAACCTATTAAGTAAATAACTTTATTTATAACTAACTTTCTATTTTTAAGTTCACTTACTTTTAAACGCGTTTTTGTAGGTTTAAAAAAACTAAAAAAGACTCCTTTCTATATAGCTGAACTTATTAAAAGTTAAAAACAATTTTCGATAAGTTGAAGTAAAAAAATCGATTATGGAAAAACTTGTTATCGTGATAGGAACTGATATTTTAAGGGAGATAAACGATCCACTCCCTTTAAATAAATTACTTTTCGTTTGCCGACTTATTACGTAAGAGTCTGAAAGCTTTTGAGTAAAGCAGTCGTCTTCTTACTCAAGTTCATTTAGTGAGATTTGGCAGGAACGAAGAAATGCATGATACACTAATTTCTTCATGTTTATTTCATCTGTGCACTTGAAGTGACCAAAATTGTATATAATGCCACCGAAATTGACAAATTTCACATATCAAAAACGTGAAATTTAAATATTACTAAAAATTAATTTAATATTTAATTAACACAATGGTTAATCAAATAAACAAGGCTAATTAGCTACACTGTTTTCATATCCTTTTGCTAATCTTTTGCAATTGCATGTGCGTCAATTGCTGTTGTTAGGAAATCTCTGTTGTTGAATTAATTACAATATGTAGTATTTATTTCTATGAAAAATACAGATCTATGCTGCGAACAGAGGCGGCGGAAATAAACCGGAAATTTAATGTCGCTCCAGCACCAAACCGACGCGAACGTATCAAATAGTGGCGCCTGTCTTTTTGTGGACGGTCAGTTTTAATTAGTGTCTGTTTTAATTATTAGTAGCTGAAATATCACTTGTTTTAAATTCAATATCACAAAAGCCACTTTTTATACATTTAACTTGCAATTAAATTATAAATTTTGCGATTAAAAACAGCTTACATATCTTCACGCCAAGTTCATTATAAGACAGGCAGACAGAAAGTATCGAGTGCTAAATGTAACTATCCTGGCAGATCCATATTATTCTATTGCCACATCTACCTAGCTTCCTTCACATTTATTGCTCGTTTATAACAAACACGCATATTTCGGAAACTTTTGACACCACTAATATAAACCGAGCGTTTTGATCCTTCGACCCGAACCCTTGCTCAAAACCTTTTCTCTCTCAGACTCAAAAACGTTCCGTTCAATCTATATCCCGCTCTCACTCTCCTTTCTACATTCGCGGTGTATCTTTCGTCCCTGCTAAAACCACTACCAAGATACACGATTTCATTCACTTGTTCCAACATTACGCCGTTGAATAAAAAACCACTTATATCCGTTTATTAAAAATACCATTACTTTAATTTAAAAATAAACTTTTTCGAAACATAAAAAGTCAGTTTGAATTAAGACTACATTCATTTATAATATATATTCGACCGCCTCGTTGGTCGAGTGGCTAGCGGACACGCTTAACTACATCTACCAACTGCGAGGCTCGTGTTCGATTCCCGACGGGGGCAGGCATTTGTGTGATGAACATTTAACTGTCTGCATTTCCGGGTCTAGGTGTTTACTAAATTTATTCTGGTATCTATTTAAGTATTTCTATGTATTTAAATCGTTGACTAACACCCATAACATATAACATAGCATATAATTTGCTTACTTTGGGGTTAGATTCAATTTGTGTGACTTGTCCAAGGATATTTATATAACATATGTAACCATTAAATGATATAGTTGAAAATTACTGTTCCGCCATATTAGGGCAGCCGCCATATTGGATTAAGAATTACAGCACTAGGCTAATCATAATTGTCATTCAGTCAGTCATTTACAAAAGACCCATTGTCATGTTTGTTGTTTAATATAGTTGATTAAAACTTGGAGAAGCTTGTTTTAAATTTTAGAATTAACATAGATACTGATTGAGTCTTTCGATTCTACGCAATATAAATTTGTAAACTTTTATAATGTGAATGAAATAACAAAATATACTGAACCTTCGTCCTGTGTCTTTAAATACGAAATCCCGTTTTTTGGTATTCAAAGCTAAAGCGTATATAGCGAAAGACATTAACCCTGCATTAAAATTCAGGATCTCATTAACGTACGTAGAAACAATAAGTGTAATCGGCCACAATCATTAGTGACGCCGCTTATCCTAAGGTTCCTTCATATAAACGGTTTTTATGTTTAAAATTGACGAAATATATGAGTATATTAATTGATGTTAGCCTTGAAATGCCTGTCGATGGTTCGATATCTAAATACTACGTAAAACAAAATAAGTAAGATATAACACTTTAGCCCTGGTTGTGCCTCTGCCTATCTCTTAGGTGATATGGGTGTGAAGACACTTTACTTCACTTGTACTTTTAGCTCGAAAATTGCTGCACTGACTTTTAAAATATATATTTTTTAGCCCTTTGATTTTATTGAAACTTCGCGTAGCCTAGAGTTCGAGATCCCAGTAGTTGGAAATTGTGCAATATTTTTGCTGTGTTCTGAAAAAAAACAGACCAATCGAAAAAAAAAATCATTTTGTGTTACAAAAAAAATGCAGTTACATTAAACAAATAGTAATATATTGTGTATCTTTATAAAGTATTTCAAGGCTTACAAGTAGGCGATAATGATAAGAACCATATGTTGCATGTAGATACGAAGGAGAAATAATGTCAACTTGAGGTTGAGGTGATATAGGGTCTGGCTTGAGTGAGTTTATCGACCGTAATATCAAACCAGAACACAATAATGACCTCACAAATAGATAGGATACCAATATCAATCTACTCGGTTGCGAGACTAACACTTCATATTGGTCACGGTGATCCAGGTTTTGTGGGTTGCTCAGTACGGAAGTAATTGGCATAATATATTATTCAAACAAGTCCGGGAAGAACACTAAAAAACTATATAAAAATCGGGACCTTAAAAACTCTTATCTGCATAAACCTTTATGTCAACCATACGATATTAAGCGCTCCAGTGTCTCTTAACAATAACCATTTTTATTGTTCAGCTTTATCCTTATGTTCTTTGTTAATGGACGTTTATATACGTTATGAGGTTATCTCACGCGGAATCAGGGTTTATTATTGACATTTTGAGAACGGAAAAGTTGGACTTGTTTTCTCTAATTATGTTATATACATATCCATATAATTTGTGTAGATTGCTATATTATTCTACTAAGAGTAAAAGTAATTAGTCCAATATCAGTCTTGCAACAAAAACTTTTCAATTAAAAAATGAGGAGAAAACATTCGATTCCTATATTTTTTACTAGCTGTTGCCTGTGGCTTCACCCGCGTTTTCACAGGAACCCATTTTGCGATCGGGATCAAAACTAGCCTATTTGTTAATCCAGGTCACAATCTATCTGTGTTCCAAATTTCAGACAAATCCGTACAGCCATTCGAACGTGAAAGAGTAGCAAATATCCATACATATATACTCACAAACTTTCGCATTTATAATATTAATAGGACGTATTTTAATCGATTTCTCCGTCATTTTTGATGCGAATTTTAAAAACTCTTTTGTTGTTTGAAAAAGGGTAAGTATTTGCGAGGTTGTTTTATTGTCACTAAGTCTAGAGCTGATAATGGATTTCTAGAGAAATCGAGGAAAATACTCAATTCACTGTACCTAGATGATATAATTAGATATATATGCTATCTGAAGCTTGGTAGAGAAGAAGTTATGTAGGGCATAACGTTGTATGGTTGAGATCGCTCTGAAGCGATATGACCGCCTATTGGTAATTATATTTTATGAAAAATAGTGTCTGTACATTTTTGGTGCATAAAAATTGTATTTGTTACTACATCGTATAAAACAAAGTCGCTTCCTCTGTCCCTATGTCTCTTTGTATGCTTAAATCTTTAAAATTACGCGGCGGATTTTGATGCAGTTTTTTAAAAGATTAAGTGTTTAAAGAGAAAAGTTTATATGTATATTATATACCCGTGCAAAGCTGGAGCGAGGCGCTAATTAATAATAATTATTGAAATTGATGACGTCGGTTTTTGCACTTGAATTTTTAACCGACAATAAAACGAGGTACCCACTCTATTTGTCGTATATATATGTAAAAATTTTACGTTTGATCATAAACAACTTTCTACAGAGTAGTCCGATTTTGTTATGTTTTTATAGATAGTGTATACCCCCAAAATAGTGCAGCACGTTCAGCTTTTGAGTTATTTTTATTAGGTTCAAACTAAAATCGGTCTTGGGTAGTTCTATTGCGTTCAAGTTATGTCTTTGTTCAATTAGCGGGCTTAAACCAATGGCTTAAAAAAGATAATTAAGACTCTTCAAAGCTATCCCGCTTTTTAAACCGGGATAACAACGCGGATTACAACTGGTTATTCTATAGTATATGAAGTAATACAAGCTCACAAATTTTAGGGTGATAAGAAATACACGTCATCAATAGACACCAATTGCAAATAGATAATATTGGTGCGTTGCAAACCTGTGAATATAATTAGTTGACAAACTTTTTCCGCAAATTTAACGGCTACCGTACCAATCTGAAACACAACATTGGCAAGAACTAATGTACTAGCGGCAGGAAAATTTAAATCGATGATACTAATTTGGGCGATTCGGTCCACTAATCATTTTTATGTAATAATTAACAAGTAATTAATATTAAATTCTCTAATCATTCTCTAATGATTTTTCAACCATCTTATTTCATCTTTCATTACCATCCGGTCACACCAGTTTTTCTAAAAAAGAACAATATTTCATTTATTTATTTGTTACTCCATTAATATGTTAAGATAAATGTTGGTATGTTTAAAAATTTTGCGTCATAATTTGTACAACCTGTAACTGGAAATATATTTTTCTTTGACTTTTAAGTTTTAATACTAAGAACAACTTTCGTAAATATTATTCAAAGATTCTCCAGTGCGAAAAAGTAAAAGAAAGAATAGCATGAAGGTGGAGGAAGGAATAGTCGGACCTAGACTAAGTACTACTAAGCGGGTAGACTAGCTAAAGCTAAGTTTATTAAATCCATTTCCTGCATTATGTGTTCTATCTTGTTAATCTGTTTAAGGCCTTGCTACATAATCTTCGCTAAGCTATAACTTTTCATATAAAATTATAGCAAGGGTTTTTTGTATGTGTAGAATGTGCACGTAAAGAAAATTTTTGAATTTGTAAAACATTATTTGTCTGAAAACAAAAAAAATGGATTTTACCATTGGCACATGATAAGCCGAGTATTGATTGGTCCTAGGTCTTTGGTCTAGTTTGCATAATTTTGTCTCGTGCGAGCAATTTGTCGATACGCGTATGCTAGTCCAGCTAATGTGGTAATCGGTGAGTATTAGCAACTTTACCAAAATAAAGACAAATCATTTTTAAGGTTACGGATCATTTGCCCTGCATTTGTTTTGTATATCAATTGAAATGAATGAAATTTTAATTGATTCTAAAACAATCAGTACGTATTGTAATGATAATAACTGCATTAGTCAATAGCTGTGACGCAGTTATTAGCGCCACCTCCGAAAAAAAAGCCACATTACCGCCGCACTCAGAGAGGTCAATTATCTTTAAATCAGTAATTTAGTTGACATATTCCATTCAAAATTGTGTTTTAACGATGGACTAAATATTAATATACGTCTCTGAGTACAGACGTTAGTGATAATTTCAAGATTTTACATCTAAGCTCTAACCAATATATTTTTTACGATATACTTACTAGCCTACTTACGCTACTTTGAAGATATCTCCTCTTTTATGTGTCACATAATGTTTGCTCCCTTGACCGGGTCGCATACATAATTTTGTCGATGACCTTTGGCCTCTGTGGTCTGGCGGTTCAGTTGTTGGACTTGACTGCTTGAGGTCCCGGGTTCGAATCAAGGGTCGGGTAATAAAAGAAAATCGGGCTTTTCCAATTTTCTAATAAAAAAATGTTGCTTGGGATTGGATATTATGTGCTCGGTTGGCGATAGGCTTGCCACCTATCACATTATGGGATTTAGTGTCTTCGGCTAATTGTGGGTGCCTGGTTGTGCCTCTGTCTACCTCTTCGGGGACATGGGCGTAAAGATACTTTTTTTAAGTAACTAATGCTACTATGTTTCACTGCTGTAAAAAATTGTAGTATTTGTAAAGTTGCAAGCGATTGGTTGGATTGAAGTACTGTCTCGCTTTATTCAGCACACCTTCTGTGTAGAGGCAAGCTTAGCCTTCATCTCCAGCTAATCACGAAACTAAATATGACTCGAAATATCAACGCCGAGTACCCATATGTAGGATGAGACATTTAGGTAAACGCTCTAAAATCTAGGAGACTTTTTTATGACATTGAAAGGCAAACAAGCAGACGGATTTCCTGATGGTGAGAAATTCCCGCCACCTAGAGACACCAAAGTTGGTAGTGGTGTGTTACCAACCTGAGGCCAGGATGTTAGACCTCGAACAAAAGTAAGTTTACCGGCAACCTTACCCTCCAAACCGAAACACGTCATGACGTTATGGCGGCAGGAATAGGTAAGGCGGTGGTACCAATCCGGGTGAGTCGCTGCGAAGCTCTACCACCTAAAGCGCACAAACTTATGTCTTTGTGGGGTTGTATGTATTTTAAAACAGGCACATTTCTTTTACGATTTTACTATATGCACCTACAGATAACAATATTTTTCCATTTTTGAACATATCACAGGTACCTATATTTAAACAATTTTATTTGATCGTACCCGTAGTGTGATGTTGTACTTTAAAACTACTGATCTGTCAAAATTACTTAAGATTTTTAATTCATGGGAACAAAGTTGTGTTTGTAGAGTACATGTGGCTGAAATCCACTTTACATTGTTCTAAGCGTAAAAGTTTAATGCA
>NJDC01002575.1:291245-308899 GCA_002245475.1 Calephelis virginiensis
TTCTAACAGTGATGGCATATTAAAATACAAAAATATAACTAGTTTTAGTAAATCTCTTCTATGTATACCGGTGTCGAATGCTGCATGCGAGCGCATATTTTCAAAGATAAATTCAATAAAAACGGACCAAAGAAACAGATTTATAAACAAAAATGTGTCAGCTATTTTAAAAACAAAGCAAGGTATTAAAGATGAAGGAGGTTGTGTAAATTTTAATCCTTCGAAAAGGATGTTAAAATATAATTCTAACATTTATTGTGAGCATGAATAAATAAAACGTTTTAAGAAAATCAGTATTTTTATTGGTATATCTGTCCTATGTTAGTCGGTATATTTCAGTATTTTTTTGAGGTGCCTCGGTATTTTCTTAAAATTAAATCTGGTCACACTGCCTATGCTCGCCTTTTACAAGCCGCGTGACGGAAAGACAAAATTGGTCTATTCTGCAAAGAAACCCGGACCAACGCGGGTCATTGATTGTTTGAAATAAAAAAAATCACAATTATATTCTAATATTATGTAATTGTAAAACATTTTTAAAATTATTTTTAACATTATAAAACCTTTGCTATCTATCATTTATATTTTTTACAACATAAATTTTATAAATCTCATGTGCTCTCAATTATCTAACTCGTTTTCTCTATTATTTATATAATAAACTAGCTGCCTGTTCCGGCTTCACTCGGATGGTAATTTTCTTGATCATAAATTGAGATGTAAGCTATCCTATCTTTCTAGTTGGATCAAACTGCACACGGGGTGCAAATTTTATTGAAATCGGTTAAGTAGTTAAGGAGTCCATCGCGGACAAACACCGTGTCACGTAATTTATTTAAATTAATATTATTTTTGTCATGTGTCGCAGTGAGAGTTTTAAATTTTCTGCTAATATATTACTGTGTATTATTTTTATTGTTTTATTAATATGTTATAGTAAATGTATTAGACACATACTAATATACATACATTGTGAAATTAAATAACAAATTATTATTTGACCAAGATTTTTTTTAAATCTATCGATTATCTACTTTTAGGCGAGCATTTAGTAGGCAAGTATATAATATGGTACGAAATACTAAACCACCATTTTATAGGTTTAATTTATACAAAATTACTTCTTGGATATTGAAAAAATTTCCTAGTTGTACAACTAGCCAATTCTAAGGCTTTTAGGTTGCAGCCGTAAGCCGTAAATTTCATAATTTTTAGATCTGGCAGCCGTAGAACATGGTTATTACCGTCATTGGCATCTTTGACAACACACTACACATTTTAGGTGGTTTGCTGTCTTGTGGCCGGGCAGATAAGAGAAAAGTACAAGTCTACCGGCTACCCAACCCTCCCAACTGGAACATGACATGTCGTTATGCCGGCAGGAGTAGTTAAGATGGATCCTTATCTGGACAAATTGCTGCACAGCATCCTACCGCCAATGGGCTTGTTGGTGATGAACTATTCAACCTATGCTCGCCTCTTTTGAGCTGCCTGTTAGGGAGGCAGATAACATATTCTACACAGAACACCCTTTTTTTACCAATTTATCATGGATACCCGCCATTTTCGGAGGAAGTGGCGGGTTATGTGAGACTTTTACTCACTAAGACCACACGGTGTCCTCCCTTTCGCCATCTACCGGAGCTGTGGGGACGCTTTCGTAAACTTCCACTGCCCTGGCGGGGCTGGATCCAACGATCCCCTTCTGGAAGCCCCACTCAACAGGGGCTGCATATCATCTGAAGTGGTGCACGGAGACAAAGCGTACACCACTTCGGGGGTTTCAGTGGCGACAGGCACCCCCGTACCTGCCGCAACCCTATCTCGACCGGGCGGGCTAGATGGAAAGCCCGCCCCCCTCATCTGCGGGCCGTACTGCTGCCATCCCACGCGGGCCAAACCAAAGGTGGTGGCCCTTGTGTGCTTGTGTGCGCTCCACGTGTCCCTCTTGGGCAGAGAGGGGTACTGAGGAGCGCCCTCCCTAGTCTGAATTGGTTTCACTGGGGCCCCGGCCTGATCCGTTACTCAGTCCCCCCGCCACGGCAAGGCTCGAACCCTTGGGGGGGACACAGAATACCCTGACCAACATGGGGTAAACTAAAACAACCGTAGTCTTTAGACATAATAGTTGTTATAGGTGCGTCGTCACTGTCTTGTGGCCGCGGTTTAAAGTCTAAGGTACCGGGTACCCTACCCTCCGGGCCGGAATACGAAAATGTAAATTTTGCGGCAAGAATGAAAAAAGGTAAAGTTGTTGCCCAGCACTTGAACGCCAGTGAATTTACTTTTATTCGTTGAACGATGAATAGTAAGAACCCTTCAGGGTATAAGTATGTACAATATTTAATTTAATCATATCATGACTCGAAAGGGAAAAGGTTCTAAAACAATATCTGAAAGCCTGTAGTGAAATAGTGCAACTTTTTAGAATCAATTTAGTTGAGGAAGCCTCGGATTTCCTTTGGGAAATAAGGCACTTTGAGCTATCAAATTGACTCCCTACAAGATATATTATTTCTAGGTCTGAGGGAAGTGATAAATTATTGACTTTTGATATTATTTTGCAAATAAAATATGCATTTTGTAAATTATAACCGCATCTTTGAAGAAAAACTTTTGTTAAGTATTTTTTTTTGTGACGCATTTGTGTAGTGTTAATGTGATTAGGTGCACCTCTGCCTACCCCTTCGAGAATATTGGCGTAAAGATCCTTACTTATATACTTACTTATGTTACTTATATATATACTTTATTTTTTATTATAGAAATATCACAAAGATTAAGCATAATATTCTGTTTATGTGTAACCAATTTTGAAAAGGAAAAGTTTATCTATTTGTACGTGTATTTTTTTGTATATTTGTTTTGCAATTACTCTGACATCAGAACTGCACAACAGTACAATGGGATAAAAAAGAGGGTATATTAAAACTTGGTGATAAAAAAATATTAAACAACAAGCAACAAAGTTTGTTCATTCTGTGATCGTTGCAATTTTGTAATACGGTGTAATTATTGGATTTAGATAGTTTTTGTTTTGAGAGGTAGGTCACGATTCAGAGAATTCTTCATGTATATTTTATCAGGATCAGACATCGGGGTTTTAAATGATATAATATGTTAATGATATAATAAAATTCGAGTTTTTTTATAATTTTACATTTATTAAAAAACAGAAGATTATAGCCTACCTACCTTATTAATAAACGCGGAGTGAATCACTCCAAGGCTCAACCTCGTATTATTAAAATGTGATACAGACTAACTTGATTTTATACCTAATTTAGTTATGTTAGTTGATAAGATAGTACGAGTAAACTAATTTTAAGTTGTCACTACTTTTAAAGGACGTAACAGAAGAGACAAAAGCGCTGTCGGATTAATTTGGAAAGTGTTTATTCAAAAATACAAGTTAATATGTCCGAAATAATTTGACATATTTGTAATGTTCCGTATCTTTGGTTTTTATTTCTTTGGAAAAAGGCTATCCTACAACTATAAAAGTTTAATTAACGCTCAGAAGAATTAGCCTTACCATTAACTAATCTAACCAGCCTGAGTATTGTTGCCATGTTAATGATATAGTTCAGGAATATACAGAGTGCTGAGTGCATGTTTAGAGAAATGAAAATGGTGAAAAAGTGCCACCAATTTAAAACACTTCGGGGAAAATTAGACTACCTATAATGGTTCTTGTTATTTTTTAAATGAATTTTTAAGTCTCCCAAAATTGCAACTATTTGTGTATTTACTTTTTTGTTTAAAGACACAGAAGCTTCAAATAAATTTTGTTTATATTGGACATATTTACTATATCGAAATATAAATGAATAAAAGTTTTTGGGATAAATTATAAAGAATATTAAATGTTTAAAAAACATAACATATTTTATCAAGTCTAATTTTCCCGGAAGTGTTTCTAAATAATGACACATGTTCACTATATTCGTTTGTCCAACCATGCGCTTATCACCCCATATAGAAATAGATTATTATACCATCCCTTCAAGCCAAATAAAGAAGTGATTACGAAGACATATCCATTGATATATAGCGATTATTAAGCTTGAATGTTAACAAATAATTTTATTTTACGTGAAATGGATTTCCACACGGGATAACAAATGATGGACACCCTTTTAAAAAGTTTTCGTCCAAACAATGAATAGCAAAAATGTTGGGTAAAACATTCTATAGAAAGCCATTTCTATTTTTTATTTAACGAGAAAAAGTTTTTGACTTTTACGCTATTGTGAAACTTGGATTTTTATTTTACAAAACTATATTTTAAACATTGGATATTCAATTTTAAAATTCTAAACCCGGGTGTTGTATTCCTGTGTTGGACTTGGATTCCTTTGAGGGATATAGGTCAACTGCGTTCCAGAAAACTCTCCTTTTGATACCAAGGCGAGATGTCAAAAGGTAGATACGTGTTTTGCGACGCTAGGATTAGCACCACCATCGTAGCTATTCCTGTCACCATAACGTTCAGTGCTCACCACAGTGGTTTCAGAAATTATATAATCCAGAAACTCTCAACGGAAAAAGAAGGGTTCACAACTGTAAAGTGTCTGTGTACGTGTGTGTTTCTGCTAATTGATAATCATAACTTGTAAACGGTTGGACCAATTTTAATTCGGATTTTTGGTTTAAAGCTGAAGTAGGTGAAATTAGTTTTGGCTATATTACACGTAGCTTTTATAGGGGTTATTAGTTTCAGCAGAAAATTGGTCTACTTATTTAAATAAATTTTGTTTAATTTTTTTGTTAATTTAATTTTACGTTCTAAGTTTAAGTTTGGCGCTTAACTAGTTTAATAATAATTGGTTCATTTTGACTTTGATTCTTTTTTCAATTAGGTATCCTTAGGTCCGTGATAGATAGATAGCATTTCATTTTATTTTAAAACACTTGCATTAAATATTCACGAATTTTATTTTATTATTACAGAACGCTATTTCAACGTTTTGTAATAATTTTATGTTTTAATTTAGAAAATAAGATAACAATGTAAAATATAAATTATAATATAAGACTGAAATAAATTACAATTATGATGAAAACATTCTTGCCAGAGCTTTGAAAAAGCGCTCTTTTAGCTTTAAATGTATAATGAATAAAGTAATGTTCCGTGTTGCCTGTTGCACTTTCATAATATGATTTATATTCTCTGTAGAGCTTTATGATACCTTGCAGCTAGCTGAAAGAATTTGTTAAATAAACTAAATGTTTTCTATATTTTAAACCAGGAACTATGCTTAATAGACTAGCAGATGGAAAGTTTTTATTTTTATTTTATTTTTATAATACACCAAAAATACCAAAGATGGTAATGGCACGCTGCCAACCTGAGGCTGGGATGTTAGATCTCAAGCAAAAGTAAGTTAACCGGCTTCCATATCCTCCGAACCGAAACACGTCAACGGTAAGCACTGACATTATGGCGGCAGGAACAGGTAAGGTGGTGGTACCAATCCTTGCGAGTCGCTACTAAAATCTACCATCTAGTCATTAGTCACAATGTTAATAATGACATTAAGACTATGCTCGATTTTAACGAGCTGCCTGGCAGGAAAGCAGATGGTCTATTCTGCAAAGAAGCCCGGACCAACACGGGGAAAATAGTCACTAATACACTTTTACCTACATTGTGTTTATTATTTTGATCTACACATTTTGTTAATTATAACATTTCTAGTAGTTTATCCTTACAAAACGCTTATGATTATACTTAAAGTAATATTATTATGAAGGGTCGATAGCCATAGTTGTCTCTTACAATCAGGAGAGCCGTAAGCTTATTCGCTGACATACGCTACACAAAATACAAATAATATTAAATAGGTGTTATTGAACTCTAAATGTAATTAGTAAATGTTTCGTTAATTTCACCCTGCAGAAGCTTTCAGCCTGACGCTGGCAGGAACGACAATTTGGGTGTGGCGTGAGGCTTGGACTTCTAATCCATCTTTCTTTTCATGATAAATACCTTGATGACCAACACTTAGGAGGAGACAGCAGGCCGCATGCTCTTCATCGACGATACAGTAGTTGTTGGTGAAAATGGGCTCAAGGTATTGTGCAAATTGGTTAGAAAAACTGGAAAAAATGACATAAAGTTGAACTGATCAAAAGCAGTGTATGTTCTGTGCTATTAGGAGTCTCTCTAGCTCTGTTGATTTTACTAATTGCTCTACAGTCTAGTACTTTTGGTTCACTAAAATAAGAGGATGGAGATTTAGACCGCTCTGTACGGCACGGGCTTAGTTCAGGGGGATGAAATGGTGACAGATGAAGTGAGAGGTGATAATGCTTCTCATATTGAAAGAGGAAATATCAGACATCTTTTTGTAGTTGATGGATTGGAACACTGGTCTTTTAAGGACTGGTACAAGAGAAAATTACATGCCAATGAAACGTGATTATTAAGATTGCCATGTGGGGTTACAAAAAAGAAAAGATGCAGAACGAGTAAGCGAGGAAAGTTTAAAAGTAGCACCAATGACTTAAAATATTAGAGAAAACCGAATAGTATGTTATAGAAACAATGATAAGTGATAAAGGACATTTCCCAAAAAATTGAGTTTTGAATATGCACAGAAACGAAAATAGAGATAGTAACATAATTGTATAAAGAAGACATAAGCTTGAAAGGAGCAACTGTAGAGCTGACAGCTAATCAAAATTAATAGAAGAATATAGTAGACTGCGCAAAACTCTGCGCAAAATATGATATGGTAAAGATCATGATAATAACCCTAAAGATATTGCAACTAACAAAATATGTGAAATTACAAATACAGTAAAAGTGGAGAGTATATTATAAGATTATAATCTTAATAACGAAATTTTACCAACTACACAATAATGATAAACATATAACAGATACAGAACATATACAATGATAATACACTATAAAAGCAGTAAATTACCTTGAAATAAGAATGTACTATCAAGAAATTTAAGAAATCGAAACACAAAGAAAGTTGTTACAACGCCTCCCTAAAGTGGATTGCTTCTATAGTTAATTCCACAGGATTATTGCAGGATTGTAGCAATATTGAATTGATCCTGGGGGATCACAAAACCTCAATCACAAAGATTGAGATCTTATCCAACTTTTCGACGTGTAATTTAGATATCGTGTTTGATTGCGATACACCCACTACATACATAAAAAAAACCGATTTTTTCTAAGAAAAGGTGGCAACTTTTAACGAGATTTGAAGTAGGGACGCCGCAAACAGTGATTTTTACCATCACCAAATACCGAACACTCGACTATTCACTAGGCCCCGAAGTGCCGAATGTCCTGAAAGAAGGTCCATTTCACGGTTTTTTTTTTGGAATGGCTAATACGAGTATGTTGCAAACCTCGCTGATTTTACAATTTCACAGGACTTGTTGTCTAATTTAAGTTGATAAGGGGATGACAGCGTACTATTTATTATGTTTCATTAACCGTTATTTTGTAATATAATATTTAAGACTGGTAATTGTACTTCAACAAATAAGTTGGAATTGTGCTATTTCACAAAATTGCTACTAACTCGGATCTTCATTATTAGTAATAAATACGAATATTTGATTGTAAAAATGTGTAAAAAGTAATAGATATACGATGGATTTAAAATAATACCAGATTCATTTGAGGCTGAAATAATTTTAATTGAAATGTTCTTTTTTGCGGTTTAGTTTTCGGTTAAATACAACGCTCTACATGGCCCGAATAATAAACATTAAAATGAGCCAAATAAGCCGGATAAAAAACAGTAGTCGAATTTTCGTGATAGTTCCAATTTAAAGGTAACATAATTTTAAGATGTAAGAAATAACGTCGCTCTATGAACACTATAGGTGATAATGTTGGTGTTGATTCCGGTCTTTCGTCAGATTCTGCTGCCTTGACTTGGTCAACGTGTGTGTCAAGTGAAATACTAATCAACCCATACTTCTTATGAATTGCTTGGTAAGTAAGTAACCGTGATTTTAATAGCAACCCGAAGTCAAAATGAGGAAAATATTTTCTTTTTACCTTTTAGGACTATATTTAAAGAAGTAAAATAGTTAATTTACTTAAAATATGATATGGGTAATATACCATTAACAGATCTTCAAATATTGACTTCGGCTTCAGAGTTTGAAACCTTATTTTAATATCCAATTTAGTTTTATGATTCCCTCTTGTGACGCAAAGGCAAATGTTTGCTAGAGACGCGAATGATATGTTTATATAAGGACCTCTCTATGTTTGCATTACTCTGTATATCTTCAATATGCCAAGTTAACTTGGACATCTATTACACCGTCACTTGTTTATTTGACGTGAAAGTATTAAATAAATTTTATTTGCTGAGGTTCGGCATTGACCAAGAACCACTGAAACTCAGGCTAGACACTGATCGCCCCCTATTTTAGAACCGTTTTTAAGAAGTTCGTACTAATCTGTAATTTGTTATATAGTTTACAGATTAGTGTTACAAATTAGCAGACTTATTAACGTAAAAAAACACTTTGGAACCTTACCATTTTTTGTACTTGTAATGAAATGAAAAATATGTATTTGCGGAATATGAGTGTTAAACAGATATTAAAAAACTATTTAGGCATTCCAATATATTGTACTAAGTGCAAATGTTTTAGTAAGTTTTTATAAAATTAATTATTTACTTACAATTTCCAACATTGTTTTTGTATTTATTACATGATCAATAGAAACATTTTTTTAAATTTTACCCTACCGTAATTTATTATGTGAAAAATGTATAATTAAGATATTTAGAGTAAATTAAAACGACGCAATTTCATATTACTCGTATAATACGAGTTTTGTGTTTAATGTTTGTCACCTGTAAGTGCGCTATAGCAATCAAAATGTTAATCCTTCTGACTGTTTTAAGTAATAAGTGCCTGTGTATTAATGGTTCAGTTCAGTTATTTATGAGATACTTATATGAATGTATCCCGTATCTGTAACTTGAAACCTTAATTATTTAAAAATGAAATAAAATACCTGCTATGATTATTTAGTGCTGGTGAATAAAGTTTAACTAACTAGATTAAAATTTACTTTGGGTTACCTCAAAAACCACTAATAGGATTTGGATCAAATTTATATGGAGCCATATGTGAATTGCAAGCCATTTGTCTTAAAAATAATCTAAATTAATTTGTTAATTTCATTTTAAATGGGAATGAAACATACTGACGAATTCAAAACCTAATCCTATCCCAGGTCCTTATATATCTATGTTTGTACGCGGAAAATTAAAAACAATATATAGTTATTTAGTCTTATACACCAAAGTTCAAATAGTAAAACATAGTAGTAAAGTTCAAAACAGTAAAATATAGTATTAAATATAGTACTAAAGTATCTGTACAACCGGTTTCACTTATAACAGCATCATCAGGGCTTAAACTTAAACTACTAAAAATGTTTTTGATTTGTAAACTTAGATTCATTTTATTGTGGGTAGATACAAAAATATAGATAAAAAAAACTTTAATTCGTCGATGACAAAAATATCAACTTTATTGTATACATAATATTGTTAAAAAAACACTTTCACTTTTCCACGATACACTTTATTTAACACATTACATGTTACACTTAAAACAATCGGTTTCACTTTTGTACAGCATCAGGGATTTACAACAAAAAATGAGGTTGTTAGTAAGTTACTTGTGGCCATACTCAAATGTCACAAATTTGTGTAAGAAATGTCACCTTGATGATTGATCAAAAGACAAATGAAGTCTGTAAGTGCGGCTATTAGTCATTTAACGTGTAAATATAATAGTTAAAAAAAGTATCTTCACGTTCTATCGGTGGTCTAGCGGTTCAGTTGTTGGACTTGACTGCATGAGGTCCCGGGTTCGAATACCGGGTCAGGCAACTAAGAGAAAATTGGATTTTTCCAAATTTTTAATAAAAAAATGTTGCTCGGGATAGGATATGTGCCCGGTTGGCGATAGGCTTGCCACCTATCACATTGTGGGCTAGTCATGGGTGCCCTGGTTGTGCCTTTGCCTACCTCTTCGGGGATATGGGCGTGAAGATACTTTACTTTTTACTTTACTTTTATCTTCACGTCTATTTAACCCCGAGCAACATTATTTTTTATTCAGAAAATTGGGAAAATCACTTTTACTTTCTGTTGCCCGAACCGGGAATCGAACCCAGGACCTCATGAAATCAAATGCAACACTTGAATCGCTAGACCACAGAGGTGTTAGTTGTTACAGTCAGTAACTAACAACCAAATACCGAAGCAAGGCCCTAATAAATGATGATGTGAAAAAAAAATGGTTGCTTGTAAAGTCAGTTTCACGGGCAAAGATTTTACGTGACAACGTCTTTTTCTCGGTAGAATATTTATTGATATTAAATTGCACAATAGGAACAAGGAATTGAATGAAAATAAGAAATGCACAAATTTTAACTATAGAAATATATTTTGTTCACTAAAATATTGTAACGGTCCGGCGGGCCTCTCTCTCGTTCGGTGACTCATCGTAACAGACGTGAGCAGGCGTTACACTTTTTCATGAGTGACTTCGAGCCACAACCTAATTTAAGACGTTGTCACGTCAAAAAATTGAACCAATTAGCTTATCTATCAAATAAAGTGTACTTTGAAGTGTTAAAAGTTGTTTAAAAACCAAGTTATTTTTAAATTTTGAAATTAATAATTTAATTTTGATGAGGAATAAAATATACAGACGAATTAAAACCTCATGCTATCTTATGTCTTTAATTCTATCATGTTTATGTTTGTACGCGGAAAATTGAAAAAAAAATAGTCAATTAGTCTTATACCCAAAAAATCAAATATTAAAATATAGTACTTAGTAAATATAGTAGTAAAGTTCAAAGTAATGAAGTATAGTACTTAAAAATATTAAAAATTATAAAATTCAAAGTGCTCAATTGAAATTACGGTGTAACAGGCGGATTTATTCACGTGGAAAGAGAAGACTTAAGTGAGATATATTCGACTTTGAAGGGAGGACACTTGGGTTTACCCTGAGTATTATTGACGCCGTCAAAACATAATATAGTGAGATAACTTTTATTTCTTGCTTTATCTAGATTCTGGATGACACGAAATGTGTGATCACTGACTTCATACAAGGTAGTATTAAATTATCATTCAAGCATAAAAACAAGAGCCTGTTTTTTTCTTTTTCCTTGAAGCAGATCTCAGAATTTGTGGTAAGAGTATCACATTGTTCACTATCAAATTTCACTATCACCTAATAAGTGTTAATGGACAAATAATTTATTTTTATGTTTTATCTCACTGTTAAGTATGGCAGAGGCCGTGCGATGGAATGGAATTAGAAAAACTGAGCCTGGGTTCCCGTACCGAACCAATATCGAGTACCTACCGTACAGAACCGTACCGAATGCAAGGATGACGTTGGTGATAATTCTAATGCTCACAAATCGCACTTATTTTAGTTGAATGCTATCTTTATCTAATGAAATAAAAAGAAAAGAGAAAACCATTTTAGACGTGTCAACTCTTGACGCTTTTAGTCAACGTTTTCTGAGCAAAAGATGAGAAAACTGTAGAAATATCACGTACATCCCAATCTACTAAACGTGTTTTGTTTTTTTCTATTATAATAGAAAAAATATTATCCATGTCAGACAATAGCAATAACTTAAACGTAATATAGTGAGTGTGATACAAAATTACCACCATTATTACATTAACTGAAATAAATAAAAAATATGAATTGGCCTACGAATTCGTTTTAAATATAGTTTATCCAAATTTTCTAACAGCCAATATGGTGCCATTTCTTAATTTTCAGAACCCAGAACATTTAACCCCTAAATTACTTGAAAGATAAATTCCATTTTTTACATACAACATAAAAAAAAATATATTCTGCTTTAAATTTGTGTTTGCGCATTCCTCCACACCATACAAATTTCTATAGTTCTTTTTTCGCCGAAGCTGCAAAGTTATGGAATAGTTTACCAAAAAATATGCCTCGCACAAATATTTAATGCTTTAAATTTTTTTGTACAAACACACTTTTCAAAAAGCCAAAGTAGTGTTTGTGATAATGATATGATATTTATTGACTTGCATTTCAACAGTATTACATTGTTACGTCTCAATTTTAAAACGTGAATCTTGTTTATTTGAGTTTCACATTAACAATATTTGCATCTTTTTCTTTATAAATAGTAGTTTTGGTATGATTAATCTTTTTGCTTATTGAATGTTCTTGTCTAAGGATAAATTAGTTTCAATAAACAAGTTTTCTGAGACAAAAAGGTTGTTTGGTAGATATAGAGTTTCTTTGGCGATAATACCGTCTGTTGTGTACTACAATATAAACTTATGCTGTTGGTATTTTATAAGTTTGATTGTGAATAATAAAGAGTTCATTCATTCATTATTTTAACGTACAGAAGACTCACTGATGTACAAAATGCAAGCAAACTTGAATCTTAAGCGGACTCCAATTGTACTTAAAGATTCACCTATGTTAAAAAAAGTGAATCATAAGACGTTACTTGAAGAATCATACAACAAAGAGTGTAGCTGAAATAATGTCACGTTACGATCGCACGTTAAAACCTTTATTGACGAAACATACTAGCGTTTCTTCAATAAAGGTTTTGACGTGCGACTCTTCGACAGGTACGCCGATTGAATCTACTTAAACTATGGATTGAAACCTCTCTTACTTGGATAGTGCCAAGTATCAATCAAAAGTATATATATATACATATATAAATTCTTTTTTTGAACTGAAAACTTCTTTAGCGGTGGTGCGCACTTTTTTTTGGATTGGGTAAAAACTTCTAAACTCGCGTCAGATCGTCATATCAAAAATTCGTAAGACGACGCAGGGCGTTTGAGCGAATGTTCGTGTTGTCATGTTTGTGTACGATAGCGCAATAAATGAATATTGTATTCTACCACATAAATGATAGTACTTTCATACTGATAATTAAAGCAATTAGTGCAATTTTTTTCTAATATTTTTGTTATATATCTTGTTTGTTTGTATTTATTCTGTACACTAAAGTATAAATAAATATAATAAGTATCTTTACGACCATATCCCCGTAGGGTTAGGCAGAGGCACAGCCAGGACACCCACGACTAGCCGAAAATACTAAGTCTTTGGCAAACAAAATTATTCTTCGAGATTTCCTGAGGATGCCTCGGTGTCGAGGCGAAACGTACGTCGAGTGCGATTTGGTGTTCTCTGTGGTGAGTTCTTCTACAAAGTTGGCGAATGACGTTACAAGTGGTTTTGTTTCCCGAGTTTGGACTCTATTCGTTAACGGAGGTGGGAACTTTAGGTAGGGTTGTCACATGTGAAGAACGTGACATTTTATATTGTTTGCCCGAATTGTTCCTTTATTCGTGTTCTGGTCGCGGAGTAGGGCGGTGGGAACGTTAGTTAGGCTTGTCACACTCTGTGTCATTTGGAGGATTATTTGCCACAACATTTATACCGCTTACGCAGAATTAGCAAAATAAAGGCTTTTTTTACATCTGTTATAATGGGTTTCCGCCAATTAATGCCTGATTCAATAAAATATCCGTTTTTTTTTTCAATTCAATTTAATTTATTTAATTGTAGGAGTAGGTACAGTCATAGGTCTTGAAGATTACATTACAAAAGAAAGACTTCCCCTGACCTAGAGGCGTAAAAATATTGTTTAGATAAAAGTACACTTTAAGAAATAAAATTTAAAATTAGCAGCAAGCAGTTTCACTATCTCACGTACGTATATAGGCGCTTCGGCTTTATACTTTTTACTCTTTTTAAACTTTATACTTTTATTTTAAAATTGGCTGACCTAATCTAAATTTAAGCGAAATGATTAATTATGAAATAACAACTCAATATATTTAAAATACATTCGGATTTCCAAAGCTTGACGGATATAACCGAAGCTCATAATTTAAATAGTAGGTATGTATTTGTAATTGTCTTGAGAATATCCGTCTCCTTATTGTTCTTCAAATCCCATACAAAATTGATGTAAATTGGATTTACGCAAGTCTGCACATAATTATTCAAACTGTCAAAACACGTTTAACATATTTTGGAGTGTTGATGTTAAGATCCAATTAATATATTAAGATGATATTACATTTGGTGCCATATATCAAATTTGTATTGACATTAAGCTAATATTTCGAATGTCTATCTATTTGAGTGTTTAATACTTTGCTGTTATTAAAAATAAAATAATTAATAGCCTCTGTGGCTTACTGATCCGGCGCCGGACTTGATTGCTTGAGGTCATGGGTACAATCCCCGGGTCGGGCAACAAAACAAATAATTAGGAAGTGTATATTTTTAACTTTCTAAATAAAATAACCTTGTCCGGGATAGGACATGTGCCCGGTTGGCGATAAACTTGCCACCTATCATAATGTGGGACTTGGTGTCTTCGGCTAGTCGTGGGTGCCCTGGTTGCGCCTCTGCCTACCTTTTCGGTTATATGGGCGTGAAGATACTTTTTAATACTCTTCATCTTTGCCACTTAATGATACTCTATTCTATACAAAATATAATTTATATTGTTTCGCAAGCTCTTACTTTATTCGTGATCTGGGGACTGAATATGTATCTCACTTGCCAACTAAAATGGAAAAGTGTACATCAAATAGCTGTCAAATGACGTGTTTTATATTTGCTATCTCCAGTGACCAATATAAATACAATAGAGATACCAAACACAAATGACGTCATTTGTTATACACTTTTACATTTTGAGTTGGCAACTGGGATACATAATCAGCACCCTGGTCGCGGTGGTAGGCGGTGGGAACGTTCGTTAGGCTTGTCACATTCTGTGTCATTTGGAACACTTCTCGCTACACCAGTTACACTGCTTACGCGGAATTAGCAAAACAAAGGCTGACTCTACATATGTTACAATGGATTTCTGCAAAGTGATTTCAATAATATATCTTTAGAACGCAGGCAAACCCACGGCCAACATTGATAGTAACCCTATTTTATGAATTCCCCACTGGAACAGACGGGCAGCCAGACTAATATTATGAAGGCAGTATGATTAGATAAAATATTAACCAACCAGAACCAGACCAAGCAGTAAAATAAATTTCGTTTCTCATAAACAATTATTTGTGTTCATCCTATTACATATACATGCCGTGAGGGTATTTGATTAGGATAGAAATCTCTTAAGGTCAAAACTTAACCTTCGTAGACTTTTTTATGATATTGGAACCCAAACACGCAGACGACTTTCCTGATTCTAAGAAATTCTTGCCTAGAGATATCAATGGTTGTAATGGTGCATTGCCAACCTGGGGCTGGGATGTTAGGTTGTTGTAAGTTTAACAGCTACCTTAACCTCTGAAGCGGAACACGTCAATAGCAAGCACTGTCGTTATCATCTTTGTGGTCCAGCGGTCCTGATGTTGGACTTGATTTCATGAGGTCCCGTATTCGATTTCCGGGTCGGGCAACAAATACAATTTCTCATCATTTCATTTCTCTTCTATTTTAATAATAAAAATAAACATTGCTCGGGATTGAATGTGTATCCGGTCGGCGATAGGCTTGCCATCTATCACATTTATTCGATCACTCGGCCAACAGCCAATCGTTTTTGATAATTTCTTTTTTAAAAGGTAGGTCATGATTTCATGCTAATTTGATCATAATCCGACTAGAGGTTTTGATAAAATATATGTAAGATCATTTCGGAACCATTTGCTATTTTCCGAAAATAGAAATGATACACAATGAAATAGTTGTGGACGGTTTTTGGTTTCACTGCGCTTAATTATTTGATCCATATTCTTCGGAAGCCAAGGCCAGTAGGGGGAACATATTCATTACATATTAATATATTCTACTACAAAAAAGGTAAATAAAATTTCGTCAATAAATGTTATGTATACTTTATATATCAAAGAACGACTCGAGTTTGTCAACCAACGTGTTTGATTAGGATTATATTCTCGTTAAGGTCGAAATATTGAACAGACAATAAATATCTACATTAATATTTTTGATTATGGAGATTGTTAGAATTGACTTAATCGCAAATTTCTAAATTTTATTGATATAATGTAGGATACTTTGCTTAAATATAGTCACTTTGTGTCAATCAATAACATTTTTATATTAATTAACAAAGCCCTAAACGATAGATTAGTTCATGGCGTTAGTTAAAGTACTGAAGTTTTCATAGTTCAGTGTCCCTTTTCTATAAAAAAAAACACGAAATGCGGTTAATAATATTTGTACTCTCTAAAATTAATAATTTATTATGTGAAATAAAATGATAAAAATATACACATTACCAAAACATTAATAAGTTATTTATGTGTTTGTGTTAAGGGTGTTAGTTAAAAACAACAATACATTTATTAAATACCCAGACCATAAACACATTCAAAAATATATTTCAAGTTTTTCAGCACACAAAAGCTGCCTTTATTGGGAGTAGAATTACCAACAATTACGGCCAACAAGGCAGTCATATCTATACGTATATTAACACGTATATAGAAGAACGAATTCTGTTGAACTTTATGTAAAGGCACCTAAAAAGGGGTAGGTAGATAATCTGTGTGACTGTCAGTATCATGACCGCGATTCCCGCCGAATCTACAATATCGATTGCAACAAAATTTGCTGGTGCTTTATATTCCTAAGTAGGTTATAAGGTACTGTTTATCCCGCGCACTAACGTTATTCCCATGGAAGAAGTGTAAAATTCAAAATGTAAATTGGACTAGAAGTAATTAATGGGTAGTCTCTTTTAATTTGTTCGATTGTCGATTAGTGGGTAGCATGTGCTTGTGTTTTTGTATGAGTGTTCTTACTAACAATAACAATATTTTGATACGGTTCGTATCTGCATTTGTTACAGCACTTGTCAAAGCACAATGGTCGAAGAAAAAAGTGAATTGTGAACAAATAAGGGAATAACCCCTAATAAAACATCACAATACTTTTAAAGTCGGGTAAAAACTTAAACAAAACCCCTAGCATCGATCACGAAGCCATTACCGCAAGTATACAAATAAAGTTGGCATATTACTGTTACGGTATAGAGACAAATATTGGAGTTAGAAGTTATTTGGGCGGCAAACATGGCAATATTTGACTTGCCCGGCTACAGAACTTTCATCTAGGTTTGATTATGTGGAAAAGAAAAACACAACAATGTATTGTTAGAGGCAAACAACGCTATGTTATTATGTAACTTGCGATAGCCGAGTGATGGCAAAAATTGCGCGATATATGTTATAAGTTATAATACAAATATCGCGCAATTATAACTTATAGTTACTATTTAGTTTTCCTTAGAATCAAATCTACGAGCAACGTAGTTCGACGCTATTTGCCGACGTAGGGATGTGATGACCCTATTAGCCGCAGGTAGTGATCTATTAATTTAGGTTATTTATTTAATCATTTATTGAACACAAATAACTTACATAAACCTTAAAACTAAAATACTTGTTCAAAAAGTCAGTTTTTCTCAGATAAAGAGATATTTTCCAGCTCACTTAAAAGATCTCATAAAATAACTGAAATGGTAGACTTACAGTGCACAACAAATTAAGTAAGAAAAAAAAAACTATATAGCATTTACTTACATACATACATAC
>NJDC01002575.1:309098-332633 GCA_002245475.1 Calephelis virginiensis
GAGTGATGGCAGAAATTGCGCGATATATGTTATAAGTTATAATACAAATATCGCGCAATTATAACTTATAATTACTATTTAGTTTTCTTTAGAATCAAATCTACGAGCAACGTAGTTCGACGCTATTTGCCGACGTAGGGATATGATGACCCTATTAGCCGCAGGTAGTGATCTATTAATTTAGGTTATTTATTTAATCATTTATTGAACACAAAAACTTATATAAACCTTAAAACTAAAATACTTGTTCAAAAAGTCAGTTTTTCTCAGATAAAGAGATATTTTCCAGCTCACTTAAAATCTCATAAAATAACTGAAATGGTAGACTTACAGTGCACAATAAATTAAGTAAGAAAAAAAAATTAACTATACAGCATTTACATACATATGTTATATACACCAAACCCAGAAGAAAAAACAAAAAGCAAATGATGTGCACAAAAAAAGAAAAATAGTAATGAACCATTAAACGTGCATACATAAATACATACACTTGCATACATAACAAAAACGTATAAACTTGTATATATCTCTGAGAATACATACATATTACTAAAGGTAAAACAATGTAAAATAATTGTAGTACCCTGTATCAAAACACAAAAAAACAAACAAATAAATCAAACCCAGGAGAAAAACAAAAAGCAAATGATATGCACAAAAAAAGGAAAAAATAATAATAAACGCTTACCCACTGTTGTCTTGTAAGAATATCGCGTGTCAATTGGTGAATTTTATGGGATAACCTTAAAATCTTTGCAATTTTAAGAAAGATTTTAATATGAATAAATTTAAAAATGTGTGAAATAGAAATCACATAAAGTGTCTTCTCGCCCATATACCCGAAGAGGTAGGCAGAGGTTATACCTCCATGGCACCCACGACTATCCGAAAACACTAAGTCCCACAATGTGATAGGTGGCAAGCCTATCAACAACCGGGCACATATCCAATCCCAGGCAACGTTATTTTATTAGAAATTTGAAAATTTTCATTTGTTGCCTGACCTGGGACCTTAAGAAGTCAAATCCTACGCCAGACCACAGAGATCATAAAATAACATGAAAAAGGTTATTACACCGTTGCTGAAAATTGAGCAGATAATAACGCTTAGGATTAATTGCTCCTCATGTCATATCCTATAAATAGAACTTGATAAAACTTATTAGCTCGTTAATTTAGTGTGTAACTAATTTTTGCTAACAAAAGTTAAAGTTACATGTAAGTTTTATTACTAAGAGTGTGTCTAAGTATTATTATTTTAAAAGTGCATATTGTAAAATAAGAAAAAAATCAAGCCTCCTGGATTTCTTTCGCCGGATCTTCTTATATAGAAGCGTCTCAAGTGCAAAATAGATCGCCTAGCAACTGTTCATGGATAAAGACTTGGAAAATTTGTTGAAAGTGTTAAGATTATTAACTTTATAATAAAGCTATCAAAATCTTGAAGACAAAGTTTGCAGTATTATCATATTAACAGCTCCCGACACTGAGCTTTCTAAATAGTTTTATGCTAATTTTAACTCCTTCTTCGTTTAAAATATTGTAATTATATCAATAATTAATACCTATCAATAGCAAAGCTTCAATCCGATACCAAAAGTACAGGTTCTATACCACTACTTCAAGGTTATTTTCAATTGGATACCTGGATACTGCTTCTAAAGTGGGTTACTGTATTCTGTATACCGGTACCGTCCCGTTACAAAATAATAAATACCTGTAACTAATAAAGGTACCCATGAAAACAGGTGACATGATGCCAAGTTTGGTTTTTAAGTATCAGTATCATTTAGATCTGTCAAGTAGGAACAGATATATCTACGATTTATGAAAAGCTATTATGTGATATATTTTCTGGTGCCGATAATATTAAACAAGTGTACTCGACCAAACCACTTGTACCGATACTAAAAGTACTTGCAGGTAACGCCTTTGGTATCGGCATTGCTTCTATGTCTTTACTACCGATTTTCAAAAATACTGGTATTTCAAGCTCTGATCAATATACAATACCTGTATTTATCTCGTACTTTCGATCGTTTTAACATTATACATTTTTGGAGTAAAAAAAAAGGGCATAAAGGAGAGTGGGCTACCTGATAGAAAATAGTCACCACTACCTATGGAATCAACAATATGAAAAATTTGATACCACCTTCTTAAAGGTTTGTCAACACTATTCTGTTAAAAATCCCTTAAAGCGAAAAACAGTGTCATGTATGTAACATATATCTACTGTGATCTAGCGCTCCGACGTCCGACTTGACATCTTTAGGTCACGGAATCAAACCCCGGGTCAGACAGCAAAAAAATATTAATTGTGCATTTTCAATTTTCTAATAAAATAAACGTTGTTTGGGATTGGATATGTGCCCGGTTGGCGATAGATTTGTCACCTATCATATTGTGGGACATAGTGTCTTGGGCTAGTCATCAGTGCCCGGTTTGTATCTCATCCTACCATTTCGGGGATACGGGCGTAAAGATACTTTTTTTTACTTACCTATATATACTTTACAGTCTCATTTTTCATCAGGGATTAAAAATTCAATATGTGAAATCTATGCACAATATTGTCTACGATCCTTAAAAGTAATTTTGCCAAAACATCGGATAATCCGTGCATAGTCTACATTTAAGCTGAAATTCGGAATAAGGGAGCCGACAAAATCATGCTGAGCTTTCAATAAAATCACCTCGTGTGTTCTATCCTGATAGATGAATTTTAGAACACGGTCACCTTAATTAGTAACATTCTTTCAGGATTTAACCGACTTTGACGCTAGAAGGTTCTCATTTCGGCTGTATTTTTTGTAGAGTAAGAGTGGGACTGAAAGAAACTGCTAGTGTTAAAATAAGAAAAGGCATGCTTCGTTGTTTCGGTCAAATGTAAAGAATGGCAGATGAAAGATTGACACAGGAGATATTTAACGCGAATGTGGATGCATGTAGATGCCCGGGGAGACCAAGGTTGATTTCACGACCAAATCAGACTGTCAAGTTTCTGAAGTCGGTATATTTGAATGAAAAGGGTTAGCGAATGTGGAGGAAGCACGGCAGGTCAAGATTTGACAAATGGTTATTTAGTTTTATTTACGGTCAATATTAATAACCTATCTATAGATAAAGGTAGGCCTTCTAGCGATTTGTTGCTAGGGTATTTTTGCTAATTATTGCAAAATAGCAGCGGTTACCTAACATCTGATCTATATTAGCAAAATCTGTTATCTTAGGTATGTTAATAATATTGACCGTGAATCCACTTATCAACAAAGTAATACTTAAACTTATCAACAAAGTAATACTTAAACTAAAAAAGTATGTACATAAGATATTTAAAAAAAAACAATAATTGCTACGTATTGTATTATGCAGGACCCCAAAATGACGGTTTTTAAATGCTATGTCGATTTGTATTTTCATCTTTGACTAAAAAACTAATTAAAGAGTTTTTATTAAACTTTATGTCATAGTGTAATTTCCTCTTGTATCAAAGTTTAATAAAAACTCTACCTCTCGTCTGTCGATTACCGGCTCCCGGTAAATGTAAACAACCCACATCTATCACTAATAGGGAGCCGATAACATTTGGCTTGACTCTTTTCACTTTTATCTAAAACTAGCTGTCCCGGCGAACTTCGTTCCAGCCGTTCTGTTGTTATGGGGAAAAAGAAAGTATTGTTTGTCCCATTTTCGCTGCAATTTTACCAGTTTTTTCTTCATAAAAACCCTCTTTGGATAATAACTAAAATAACAAAAAATAATTAGCCAAATCGGTTCATTCGTTCGAAAGTTATGCGCTTACCCACACATTCAGCAATTAAATTTTATATTATAGATTTAACAAAGCTCCTGGCCACTTTACAAGATTTTGAAACCTATTGACAGTAAATAGGGTTATTTGTAAAAAAATCTTTACATAAACAATAGGACATGCCGAAAAACATGACGCAGTTCTCTTTAAAACTCGTGTCTTTTTATGCGTGGACTGATGCCTATTGTGTCGTATTTTTGTTGTTTTTTCTGGTGATTTTGCATTTAAACTAGGGTAAAGTATATAACAATTAATTTTGATTGCTTAGAATAGTGCATTCTAACGATTTTTGTGTACACTTGCCCATTGTAATTCGGAACTCCTTGAAAAGAAAAAAAGATCATATTACATATTCATTATTTAATGGTTCTAAATGATTAATCGCATTAGGTGACATTTTTAATAAAATATAAATATAACTTTCTGTTACTATATTGTAATGAAAAACGAATAACTTATCCAAAAACATACAAACTCTGTATTTAAATGCATCAAGGTCACTTTCCTGCCGGGAGCCGGTACGCGAGAAACAGGGCCATTGCGTCATAGTTAAAATAGCATAGATAGGATACCTATTTTTTTGTAATACTTAAATGTGAGTAAATGTATTTAATTGTAAAGTATACTATTTACTAAATATACAAGTACTATATCATTATGGTCTGAATTTACGATTTTTTAAAGTTATGAGGCCTAAATGTTTGTTTTTACTAAGGTTTATCAGCATGATATTAGAAATATTTCTTATGATATGATATTAGAAATAGGTATGAACCAAAACCTTGGAGTTTTTATAAGCACTAATTTAGGCACTTGGGATAGGTATCATTTATGTTCCAATTTTATTTAAAATATAAAAATATAGCACTGAAACTTCTATGCTACTTTATAGTAGAAATGATGAAGTTCTTATAAACAAAAGATCTTTGTACTCAATGCTATAAATAACTTTTGAAAAATGTAAATGTGACACGCCACTGTTATTGATTTTGAGTGGGTCCTTTTTTGCGCCTACAATGTAAACATGTGTGCTATGAAAAAAATGTATGGACACATGCAGTGTTTGGTTTTTATTGAATCACAACTATACTTTAGCTTAAACGAACTTAAGGTAAGCTTCACCAGTTGCTTTGTTTTTTATTCTAATCCTGAAAATGATGAAAACTTGGCTACCCACATTGAATCTCGAAATATAGCCTAAATTAATTACTACAGTAAAAAAAATCAACTTAAATGTATAAAATGTTCTTATTAGATAAACATTTACATTAGAATTATGCATAAGATTCAATTAGAATTCCCAATAAGATTCAGAGAAATGCCCTATTTTCAATAATTAATAATCGCCTTATCTAGCCCCTGTCTGTCGATTATCGGCTTCTGGTACGACAAGTGAGGGTAGTTTCGATTTAAAGAGTTACAGACGTGAGGATATAGACCAAGTCAACATTTAAGATACCTTTTACTACGAGGAAAATCTTTCATTCCCATCACAAACCATGAAAAATCACTTAAACGAATGTGCAAATTCGCGGGCAATATGCAACGCATGTGTATTCCTGTTGACTTAAAAAAACCTTTCCTGTTGACTTAGAATAAAATTGGAGTCGGTTTTTACTGTTTTTAGCAAAGTTGTTATTTTGAGAAAAAAAATACAGTTGTCGAAAAAGTATATCCAAATAGGTATATAAAGGCTTCCTCTACTTTGATATAAAAATAACATAAATCTAATTTCCTTTTGGACATATTTAAGTCCTTTCAATATCATCGGAAATAACCGAACCTAATTGTCAATTCATTGTTTTCAATGTTTAGCAATTTTGGCTCTAGATATCAATCTATCTAGTGGGTGAAAGCAACGACCGCCCATTTAAGAATATTCATGACTCATTAGTCGACCAGAAAAAAGCAGGAGGCTATATGTTTGACTCCTATTTTTTATGTATGTTAATCCATTTTTCATTTTTTTTGAAGCGGTTATAAAAAAACTTTTTACATTTGTAAGAGAGATTTCTGAGATGGTCCCGTTGCAACCAAATCGTGATCTTAGTAAAATCAGGGAAAATACTTAATTTTTGTGTACGAAGATGGTTTTCTTCATTGAAATCAAAGTTTTTGGAGTTTTACTGCTCTTATATTGTAAAAACTATCTGGGGGCACTATGATGCCCCGACCAAGACGAGCCAAGCAAAGCGCAAGGGCACCTACCTTTTTTCCAAGCTTTTCTTCATTTCTTTGAACCCTCATAGAGTTGCTTTTCAATATACCAGATATTTCATATTCTCAGAATACAATGTTAATAATAGACTAAATTAACATAAAAACTCTCAATTGAACAGCTCGAATACTTAAACGAATTTTATTGATATCTAAATTTTGCCAACCAAGAGTTAGGCCGTGTAGATGCAGAAGCTTGGCTCTACATGAGATTTGATATCTTTTTCACATAGCAAACCTTATGTATATAACAAAAACCTTATAGCAAAACTTTTGCCTCATTTTTATTAAAATACATACAAGCAAACTGGAAAGTCATAGTTAGTATGAGCAAACGACTGAGTTTTACTCATTTTAAACATTCTATTTGAGGAATTCATGGAAGTTATTCGAAATTATTTGAAAGCCGAATTGAATTCAATTGATAGACACTTTAAATTCCAATCGAGTGATCTCAAATGTAATAGCTATCCGGATAACCGGATGGATATCCAGGATTCTAATTCTCCAAAGTAAACCTTATTTCGAAGGCAATAAGGATGTCGTTTAGCGAATTAAACAGATTTTGCATTCACGTATTGACGTAGCCGAAATGTATTTTATTTAGGGAAGCTTCTCGAGAAAATGGGAGAATTTCAATAAAATGACTTGCAAGCTAAGTGCGATTTAGATAATTTATCAAATGGGGAAAACGTTTGCTACATTAGAAAAAATATTCAACGCTCTGGTTATATTAATGGAAACGGAATGGTGTTTCGCTATTTATAAATTACAAGAGTTTTCGTGTCTTTTCATTACGTTATTTTTGACCGTGTTGGTCCGGGTACACTGAGTAGAACAGACTGTTTGCCTCTCTGCCGGGCACCTCGTAAGAGGCGAGCGTAGGTTAAATAGGTCTTTAGGTACTATGTACCAACACGGCCACTGGTGGAAGAGGACTATGCAGGGGTATCTTGCCCGGGTAGGGAAACCACCGCTGTACCTATTCCTGCCGCCATTTGACACTGTAATGTCCAGATCAGGATAGTGCGGTAGCAAGAAGATTTGCTCAATGGGCGTTACACTCCGGCCACAGGACAGCAACGCACCTATAACATATATGGTGTGTAAAATCCAAGGTTGTTTCTTGCCACAAAAAAGTGGGGCGCTTCACAAAAAAACTTGAATTCTGTAGCATAACTTAAGATGGCGGCGACGATGAACTGAAAATAAATTTTGTAATAGCCCTACATACAATTAATTTGTTTGTTTGAATGCGTGAGTAAAGTGGATTAATAGTTTGTTCTACAACTTTAAAAAATGTATTAGTAGTTATATTTTTAAGTGACACTATAGTAAACGAGCGGATAGATCGTCGGACGGGATGAGAGAACACCAGGTGTCCAAGTCTTACCATCCAGCATGGGACACGTCGACAGCGGGCAACGACGCTATGGTTTCTTGAATTGATAAGATGGTGGTATTAGTGACAAATCGCACAGCCCACTATCATCTAGTTATTACTAAATATCGGAAGTGGAATATCAGATGTTAATTTCTTATCAACGAAATTTTATTAACAAAACTTGAAAGGTACAGCATTTAGAGGTATATTATTAGAATGTCTTAAAATATATTTAGAAAATAGAAAGGAATGTTAAGGCATGAAAAGTAAAGTATATTTATAGTATAGTAAGTACTATAGTATAGTAGTGTAGTATAGATTCGAACATTTTGTCTCAAGCTGATAAATGCTTTAACTATTTGAGCTACTGAGGATTCAAGTGTTGTGGTGAAAATTTTAATTCCTTTCTTCACTGTTAACACTGGTAGTTATGTCTTATAGATACACAGTTCTGAGTTCTTACAAAACGAGTTCATCGTTATAGATTAAATTTCTATTTAAAATGGCCATAAATTTAGGTCAAAACGTAAAATTTTGGAAGTTATCTAATTTAAGAAATTAGGAATAGGTTATCAAATTTGTAGACCGTGTTTAGTATATGCAAAGAAAGATATCCTTATGAAAAATAGCGTGTTTAAAATGTTTTTTCACTTGACGCATGCTACGCATGTATTTACTTTGGCCTTAATTAACTTTATAAAATCATTGAAGGACTGAGTCACCATAATTTGTAACTTATCACATAATGACTTATCAAACTTATCAAACGACTTGAATTCTGATTAGTGTCTAGATTTTAGTGCCAAATTATGTCCCAATTACAAATTATTTCAGAATTGAGTTTTAAAAAGTTTACTCGTCACCGTCACAACCACACACACAACATAATACATACAAATTTTAACCTGACTCTTGTTGTTACTAATGTCTGTGAGCTGCAGTGACTGCATTTAGTAGGAAGCCCACTCATTTCTTAGTGTCTTTACTTTTTAAAAAACTCCAAAAAATAAAGAGGTTCTCAATTCGACTATATGTTTTTTTTGTAAGTTTGTTTTCATGACTCCATTTTAGAAATAACGATTCCGAGACGGTCCCTATTAGTTTTGTCAGGTTCAGATTAGTGGTTTCTTCGAGTTATACTCAATATGAGGTCTCCAAGATAAGTGAAAAATTCATTCACGGTTAAGTGTAAATAAAAAAAACAGTAGTAAAATTGACAAAATTTATGTGAGACCATTTTGGAAACATTAACTATCTTTTTTTTTCAAGTACTGTGTCGAAATTTTTAATTCCTTTCTTATCTGTTAACGTGGTTAGGTATGTCCTACAGATACACAGTATATTTACAGTATATTTACACTTATAATGGCCATAATTTCCGTTTCTCGCAAGGTAATTTTATTTTTTTTGCTATCTTTCGAAAAAAATAATTGTCAAATCGCGATGTACTAGAAAAAACATAGTTGGAGTCGGTTTCTGCAGTTTTATTGCCCTTTATTATATTAATGCTAATATATAAAACTATAATCTGGGAATCCACAAATCACAAATATAATATTCTTTATTTCATCAGCATTATATGTCATAGTAAATATCTGCTAATTTTTCCTATCTAATATGGCATTACGATGTCCCATTACCTGCACCTGCTGACTCAGGAGCGTCCGTTATTCCCTCAATATGGAATACTCTAAATCACAGACTCTGAACTCATGATAGGTATATCAAGATATGAAAAAGGATGGTGACATTTTTTTCCAAAAACTTAAATATTAATTTGTAAGATACTACTACTAACTGCTTTATCCGATTAATATATTTGTAGTCGAAAATAATTAGACAAGAAAGCAAGAAAACTTTATAAATAAAAGAATGAGATAGTTAAAACTGTACATAACTGTCCAAAGATCAATTGCCTTATTATTGATCAATCTGTCAACCAGATCTTTTTGTAAACTTCATCCTTTTCGGAGTCGGTAAATAAAATGATTTCAGTATTACAATAGTGCGTCATCAAAAACATAACTGCATTATTATTATTTTTTATTAACAGTTTTTTTTATTAAGACAATAAACAAAAAATAACAATGTTTTTTTATTAATAGTTTGAATAAAAAAACAATTTTGAAATTGAAAATTATGTAGATAACATGTATCTTTTTATAGTAATGCCACCCGATGTAATATTTGCAAGAGGCTGTTTCAAAAAACATTTTTTTATATAGAGAATAGTATTACTGAAAAACACATTTTTAAAAACGAAAATGATGTCGGTTCTAGCTAGCAGTCTTCATGGTTTGGCACCCGATGTAATTTTTGTAAACGACTATTTTCGATGACGTTGCCTTGAAATAGTGATAAAAAACCGGTTCCAAACTAGAGTAGATTATCAATTCGAATCTGTTTTTCTTGTAAGTTTGTTATGCGATTATTCGGCCTTAATGAACCGATTTTGATGATCTTATTTCGAAAGGTGGTAATTCCGAGGTGGATTCATATAAAATAAATCAAAACAAAACACTTTGTAAAAAAACTTTCAAATTTCGACTATTAAACAGTAGTAAACATATTTTGTACAACCATGATTATTCTTAAATAATAATCAAAAAGTCGGCTAAAGAATAGTTCATTTTATTTGTAAAAAAAATTGAGGCTACTCCACTATCTTATTGCCCGGAGGCCTCCAGACCTCTAAATCCGGCCCTGCATACGAATGCCATTTCACAGTCAAAGGTAGCTGATTTGCCCCATGTGTTGGAGCAATACAATGTCCTATTAACTGCACCTGGTAGTACGGTAGTGTACTGTATCAGATATTACTTCAATATTGGATCTTCCAAATTAGATTTTGTCAACATTTTTCACATAGTTTACGCTAATTTGAATTTAAAATGAATTATTATGAATCTGATATTAATCTAGATTATTAATTTATATATACTTATGTTTAAAAAGATCTTTTATATGAGCAGTTTTTGGTGTCTTTGATCTTTCTGTCAGCCGTATTGTCACTTGTGTTAATCTAATTTATATAATTGTATAAAATCAATGCCACTTTTCATTGTAAATTTATAAATCAAGAACGGGCTCAACTATACAAACCTATTAAATCAAAAATATTTAGTGCATGGCTTGTGTGAAGTTTGCATAAAATTGGTCCAGCAGTTCTTTATTTATCACATTTTTTTGTAACCAATGAATTGGCAGATCGTTTGGTAAATGGATATTTTTCTGTCAAATTGAAATATTTTTCAGTTGTTTTTTCTTTCAGGTATCATAAAAAAACTAACGTTATATATATAGCACTACCTACAATACATAACACTATAGGTAAAACAATATACAATAATGATGTATGCCCTAACCCAAACCTAGTTTACCTGCGAAACTCCAAGCGCTAACTAGTTGCTTTGTTAAAACATCTGTAAGCATTGCACCTATTTGCATAATATATAGCAGATCGACTTTGAAGCGTATTGAAAACATAATGAAATTATATTTTAATGTATTTCGAGCTCTCATAATGTACAGCAGCCTTTCCCAAAGTGGGCGATAACGCCCCCTTGTGGGCGCTAAAAGCCTAGAGGGGGCGGTATAAATCTTGAAAAACAATGTTTTTTTTTAAACTAGGCGCAACAAATATGTTATTGAGGTTATTGACAAGAAAAAAACGAGGGGGGGGCGCTACAAAACAACTGATTTTCAAAGTGGGCGTTACATGAAATAAGTTTGGGAACCTCTGATGTACAGCGTTCAGAGGTTTGTCTTGCTGACTGATTACCGCATTTTTTTTGCAACATAACTTTGTTTTACTTTTAGTTTACTCTTGGTGATAGTTTTTAAATTTTCAAGATAAGAAAAATGCAGGTAGATGTTACTGTTTGACTATTTGGTATTTTTTGTGACGAATTAGACACACTTTAAACAAATTGTTACTATTACATTCATAGTAGTTTTTCGTGTCTTCTATCTTTCTTTCAGCCGTGTTATGTCACTTATGCTTAACCATATTTAATGAAATGCAACCAGCACGTCTTTTATGTAGCTTTTCAAAAGAAAAAGAAAATTAAAATGTACTTTTTCAGTTCCGGAGTTTTTCCAACTACATTCGTACATGCTAATAAATCTATTTTTTCATTCGCCGTTATTTTTATTTATTCTAAAATATAAAAGAACTATGTTTTTACCTACTAGTACCTCCAATACTTAATACGATTGGTAAAACAGGACACAATAATGATGTGATTTATATTTCAACCCAATTCTAGTTTACCTGGAAAACTCATGCGCTAGCTAGTGGCTTTGTTAAAACATCTTTGTTAAAGCATCTGTTATCATAAGCATGTGGTAAGCATGTGTTACTAATATGTTATCGAAGATCGACTGCAAATCTCTGAAGCGTATTCAATAGATAATGAAATCGTATTTTAATACAAATTGCAAATTAGGAAACTCGAAATTGCGACGCATCTTTCGGGTTCTATGTAGCTCAAGTATATAGAGAACGCGTGTGTGTCTACGCGTGAATGGATAAACTTAAAGGTTATTTCTGGACAGGACCTTAATATATTACAATATTAACACAATATTCTTTCATCACCATTAAGTTGGCATATACAATGCTACTTTCATGTTAGGAAATTAGTTATTATTACAAGTTACATTGAGCTCATCAGCGTTATGGTGTAATAGACATACCCAATATGCTTTTTATATTGTAAACCTGATACATGTTAAATTATTTTATAATTTATTTATTAATAATCATCATTCGTAATGTTAATTTGAAAAAAATATTTAATATTTTAAATACTTCGTTAATATTATTATTATTAAACATTTTTTTAATCATTATTAATATCATTAAGCTCTTTTTTGTGAAAAGTTTGACACACTTTAAACTTGATTATTTTTATTGTTTTAAAGTATCGTCACGGCCATGTCCCCGAAGAAGTAAGGTAGAGGCACTACCGGGGTCATCCAGTAGTAGCCGAAGATACTAAGTCCCACTTGTGTGATAGGTGGCAAGCCTATCGCCAACCGGGCACACATTCAATCCCGGGCGTCATTTTTTTATTACATAATTGGAAAAACCACATTTTCATATTTTGTTGCCGAGCCGGGAATCGAACTCAGGACCTCGTGAAGTCAATTACACCACATGGACTGCTAAACCACAAAGGCGATTTTTATTATCTTATATAAATTAACTACTTTTAATACATACTTAAAACATGTTGCGAAACACCTTAGTTTTTCGTATTTTTAATTTTACTTTAACTTTTGATTTAGTTTAAATTGTTGCTTAACCACTATTTTTTATTTGTAAAGGGTTAAATAGATCAAATCAGGCAAAGAAACACTTGGATATTCCTTAAACTTTAGTTAAGTTTAGGTATTATTTATTCATTACGCTTATATTCGTGAAGGGTTATATTGGCCGGGTTCTGACGTCAAAGTCCATCAGTGATAATCCTGGTTGTCCGGTTCCGTCCCGATATATAGAATGGATGACGAGGGTCAATTGTTACATTCTGACATCGGATTATGTAGACTCTGTGCTTATTCCATAAATTTGATTTTTTATGATTCTTTTTATGAGAGAAAGAAAAACAAGCTGATATCTTCTTTCCTAATTTAAGTATTTTCTAACCAAAAAGGAAAAACTGCTAGCTATAAATTGAAGCGTCGTGGTGGTTCGGATCCAATGATTGAAACATACCATGTGTCTTTTACTTGGCAGCTCATAAGAGCCCAGCGCAAGTTAAATAGGCTAACACCAACAAAATCGCTGCCCTACCATGGCAAGTTGCTGAAAAGTACTTTAGCATTAGCGATTTTACGCCTTACCTATTTCTGCTACCACAATGAACCATATCTGGGTACAGTAGGTAGTTGGAAAATTTGCAGTATACGCCTAACACTCCGGCTGTAGTACAGCGACGCATTTGTAACATCTATGGTGTCTATAGGCCAAGGTTGTTTCTTACCATAAGGAGAGCCGTGAGCTCGCGTGCTGGCCCCTTAAATAAAAAAAGAAAAGTATATTTAACTGGCATATTATTTATTCATTTAATATTTCATAGTAATCTATTGTGTCTATGGTTATATTCATAATCTATGGTCACGGTTGTCTGTAACCATCAGGAGAGCCGTGGACTTGTTCTTTGACTTTTTATTGAAAAAAAAAACTTTTTGAATTTATGAGTTTAATTTTTTTTTGCATAATATTACTGCTCATCTAATGCTGCATAATTAGATTTGGTGCTCTAAATAGTTGAACTGAAATTAAAAAAAATAAGCTAGGAGTATCAAACCTCTCATTTACATTAGTTTTTAAATAAATAATAATTTAATTAAGCTATATATAATACCTATAAATTAATATTGCCAAATTAAGTTGAAAACCAGTGTTGAGGTAGATAAGGTTGAGGCCTTATCTACCTCAAAACTAAATACTGAACTTTTCTAATTGGCGGATTCATGTCGTTTATTTAAGTTGCATAATTTTAGAATTCCTTTACATCATAGTTGTGGGTCGCCTCTGTGGTCTAGCGGTCCGGGTGTTGGACTTGACTGCATGAGGTCCTGGGTTCGAATCCCGGGTCGGCCAACATCAAGAAAATTGGATTTTTCCAATTTTCTAATTAAAAAAAAATGTTGGTCGGGATTGGAAATGTGCCAGGTTGGCGATAGGCTTGCCACCTATCACATTGTGGGACTTAGTGTCTTCGGCTAGTCGTGGGTGCCTTGGTTGTACCTCTGTCTACCTCTTCGGGGATATGGGCGTGAAGATACTCATAGTTGTGTTTTAATGATGCATGGTAAGTTTTAGTCTGTTAATAAATATTTTCTTTCTTCTTCTAATTTAGTTTTCCAATATTTATTAAGTATTAAATGCGTACTAATACCTACTAATATCCGCAAATGAGAGAATGATTCTGCCCAATTGGAGAAGCATGATACTGCTATCAAAGTGTAAAGGTAGCAAAATGTTCATGTTTTGCTATTTACATTAAAGCTATTTAAACACAAAATTCAGATGAGCTGCATGTAATCAGCACTAACCGACCAGTACTTATGTTGCGAAAGCGTTAATGTGTTATCAGTTGTATATTTATTTCACAGATGTTTTTGCAGTCATAACATGTCATTATAGTGTTCCGGCTAAGAAGATAAGATAAGAAAATTTATTAAGGAACCTTTACTTCACGTTTGTAACAAATGTTATATCTTGTTTTCAGATAGAAAGGTAAGTGTTTTTAGAATAATTATAATGTAATATGAAAAATACATTCTTCATTTTTTTTTTAAAATCACAAGATCAAAGAGATTCTGGCTTCCAAATTCCTAACAACCTAGAGAATATTTCAATTAAAATTTGATTAAATTACTTTCCTTGTACATATATAACTCAGCAAATTAGATAAAGCTTCATTAGTTATATCGGATTAATAATTTTCTCTACTTCAAACTTTGTTGTTGCAATTACACTTATGGAATGAGTGTTTATATATTTAAAACCATTTAGATTACACTAACCAACCCAGCGTATTTCGTTTCACTTGAAAGCTTCAGATATATAAATTTTGTATGAGAAAAATTAAAGCGATGTTTTTACTGTTTTTCTAAATGTTATTAGAAATCGAAGATGAGTAGATTAGCTCTCTCGCCTTTATGGTCGAGCGGTCCGGTGTTAGATTTGACTTCATGAGGTCCCCGGTTTGACCCTCGGATCGTGCAATACAAAAAAAAGAAAATATGTTTTTTTTATTTTCTAATAAATAAATAAAAAATGTTATCCGGGATGAGACAAGTACTGGTCTGGCGATAGGGTTGCTATCACATTGTCGGACTTAGTGTTTTCACTTACTTATGGATGAACTGGTTGTACTTCGGTCAACTTATTCTGGGATAACAACGTGCTGATACTTTTTTTTATAGTGATTGATTCCTCGTAGAAAACTGTATCCCTGTAAGGTATTTAGTGGTAACTACCTATTAAAAAGTTTGACCTCGTATCTTTAAGCATATTATGTGTGTGAAATAGACAAGCATAATTCACATTATTACTATAATATTATATGCTTGGGATTTATAATAATCCAGCTTAAGATGACCCATACGTTCAAATATTCCTGCACGTCTGGGTTTCATGTGAAAGTTAGTTGGATTATTTATACAACTATTTTTATATCTTTAATTCAGAAAATGCAAAATTTATGAGCTGGAATAGGAGAATTTAGAAAATATGAAAAGTATTTCCAAGTCAATATCCCCGAAGATTTTGGCAGTGACACAACTTGGGCATCACGACTAGCTGGTTACAAGTACAAGGGCATGCTGATGGTAAGAGACAAAGAAGGCCTATAGACACCATAAATGTTATAGGTGCGTCGCTATCCTGCGGGAGATATTAGGCCTAATGTGCAAGTCATCATGGCGACACGAATAGATAATAAGGTGGATTAGAGATCCCGGGCATGTTAATCCACAGCATTCCACCGCCAACTAAATCTTTCATCTAATATATTTTTAATCTAAATTTGTGATCTTATACTTTTACTCTGGCCTACCTACTCGAGACTTTATCAGTCATCATGTTTTCTAAATAAGAATGGTAAGGATTGATGCCGCGACGGAGCTAAATGTTAAAATCTGCTAGTTCTGTGTTCAAAAGTAAAATGACAATGACACAAATACGATTCCAATTTGCATTAAATCGAGTTTCAAGAGTAGCCCTATAGGACTGTGTTAGTGTACACGTGTAAATGCATGCATAGAAAATTCCACGTAACTGCGTCGATGGCTCGTATTCGCAGTCGAAATATGTTGATGCTAGGACTACAATTTAATAAAAGTTATTTCTGTTGTGCAATTTTATTTTAATATGCAACCATAATTAGTGTCTTGGTTTAAAGAACACTAGGATTATTCATGAATCTCTATATCATGTGAATCGGAAATTGGAATCGTATAATATATTATTTAAGGTACTTTTGAACACAATACTAATTATTACCATTAAATTACAAATAAATTGAACGAATCCGATAAAATAATTTATTGTTCACTACTAACTAAATGTTAATAATTCGCCAGTATAGTGTTCAAAAGTACCTAAAATGACATACTCGATTCCAATTTCTAATACTGCACAAATCGAACATCGAGAGTAACCCTACAGGGTAGTTCTTAAAAATGGTTAGCAGCGCTGCAGGGTTGACATGTATCTATACGTCTTATATCTGCAAGGCGATGTATGTTTCTTACCTTTTATAGAAGCTTAGCATAATAATATCATATTATATTCACCTGGTGGAAAGTAACATTGTTATCAAAGACGTACTTATATAAATCATTTTGTTTTCTGATGTAACAACAAACTTCTTATTTTTTATGGCAAAAGACAGAGAACAAGCACATGGCTCCTCTGATGGTAAGAGGTATTCGTAACCTTGAGACACCACAGATGATGTAGGTGTGTCGCCGTCTTGTGGCTAGAGTGTTAGGACAATTATCCAAGTGTACCGGCTATCCTACCTTCTGAACAAGAATATGATATTGTAGTTATGTAGGAATAGGTAAGTCGTATTATTGTGATTATTATTAACTATTCATTTTACATAGTAGTAAAGGTAGTTGTAAAAGGTGGTAGTGATTGAGAGTGACAGTAGATAGGATTATCTACCTTTAAAATTATTTATGATTACTTATGAATTTTATTAAACATATAGTTTAAATATTTATTAATAATGTAAATAAGTGCTGTGATTTAAATTTGAAAATGCATTTAAAATTTAATTTCCTTAAATTTAATTAAATATTTGCACACCACAATGCGGTAGAACATGTCGGTATGGTTAAATATCTTTGTAACAACTTTTTGACACATATTTCGCAAATAAAAAAATATCATTTCATTCCACAACAGATATGACAAAATTAAAAACTACAACAAACATTAAACAAACATACACTTTAAACAGTGGATGTCATAAAAAAATCTAAAACCGCTATCAGCTATTAACATGGACCAAACATTTCTTGTACCTACTATAAATGTAATTTATAGGTATCCCACGAGTTACAAGTAACAAATCATAAATCTTCGCCAAGTATTGATTTCGAATCAGGCGAATCAAAGATGCTTCTGAAAGGTCTAATGACGGATATTTTGGTAATTAGAATTTCCCTCACATCCAGATAGGGTTACCACGAGAGAATGGAAGAAGCTTTCATATAAAATCTGAAAAAATTTGAAAAACCTTGTTTTTTTTGTATAAGAACTATATTTCTATCTATCTCATCAGCTGTATCAGACTTACTGTTTTGTTGAGAGAGAGTATAAAAAAATAGACTGAATAGCTTATTTATTTTTAACCCGATAATTCACAATTTCGTGCTAGTCTTACGAGCCTTTGAAAAATATAGAAACACTGTTTTCTGTTTAACAGATTGTTAGAAGGAATTGTCGGTTTGTTTGTCGTTAATACAACTAAAATTGGTTAGCTTAGTACAGTATAGTAGGCAGAAGAACAGACATGGCAACTCTAGAGTAAGTAATAAGATTATAGTCTTAGTCTAATGTTTGTAAACGCAAACCGGTTAATCGGGAAGTCGGTTTGCTTTATGTCCTTTTAATCCCTCAAATCATTCATTTTTCGCTTAAAATTTGTAATACTGACTCACTTTTCCTTCTTAAGGTTCCGAATCTGGAAAAGAAAAACTGGAAGTCTTATAGGATCCGTTTATTCTTCGTCCGTCTGTCAAGACACTTTTTTATATTAATATGTGCAAGCAGAAATTGATATTTAGTATTCGGGTTTACTGTTCTGAATCTGATGAAAAAAAATCTAAGATAACGCAATCAAAATAAACTACCGTTTATGCCGCAAATATTCAAACTCGTAAAGAAATCAAAATCTACAGGGTAGGTACTTTTCGTGAACTCAAAATTTTGATATTTGGTACAAGACAAGATAAAAAAAAATGTAAGAAATATCAAAAATCGTAAACTCATAGTCGCATCATGTAATAAAATATCGTTCAAAGGGGAACTTTTTTTTCTTTTTATTACGTACGAAACTATACGTACGTATGTACGAAACTTTGGACGATTTTTAAGACATTTGTTTTTTTTACTACATGATAAGAGAAATCCTCACTTTTTAATGTCTATTACCATCCAACGCATTTTTATTGACTCTCTCTACTAGTTAATTCCAGGAGAAATAATATTATGCCTTATTATAATTTATAGAAGTGAGTCGTGATAAAGAGAAAATCAAATATTAAAAGACAAATTCCAGGAAAAGTGGCAACCCTACGTTGAACGTTGTGTTATTGTTAACGAGAAGCAAATCTATTTTATAAATAGCTTTCATATTTGTTGAAAAACAAATTCGAAATTCTCAGAAATGTATATTCTGGTCAATAATTGAAAATACTTTGAAAATATAATTTATTTTAAAGTTGTAATGATAACCTACTACTGGAAAGTAGTAGTAGTAGTCTTTCTTTCAAAAACCTATTCACAAGACTGCTGTTTTTTTTTCGGGTTCAAAACAATAAATCTTCTCCTGTGACAATGTCATAAACAGCATTAGAATGTCCGTGGTCGTACTTTAGTAGAATCTGTGACCACCACTCCACGTGAGCCCGCTTCTGCTCCGCTGCCAGTTCATAAGGGATCCAACGACAATAAAGTTGCCGAACTTTCAATTCTTCGTGTAAAATTTTCTGAATTTGGCTCATACCGAACCCCAATAGTCCTCGAATTGTCTCATAGGTAATCCGGGGGCTTTATTCAGTTAACCGCTTAACAGTAGTCACATTATTTTCGTTGACGGCAGTTGAAGGCCGCCCTTTACGAAATTTGTCATGAAAAGAAACTCCACCTCTCCCGAATTCAGCAAGCCTCCAAACCAAGAAGGTTGCAATGTTTTAAGAATATAACATTCGAAATTCAAATAGATCCAATTAGCTAGAAGTGCATAGCTTTTAATATGCCCCAGTTATCAGATGATATGAAATCTTTAAAAAAATTGTCTTTAGCGTAGAGGTTAGAATTCAAAGTTAAGTACGATTATGCTCGTTGAATAAAGTAGCTACGTTCGAGTAGAAATCGCAATTGTAGGGGTTGAAACAGAGCCGGATTTAGACCCCCCCCCCCCGAGGGTCCAAGCCTTGTCGTGGCGGGGAGGCTGAGTAACTGGGGTCGAGCCGGGGCCCCGGTGAAACCAGTACGGACCAGGGAGGGCGTTCTTCAGTAGCCTTCTCTATCCAAGAGGGGACATGAGGAGCGCACACAGGGAGGTGGGCCACTTGGCCCACGTGGGATGGCGGCAGTACAGCGCGCGTAGGAGGGGGGTGAGCTTTCCATCTAGTCCGCTCGGTCGAGATGGGATTGCGACAGGTACGAGGGTGCCTGTCGCCACTGGTACCTCCGAAATGGTGCACGCTGTGTCTACGTTTACTACTTCAGATGGTTGCCCCAACGGTGGGGTTGTCAGAAGTTGATCTTCAGATTCAGAGTCGCCGGGGCAGTGGAAGTTTACGAAAGCATCCCCACAGCCCCGGTACCTGGCGAAAGGGAGGACACCATGTGGTTTTAGTGAGTAGGAGTCTCACATAACCCGCCACTTCCCCCGAAAGTGGCGGGTATCCATGATGGATTTCCACACGTAAAAAAAGGGCCGGATTTAGAGGTCTGGAGGCCACGATTATATCCATAATCTATAATGAATAACCGGATGGCGAGTCCGATTCGCATTTCTTTCAAATGACCTTAAAGTAACTTTAAAAAGAAGAGGTTTTTAGTTGAACTGTATATAATTTTATATCGTCTTTTTTATGTCCTATATATACATGTCTATGTGCGGCCGTTTTCTTTTTTGCCTAAACTACTGAAAATGGGCCATTCCTGACAGAAACATATATATTTTTTTTAATTTAAAATGGCAGATATGAGCTTATTTCGATATATTTCCAATCAAACATTTAAATATTCTAATAAAGACAAACAAGAAACGGCGAATAGTTTAATGACAACATGACTTTGAAATTGTGTTGGTACAACGTCTGCAAACAATAATTATAACAATAGCAAAGTTAACGTTGACTGATTACTGGATTGTGGAAAATCACTGAATCATTTAACAGACGGCTGGTATAATTTGATGGATTAGTTGTTTTAACGATAAAAGCTTCTGTAATTCCAGCACAAACAAGTATACCAACTTTTTTCTTTAAGGTTATCGATTTTTTTGTGATTTTATGAATAACTTGTTAAAATCATTCAACTTTTTTCTTTAATGTTATCGATTTTTTTGTGATTTTATGAATAACTTGTTAAAATCATTCAACTTTTTTCTTTAATGTTATCGATTTTTTTGTGATTTTGTGAATAACTTGTTAAAATCATTCAAGTTTCTGTAATTTTTAACCGAGTTAGAAAAAACGAGGAGGTTCTCAATTCGGCCGGTATATTTTATTTTATGTATGTACACTGATTTCTTCGAGGTTTTTGAACCGATTTACATCATTCTTTTTTTGTTTGATGCGGAATAGCTTTGAATTGGTCCCATAAAAATGATACAGGTGAGCCTATAAGTTTTTATTTTCTGAGCATTTTTCATCTATTTTCACCTATGCCGACGTTTATTTTTATTAAAATAAACCATATCAGCACTAAGCTAAAAAGTATTAAATAAAAGTAACTACGTTAATAAAAAACGACTTCAAAACTAAAAAGTAAAATATTATAAAAATTCAATATTAATTGAATACTAAGTACTTATTATTTATACGTGCCAATTACTAATATATTTGAAGTCAGTGTTAAGCCTTAAACTAATAATTACATAAGTAAGTAGGTATTAAAGTGGCTTGGCACCAACTTCAAATCTATTAGTAATTGACATATATAAATAATAGGTAGTATTTAATTAATATCTGTTTTTTTTATTATTATTTTTTACTCTTTAGTTTTGAAGTCGGTTTTATTAACGTAGTTATTTTTTAGTTCAAAATAGGCATAGCAACTTTTTTAATAATTGTTTATTGCTTTTGGTTTTCTTTATTTCTTTTAACGTATTGTTATCAATGTTACACATTTTTTCGATTTCATTATTTAGATATTTTAAAACTTTGTGTAATTTCAGTAATAATACAACTCTATTATTGTGTTAGTTTGGAATTTTCTTGATTTTTTTATATATAAGTAATTTCAACAAAAAACTCTCATATTTTCAATTAATTTAATATTTTATTTTTTTATTTAACATTTTTTCGTTTTATTGTTATAGATTTTTTCATGATTGAATTAAAATATGAATTAAATGTTAAAGCCATACAAGCTTCTGTAGTTTCAGTACCTACAAAAGAAGTACATATAACTGCATTTTATTTATTTATTAGTATAGATTTTCTTTGAATTTTTTTTATTCAATTCTTTATAATTCAAAATTTTAATGTATATTGTTTTCAATACTTCTGTGTTCATGAATCAAACATCGTTAAAACAATAAAAATAAAAGCTTCTGTAATTTTAGTACAAAACCAGTACCTATTAAGATGATTTTTGTATGGTTAATTGTTTTCGATTTTTCCTAAATTTACCAAGTTTGTATTATTTTTGAGATGCTTTTATTAACTTAGTCGGTATCTAAAAACGTAATATTAGAACGTGTTTTCACCTATTTCAAACTTTTTTTTTTAATTTTCGTTAGACCTTTCAGTAAAGAAATTGTAAATTCATTTATTCAGACTTATAGTTTCATTATTTTCTAATATTCTATTTTATTTGCTACATAATGTTTATGTATTTTCACTGTGTAATATTAGTACATCTCTTTAGTATTCTATTAATTTTCCACAAGATATCACAAAAGCAACAATAATACTGATTAAATTGGAGATACTCTGCAATACTCTCATTAGAACGGGTTCGTTACGGAGACCGCCCTCATAAATATGCAAGCTTATGTTAGCTCGCCGCTGAGACTGACGGCGTTCGTAATGTACTGCTGCTTTATACCACAATGTGTTATCAACTTAGATAAGTAATATTTGATTATAATATCAGGCTACTTTAGAGAAATTAGTGATATACTACTGCTTATATTCAAGTTCAATAAGTCAAAAGATATTTGATTATAATAGTAAGTTACTTTAGAGAAGTTCGTAATATGCTGCTGTTACCCTCAATGTGTTATCAAGTTAAATAAGTTAAAAGATATTTGATTACAATAGTGCGCTACTTTAGTACTTTGTAATGAACATTTGCTTTATACAATAATGTATTATCAATTTTGATAAATGAAAAAAAAAAAGGATCTTCACGCCCATATCCCCGGAAAGGTAGGCAGAGGCACAACCAGGGCACCCACGACTAGCCGAAGATACTAAATCCCACAATGTGATAGGTGGCAAGCCTATCGCCAACCGGGCACATATCCTATCCCGAGCAACTTTTTTTTATTAGAAAATTGGAAAAAACCCAATTTTCTTTCTGTTACCCGACCCGGAATTTGAACCCGGGACCTCATGCAGCCAAGTCCAATAACTGAACCGCTAGACCACAGAGGCGATTATAAGTGAAAAGATATTCGATTACGATAGTTCGCTATTTTAGAGAAATTTGTAATGTACTACTGCTTTATACAAAAATGTATTATCAAATTTGATAAGTGAAAACATATTTGAATATAATAGAATGTTACTTTAGAGAAATTCGTAATGTAATTCGTATTGCTTTATGCAACAATGTGTTATCAAGTTAGCGGATAAGTGATATTTGATTATATAATATTAAGCTACTTTAGACAAATTAATTATGTGCTACTGCTTATATTGTCTAGTTAAATAAATAAAAAGATATTTGATTATCATAGTAAGCTACTTTAGAGAAGTTCGTAATGTGCTGCTGTTACACACAATGTGTTATCAAGTTAAATAAGTTAAAAGATATTTGATTACAATAGTGCATTACTGTAGAGAAATTTGTAATGTACTACTGCTTCATACAACAATGTATTATCAAATTTGATAAGTGAAACGATATTTGATTATAAAAATTAGTTACTTCAGAGAAAATCGTGATTAGCTACTGCTT
>NJDC01002576.1:7532-24639 GCA_002245475.1 Calephelis virginiensis
TGATTAAATGTATGTATATATAGTTTCATTAAATTCAACACTTGTTTAATTGTTATTGGAAGGATCTGGATTTATACAAAATTAAGAATGTAATGTCTCTTTAAATGGTAAACTGCACTATTGTATTGGGTTAGCCTGTAAGAATAGTGTATTGAATGCAATTAATAAATAAAATAAATAAAAAAAAAATATTATAAGAGATCAATTATTCGATACTCTCTGCCTACCCCGTAAGGGACTTGGCGTGAAGATATGTATGTATGTATGTGTAATTATTAGAGCAGACATATTAATATCTTAGCTTTGAAATATTATTTCATGATTTGTTTATAAATATTCGATAATGATTCTATAGCTTTTCATGACACAAGATGGCATCCTTTATTTTTTTGTTTATGCCCTTAGCAACCACTCAATGACATGGTACGTAGCGTAATGGCGAACGACTGACGGACGGCCTTTTGCTTACGAATGACTATTTTTTGAACGAATAGTACAAAACCTAACTACTGTCGTTCGTTTTCGATTGTTAGCCTTGAACATTTTGTGTAATTTTAAGCAAAGCTTCGCTACTTTTAGGAAAACTACCAATGGTTATACTAACGCATTGCGGTTCGATGATTATAGGAACCGGGCTTTACTATTGCGTGAAGATGGTAATATTTATAGAAAGGAATTAAAAATTTCGCCACGGGACTTGAATCCTCAGTAGCTCAATTGGTTAGAGCATTCGTCGGCTTGAGACGAAAGGTTACAGGTTCAAATCCTGTCTGGGGCGAAATTTTTTCTTTCTTTGAAATTGATAGAATATTTATAATGTTACGTCCATGGGTGTGCACATAGAAATAATATTTAGAGATCAATTGTGTGCATGACAGCTTATAAACAAATAAAATAAATAAATATCTCTGGACATATTACACAAATTGAATCTAACCCCGAAGTAAGCAAATTACATGCTTGTGTTATGGGTGTTAGTCGACAAACTAATACTGAAATACTATAGAAATACTGAAATAAATACCAGAATATATTTAATAAACACCCAGAACTGGAAATGCAGACATCTAAAATGTTTAAAACAGAAATACCTGCCACCGTCGCGAATCGAACCCGAGCCTCGCGGTTAGTAGGTGTTAACCCCTCGAGCAACAAGGCAGTCAATGTAGATTGGAAATCCCATAAAATACAACGGAACAACGGTTAATAAGATATAACTTTATATTACCTACACCTTACAAATGTGGCTTGCTTCTAAAGCTAAGATATAAAGTTTAACAACCTGTTCGAGAGTCCATCGTTCAGACTACAATGAACATCTGTAATACAATGACCCTTCATATAAGAGGTAACGTTAGAACTCTTTCCAAAATTTATTATTTTAACGATATCTCATCCCACACAGACAAAATATGTATTTTTGTACAATAAAGATGTTCACAGAATTTAAATAGTTTTCTTAAAATTACTAGTACATGTCATCCTAGTATTATACTATCTAAATATCTTATTTTTCTCTATATGTATGAAAATAAATTGGTGTTCGTTAGTGTCGCTAAACTTCGAGAACGGCTGAACCGATTTGGCTAATTTAAGTTTATAATTGTTTGTTCAACATTATGTTTAATAATTCCAGTCCAACTGCCCAACTGTCATACAGATAAAAGTTACTAAAGAAATGATTTAAGAATCACAAATCTGCTAGTTATGTTAGGTTAATAATCTATTCTAATTAATTTTCGGTATTTTCAGGCATAATATTGCTAGTCTATGCTTTTCCACGTGTTGATCTGGGTCTCCAGTCTAGAATATACCATCTGTTTCTTTGCCTGGCAACTCGTAAGAGGCAAGCATAGTAAGGATTATAATGTTAAGAGTGATAAGCAAATCCACTAGAGGTAGAATTTTGTGCATAATTTTGCCCTCGTATGGGTGTACCGGCTAACGTATTTTACCGCCATTATTTTTTTTAATTATATATTATCGACTTGCACTTATGGCACAATTTACATATAATACTTATACTTTCCATAATTTATTTTAATACTTTTAGCGGTTTCCTATTTAAAGATTAAAAACTATTTAATTTCATACTGAGTTTTAAAGTAGAGCTTAGACACATGTCCCCTGCTCTCTGGTGTAGTTTTGGCTACGCGGTGGAGTGTGGTTCCTGTTCTTTCCATATAGCGTACCATAAACGGATCTTCTGCTTGTAGGAATCTATCGCTGTCTAAGATTACAGACTGCTATTCTCGGTCGGGATACTTTCCAGCTGGGAACTGGCGACCAAACTTTTTGTTTTAGGCGTTTAATTTAGCAAGTACTATTGTAAATGTATAACGGCATATTATGAAACTTGAGTAAACTTTTACCTAACATTTATGTCTATGGTAGCGAAATGGCTAAGACGCATACCATAGTATCAAACTATACGATTCAAACCATAGTTTTGTTTAGGTTTAAGATTTATTAAGATTATATATAGATTATTATTAGATTAGATATTTTTTTATACATACATATCTTCACACCAAGTCCCTTACGGAGTAGGCGGAGAGTATCGAGTGCCAGACCTCACGATCCTGACAAACCTGTCTTGCTGCCCTCACAGTTATAACCCTTTTTTTTATATATAGATTTAATAAGATTAGATATCTTGTAGAGTTAGAAAGTGTAGATTTCAAAGCTTTACATCTAACAACTTTTAGACAGTACGTGCTATACGAACTCATTTGGTCAACAATTAACATAAAAATACTTTTGATAAGATTAAAATGTAATTTTCGGACTGATGGTATCTTCACGCCCATATCCCCGAAGAGCTAGACAGAGGCACAACCAGGGCACCCTCGACTAGCCGAAGACACTAAGTCCCACAATGTGATAGGTGGCAAGCCCATCGCCAACCGGGCACATTTCCAATCCCGACCAACATTTTTTTTATTAGAAAATTGGAAAAATCCAAGTTTCTTTTTGTTGGCCGACCCGGGATTCGAACCCGGGACCTCATGAAGTCAAGCCCAACACCCGGACCGCTAGACCACAGAGGCGATCGGACTGATGGTATTTACATAAAAATATTTACATAATAAAATTGGTAAGCAACCCCCTATCACGAGGATGGCAACGTTAGATTGTCCCTATGTAAATATGATTTATCGAATTAAATGATATTACTATCAAATAACAGAAAAAAATGTCTTAACGCCCATATCCTCGAAGAGGTAGGAAGTGGCACAACCAGATCACGCATGTGAGAGATGGCAAGCCTATCGCCAACCGGACACATATCCAATTATTTAGCGTTATTTTTATAACAAAATTGGAAATACACGTTCTCTATTTTTTTGTTGGGGTCTAACGATCCAATACCTGGATGAGAATCGGACCCGGGACCTCAAGAAGTAAAGTCCGTCACCGGATTGGTAGACCACAGAGACTAATAACTATCAAATAAATGTTATTTTTAAATATTACCTCATAACCTTTGAGAGCTATGTTTGCGAAGACAGTTTTGGAAACCCTAACTGCTTGTACAAATATGAAACAATAATAAGTAATATATTTTGAATATCTTGTAAACTAACAATAAGGTGATTTGAACTGATTAAATGAAATTGCTTTTATGTATACTTTGACAACTGTAGTAGCTCATATAAATTAAATGTTAACTGTACCAAATCAGACGAGTTGTCTCAACGCTGTACCACCTTAAAACTACCATAATATCAGTGCTTGCGGTTGCGGTTGGCTCTGCGCTAAAAGAAGCTGCGTAGGGTTGTCGACACGTGTGATCTTAGACCATCCAACCATGGAAAATTGACGAGCCTTGGTACCTACAGGCGACGGCTGTCTTTTACAATTCATAACATAAGAAAAACCTAGTCGTGGTCATGACGTTAGTGGCAGTCGACGTCAGGCACGAAGAGCTGTGTGGTAGGATGCCAGTTGGCATACATTTTTTAACGGAACCCGAGTTCAGCAAGAGAAAAACTTGACTTTTCAACTCAGCCCGAGTCCAACACAAAAAATAGCTCATATCCCATTTCTATAGCTCATTTCCCATTTAACGTTATGTGTAAACGTAAATTATGTTTTATGTTTTTCATTATTTATTCAGTACATCAGTACGGGCCGTTGTTGTGTTATTCTCTCACATGAAATTTTTGTAATCGTTTCATCCCATTGTACCATGCAACGGGGACACTTTATTAGGCCGCCATTAAAGCACACTCGATTCAACGTGGACCAAACACATTACCTCGAGAATTATCTCGCAGTAAAACCCTGAGGCTATCTATTTTGTGTCCGAGACTTGTATGAATTAACGGCGCGTTAAGGCTAAGATTCGACTGGATTATTTCGATGTTAATATTTTTAACAATCTCAAATATAACAATGACCAATTTTATTTGTGCTTAACAATACTTGCCATAACATTTTATTAAATTTTAAGCCTCATGTCTATCTTGATTCTCTAAAAAAAAATTCTCTAAACAGTTGAATTTTAAAATAAAATTTACAAGCAGGAAATTTGTTACCAAAATTGCACAAGCTACATTTGTCTTCAAAAATCTGCGAAAGATTAACTTTTTTAATTTAGTCTAGAATATTTTAATAAACTCTATACTTCTCTTATGCAACGAGAAACATAAGCTAGCGTGATATTTCACAAATTATTATTATTTGATTAAAAAATTTATTAACACGTTTTTATTTAATAATTACCTTTTTTTCAGAAAAGTTTAAACATATTATTTGATTCCTACACGTATTAACACGTTTTTATTGAGTTATTACCTAAAATTTTTATTTAGTTGAAATAAAAGTTAAATATCGAAATCTGCAGTTTGATCCTATACTAAACTATAATATTTTTAATAGGGAGATGATGCACATCGTACACATTGCGTTAGTGGTTAGAGGGATATAGGGCGAAGGTTATTAACACTGTATAAATGTTAAGAATTCTTTCTCCATTTATTTTTACGAGAACCATAAATTCACTGAATAAAAAATGTATTAGTTGTATTAACATTTTCATTTCCTAAGTCGAATGCTACTCTAAAAATCTAATAATATTCCTACATGCGAATCTCTTTAGAATATAAAATAAGGAAATGAAAATACGAAATTTATACAAAAAAGAATAAAAGACGAAAATAGAAGACGATTTAAGAAATTCTGTCTAGTATTTTAAATCGTAATCGTCTGGATTCCATGGTTAGAATAGACCATCTGTCTCTCTGTTTGGTAGTTCGTAATCACAGAAGGCACAAGTTAAATGGGCCACTACTAACAAGACCACTGGTGGTACAAATTTGCAAATTGCCCGGGCAATGATCTAAGTGCGGAAGTCAACTCTGTTAAGTCTAACGGTCCAGAGTCAGACTCGACTTCTTGAGGTCCCGATTCAAACCCCGGGTTGGGCAACCAAAAACTAGTAAAGGTGTATTTCAATTTTCTAATAAATTGGATATGTGCCTTGTTGGCGATAGGCTTGCCACCTATCACAACGTGGGATTTTGACTTTGGCTAGTCGTGGATGCCCTGGTTGTGCCTCTGCCTACCACCTCGGAAATATAGGCATTTTTTTTATGTTATAAAAAGGCAAACAAGCAGACGGATTTCATGATGGTAAGAAATTCACGCCGCCTAAAGACACCAAACGTGGTAATGGTGCGTTGCCAACCTGAGGCCGGGATGTTAGGTCTCGAGCAAAAATAAGTTTACCGGCTACCTTACCCTCCGAACCGGAACACGTCATGGCATTATGGCGGCAGGAATAGGTAAGGCGGTGGTACCAATCCGGGCGAGTCGCTGCCAAACTCTACCACTTAGTCGGATGTCACGGTGTTAGTGATGGTAAGCCTATGCTCGCCTTTTACTTACATCACGTTCCTGCCCGGATTGTAGTTAAGCGATGTATCATCAACGTCAATGTATATTTTGTTGTATTTACCATCAAGAGGAAGCGCGTTGCGCGTATTGGCTATCCAATCACAAAGCAAACGTAATACCTACATAGTACTACTGATTTACAAGTTCCGAATTTATGTTGTAATAAAATACTCAATTTGTGTGTACTTTGATGACACAATAAGCAATACCGGTTGGCTATTTACAAAATAATAAATATTATAAGTGATACGTAAAACATATTTGATATTTTCCATCGTTGGCGCTTGGTAAAACTTATGGTATACAGCATCATCAGGGCTAAAACTTAAACTCTTAAGTTTAAGTTTTAGCCCTGATGATGCTGTATAAGCGAAACCGGTAGGCTACTAATTACAAAGTAATAAATTATAAGTGATAAGTAAAACAGTACAAGTTGTTTCTTTCTTTAAAAATATGGATACATAAAACAGTACAAGTGTTTCTTTATTTAAAAATATGAATCCGTCTTCTCAATTCACTAAGTTCGAGTTTTAAGCATACAGTAATTTAAGCAAACAACTTTTATTATTTAAAGTATCTTCACGGCCATATGCCCGAAGAATTAGGCAGACGAACAACCAGGGCAACTACGACTAGCCATGGGCACCAAGTTCCACAATGGGATAGGTGGCAAGTCTATCGCTAACATATCCAATCCCGGGCAACATTATTTTTTAAGAAAATTGAAACTATACATTTTCTTCTTAACAAGCAAATGTTCTGTTGTTATTCACTGCGTATATCTTCTTGCCTTTTGGTACTATAAATATCTTTTATGATTTAAAATCACCTATAGCTTTATCAGTCGACCAGCTTGAATAGAGAATGTTTTTACAAAAAATAACATAAGAAAAACTCGATATGAATATGAATATTACGCTTTATCGAATGTTCTAGTCGAAACATACTTTGAAAGTTAATTAGGATTAAATAGTCCTGCAAATTCGATAATATATGTCATGCTCTGCAGCAGAGCCACCATAATAAATACAGACCATTTATGTCTTAAAATTCGATACATCTAACGCGTGAAACGTTAATGTGCGGCTTATAACCGTACCAGTGCTAAATTATGAACAAATTTGCATTAAAAGGGGCACAGGTGTATCTGTAACTCGTACTTGGAAATTATAAAAGTTGTTATGGAAATCACTATACGAACGTTTCTTGCATTGTATTTGGAGAAAAACACGAAAAACTTTTGCAGCATAATGTCGAGAAAATGTAATTGTCATTCTTTAAATATATCATTTTGTTGTATTCTTTAAACATTTAAATAAATTGAACCATCCAAAAGTACCACCTAATAATAACATTTTTCTACACGTACAATGCATTACATTTTCATAAAAAATCTGTAGCTTTTATGGGTTCGAATTACGGGTTTCAGGAGAGTATACTTTGCAGCAGATCCTTTTACACTGTTAAACTTTTTAGAATCTAGCACAATTAAAGAATTATTATGAGCGGTATACTAACGTTATATGCGTTGGATGTACTCTATTTTAAGATATAATAGGGATTTGTCAGGGTGATACGATAAAGTATTTATATTTATATTTCGTTGCCTTATACTTGTTAGTTTTTTCAGTAATTAATAAATTTAAAACTGTGCATATTTCATTACAAGAATCTTAGTGCAGCGGGAAGAGATATTGTTACAATAATAAGGTCTTAATTAGTGCGACTTCAAGGGTAAATACAGCGGTTAATTAGTTTATTGTATGATAGAGACAAAGATTGATAGCAATACTTGATTATCTTGTTACTAGTTGTTTTTGGTTATTGTTTGTTATTAACATTGATTATGTGACAATGCGTAAAATGTCATTAGTTAAGATTTGTTTGTCCCCTAAAACAATTCATCCTAATTTTACTGAGATGACATTCGTCTAAAAAAATTGGTTTAAATTTTACTTAGCATAGTTTATATTTATTTATTCAAGTCACAGTAGAAAATCGATGAAACCTGTTACAGTGTACAGTACTTTACAGTGACGCAAAGTAATTTTAACGCTTTCTCCTACTTACTTAAATTCATTCTTGCAATAGATAGGTATATATATATAGGATAGTTCTCTTTTTCTCAAAAGAGATCTGGTGAGCAAGCTAAAACAAAACGAATAAGTACTCATTGAAGTGATAAAACCATACAAGTTAAAATTGTATTTGCATGTCTGTATGTATTCTTGTCTGCATGAATCTGCATCATATATCCTATTAATATTATAAATGCGAAAGTTTGTAAGTATGGATGTATGGATGTTTGTTACTCTTTCACGCTCGAATGGCTGAACGGATTTGTCTTAAATTTGGAAGACAGATAGATTGTGACCTGGATCGCACACCGGGTTTCTGTGAGAACGCGGGCGAAGCCGCAGGTAGCAGCTAGTAAACAATAATGAAACTAGAATAAGCAAAAAAAATGTGGCAGACATTTTATATAAAGCGATTAGATTTTTATCACAATGGTTTATTTAATAGTACCGTTGTTCGTCCTTTTTTATTAAGAGCCAGTTTGCGAATCGCGATTCCAAAGCATGAAAAACACACGCTAGGGGGACTACTGTATTCTTTACGCATTTGATCTGGTTAAGCCTCACTCGAGGGCAACTCAGAGCGTTCGCGTTTACAAACAACGTCCGCCAATATTTGCCACTGCTTTCTGCTACCTGAAAATATCGAACACTGAATGGTGAATGTTTTATTACCAATACCATATACATCAAAATCTGTTTGGCCAATTTTTTTGTATCTGAAACACAAGCATTGTCCTTTGTATAACCTTGTGGTTAAGAACCTCTGACAATAAAACATTCTTTTGTTTTTTAGTAACCCTGTATTACTTTTTACTACAAGACCGGCCAAATTTTAACACAAGGGAGTAAGGATAAAATAATAATGCATTTGAAATAGTATTGCTTTATAATTATCTACTTTAAAATAATCCGCGTTAGTACTTTATTCGTTGTCACGCTATGACGTACCTAGTGCGAGTCATGGCGTCACCAGCTTGCTCATTTCATTGCGGTGGGTGGGAACCAATTGAATGCTTTGTTTACGTTGTAACTAAGTTGTAAGTATGTGTATATTATATTTTGCATGAGATAAAAATTGTAATTTACTTTTTTTTAATTTTCAATGTTAATATCCTCTGCGTAACAGATAACAATTGGCAATATTATTTTGAAACTTTTCAATATTCAAAATTTTCAATTTTCTTTTTTTTTTTTTTAATGAGACGGTTAAACAATATCTCTTTGATATATTCAATATTATTACAACGAAAGTTTTGTATTGAAAACTGATACAAAAAGAGATTTAGAATAAATCTAAAATTAAAATATCCACAACTCCCGAAAAAATCTATACGTATTGCAGCTACCGCTTATTTTGATAATGTTGACACACCCAGACACGTAAAACTTATAATACTCCTCTTTCTCCGTAGGGATTCAAAAGGTATAAATGTAAAAAAAATCAAAAAGTGGAAACATTAAGAAGAATACTAATAGATTATATACACTTGTCACGGTGTTAATAAAAGAGAAAAAGTAAGTAAAAGTAATAAAAGGGAAAAGTAAGTAAAAGTAATAAAAGAGAAAAAGTAAGTAAAAAGCTTGTCCTTTCCTCTTAATCAACAATCACGCTGCCAATAAAATTTTTGTTATTCATTTGCTGAAACAGAAACATCAAAAAATACCAAAAAACTATCAAACCTGTAGTTTTTGCAAAAACAGATTTAGTGAAATCGAAACGCTAATTTTCTCTCAAAAGTTTTGATTTTATTGAATACTAGCTGCTACCTGCGGCTTCGCCCGCGTTTTCGCAGAAACCCGTTGTGCGATCGGGATTAAAAATAGCCTATATGTTAATCCAGGTCACAATCTATCTGCCTTCCAAATTTCAGACAAATCCGTTTAGCCATTCGAGCGTGAAAGAGTAACAAACATCCATACATCCATACTTACAAACTTTCGCATTTATAATATTTATAGGATTTATTTAGAAAGGATCTTATATAGTTAAACTACTTTTATTTCTTGTCCCGATAGTTATCCACCACTTGACCAATTGCAGCCATCTTACTGACAGTAAAGCACTGTCCCATCCAGTGGACATCCAGTAGACTTGCATGGATCTATGTCCCGGCTTCACAACAGCAACGAAGTTATAACTTCCATGGTGTCTATAGTACGCGGTTCTAAAAAAGCCGCGTACTTGTTCGTTGTTTTATAAAAAAAAAAACTTCGCGCCTTATCCCCGAAGCGTAGGTAAAGGTACAACTAGGACACCCACGACTAGCTGAAGGTACAATGTGATATATGGCAAGCCTATAGGCAACGGGTACATATCCAATAACGACCAAAAAGTAATTGAAAAACACAATTTCTTCATATTGCTCGTCCTGCGGATTGAACCGGGACCTCATGTAGTCAAGAGGTCACTAAACTACAGAGGTGAAATAAAATATCTCAAAAAAAAAAAAAAATAGGGACGTATGGCCATGCAAGTTATCCAAAACAATCTATCAGGCACTGCTTGTTTGGGAATCCGAATGTGACACAATATAGATATAGATTGTCAATAGATATTTGACTGCATACATTACAAAAAATACACACGTGTGTAAATATTTTTTGAGCAAATGAAGAAGGGATATCAAATAATTAGATTAAATGACAATAATTATAAATAGCATCTGAAATTAAAATAATATTAAATAATTAATTATTATAAAAAGCATCTTAAATTGTAAAAAGTAAGTAAAAATAAAAGCGTACCCAAAAAAACTATACCCATTCTCATACAAATCAGAATACATATAAACGATTCATAGAACTGAGTCAATGGAATGTATATGAAACCTCACACCTCAACTCGAGTCTGACTACATTCCGACTCCCACGATCACACTTACAAAAGGACGCGTTAAATTGAAATTATCATGCAACTGTTCAAATTAAAATTATTTTGTAGGTTTGAACAAAGTAACTGGCAAACTTTGCCCTTTTATTGATAAGCTAATATATCGAATTTAGATGATTCCAGCCACATAGCATAGACATAAAAAATGATGGTGTTGTCTCGTAGTTAAAAAAGTTCCTTGGATGGTATCTAAATCAGAGTATGAAAATTATGGGCAGAATACATAAGTATTTCGACTCCTTACAGAAGTACAGTAAATATCTAAGAGCACATAGGAGTTTAGGCGCTATCGAGAGAAAAAATGGTCGAAGTTTTCTAATAATTATTGAATTTTGCGGTTATATGGAATTAGTCAATTTTAGTGACATTTTGTACAACTTTGTTCAGTGAACGTGCACAAATGAAATAATCACGAAGAAAGGTGCGTTGCCAACCTGAGGTCGGGATGTTAGGCCTCGAGCAAAAGTACGTTTACCGGCTACCTTACCCTCCAAACCGGAACACGTCATGACGCTATGGCGGCAGGAATATGTAAGGCGGTGGTACCAATCCGGGCGAGTCGCTGCGAAACTCTACCACCTAGTAGCATGTAACGGTCTTAGTGACGGTAAGCCTATGCTCGCCTCTTACGAGCTGCCTGGTAGGAAGGCAGATGGTCTATTCTGCAAAGGAGCCCGGACCAACATGGGGAACACATGACTTATTGACGACTTATGACGAACTATAATTGAATCCTGATTTTGGTAAATTTGATGCAAATTTCTACTTGAGTAAACCTAACGAATGAAAGAAGGGCACATAGACGTACCACGAGTTTAATAGTCAGTTATCCTGTGACCAACTGTTACATATTCTAAGGTCAACTCTGCACTTATCAACACGGAGAAAACAGATGAACGTATTTGACGTCGCTTATTGACGTTCAAACACTCAACCGATCCATTTAATTTACTTTCGAGTATACCCGGTTTTTGAAATGAGGTCAGAGACGTGATTTGTGAGCAATATAATTCTACTATAAGTCTGTACAGTACGGGTATTAAGGTTGGACACACCGGGTTATTAAAGTACCTCCATTGTCCCGATACGGGATATAATTTCCGTTCCACAAATCTTCCGCGATCCTTCCCGCGGTCATCGATTGTGTGAAATGTGATTCAGGAGCGGCGGCACGAGTTATGTGATCGAGGTACCGATCGCGTTTCATTGAAAAATGTTAGCCGGTTTCATTTATTAGATACGTTTTTTTAAAATTAATCTACCTTTTTTCGCAGCTTTATCAGCTCAGCCGAGTGCTTGGAATACATACATACATACATACAAGTCCCTTACGGGGTAGGCAGAGAGTATCGAGTGCCATACCTCACGATCCTGACAAACCTGTCTGGCTTCCTTTTCATTCATTACCCTTTATACACTAACACGACTAGTTTGGAGACTCTTGATACCATCCTCGGATAATATCCGAGTGATCTGATCATGGAATGTCAACCTTGGTCTCCCTGTGTACCTACTTTCATCCACATTCGCATTGTATATCTGCTTTGTCAATCTTTTATCTGTCATTCTTTGCAGATGACCAAACCAGCGGAGCATGCCCTTTCGCATTTTAACACCAACACTTTCTTTCAATCCCTCTCTTTCTCGGATTTCACTATTATGAATGCGGTCAGCGAGCGTTACATCATAGATTTTCCGAAGCGCTCTCATTTAATTGTGGGCACAAAAATTAAGGTCAGTGTATGATCAAGATCACATTAATATTTATTAAAAATAATATGCCAAAATAGTAGTAAATCGTCACTTATCATTTATTTAGGTTGGTTGGTATTTATTTATTATACGACCGCTTCGTTGGTCAAGGAGCTACGCGTGTACACCGCCTAGCTCAACCAACCAACCGCGAGGTTCGGGTTTCGACCATCGGTTCCTGACGGGGGCATGTATTTGTGTGATGAACATTTAGTTGCCAGCATTACCAGGTCTGGTTGCTTTTTAAACATAGTCTTATATTCATTTCATTATTTTTATTAGAATCGTTGACTAACACCCATAACACTGTAATTTGCTTACTTTGGGGTTCGATGGAATCTGGGTAACTTGTCCAGCTATCTTTAATAAAAAGTGACCGTTAACAAATTGTAACATTGTGCAAGTATTTTAAAAAATATAACTATAAATCGATTATCGACGATCGATAGCACACATTTTAATATTCAATCAATCACTCATTTTAAATGAGATTGGATTTAACCCTATCTATCGTAAACCAGAAACTACTGATACTGAACTAAAAGGATCAGGAGGTCAAAATGAGAGCGTGATACGGTTTCGGAATGCATTCACAAGAGCACAATCACAGAGGAACTGGGATTGAAAGAAAGTGTAGGTGTAAAAGTGCCCGAAAAGGGGAATTATCCACATGTTGGTCCGGATCAGCTGAGTAGAATAGATTATCTGCCTCTCCGCCAGCAGCTCGTAAGAGATAAGTACAGGTTAAAATATATGTGCCTATCAAACCACTGGTGATAGAGTGCTGTGCAGCAAGTTGCTCGGAAAGGGATCCACCGCCTTACCTATTCCTGTCACCATGATGACTCCATCATCGAGTTTGGAGGCTAGAGTAGCTAGGGTAGCAACAGGCCTACCCTCTCAGCTTCGATGCTCTCAAGGGGATGGTCCGCTAGTTCTGTCATGTGAAAAGAATGGAATACAATGTGAATGTAGATGGTTGTGGATACCTGATCAGCCGTTGGTTGACATTTAACAATCAAATAGCTCGCGGCTTATCCGAGAGTGGTATCGAAAGCCTATGAAACCGACGTATAAAAAGAGTAATGAATATGGAGGAAGACAGGCAGATCTGCAATATTATTGTATTATTAAAAAAAAAGTATCTTCACGCCCATATCCCCGAAAAGGTAGGCAGAGGTACAACCAAGGCACCCACGACTAGATCAGATCAGACGATTGATCAGTTATCGACCCGGGATAAAAAATAACTATTAAAAAATAGGGGTTGGTGATAAAAGGGTGAAAATTTAGGGTTGTATGTACTATTATGTGCTGTATCATAAAAAAATAAAAACAAAAAATTTGGCTGAAAATTGCAAAAAAAAATTTAGGGGTGGACCACCCTTAACATTTAGGGGGATGAAAAATAGATGTTGGCTGATTCTCATAAATACCGGATAAGCACAAAAATTTCATCAAAATCGGTCCAGCCGTTTCGGAGGAGTATGGCAACGAAAACTGTGACACGAGAATTTTATATATTACATATAAAGTAATGTTATCAGTCGCCTCTGTGGTCTAGCGGTTCAGTTGTTGGACTTGACTGCATGAGGTGCCAGGTTCAAATCCCGGGTCGGGCAACAAGAAGAAAATTGGGTTTTTCCAATTTTCTAATAAAAAAAATGTTGCTCGGGATTGGATATGTGCCCGGTTGGTGATAGGCCAGCCACCTATCACATTGTGGGAAATGTCGTCGACTAGTTGTGGGTGCCCTGGTTGTGCCTCTGCCTATCTCTTCAGGGTTATGGGCGTGAAGATACTTTTTTTATCAGTATTCAAAGTAACGTGAGTAAATTTTGGTGAAGTTGTAATGACTGAAGGCCCAGCAGGTTGAACCGGCGATAACGTAAACCCTGGTCAAATTACACAAATGTATCTAAATGTATAGTAAGCAAATTAGTATATGCTTTTGTTGTGGTTATACGTTCATGACAGCAACACCTGTCTCAATCTGAGATAGCCTCGTACCATGCAATTTATTGGTAGCAAAAAGCGTATACCTTTGACCAAACGAGACGGTGAACCAGCCGTCATTTTAAAATCAATTTAATAGAAATAAACTAATATAATAGAAATAGTAGAGCCGCGCTGATTTCCCGGAGGATGTAGCCTCACCCGTCATATTATATTGTCAATTATGGCAGCGATATTACCACATAGATATCATGTGACAAGTGATCCTCATGCTTTGATATGATATACCTTCACAATTCAAATGTGGATGGATGTAGGTACCCGGGGAGAACAAAGTTGTCATTCCACGATCAGATCACTCGGATATTATCCGAGGATGATGTCAAGAGTCTCCGAAATAGACGTGTTAATATGAAAAGGGAAATGAATGAGAAGGAAGCCAGACAGGTTTGTCAGGATCGCGAGGTCTGGCACTCGATACTCTCTACCTACCCCGTAAGGGACTTGTCGTGCAGATATACGGTATGTATGTGTATATATGTGTGTACCTTCAGAATGTACGACGACTGCATCCCTAGCGCAATAACATATTAATTTACTTTTTCCGACGGAGGTAGAAAATTTAATACTCCCCTAATATATGACCCAGACAAGTAAAAAGTTGCTCCCTTAAGAGAAATAAATAACTTGCCACGGGCTGTATAACATGATAATACTAACCCGACAAGCTTACCCCTGAACAGCCCTGGCAAAGATCACGGGGCCTCGAGGACATCTCAGGTTGGGCATGAATATTCATCGCGACCGCCGAGAACCTCCGATGGCAGCACAAACATCGCAAAGAGACACTCACGCTTTCGATATACAGGTATTACTCAGTATCTAAATATATTAAAAGCTGTTCTGTTACTATGCCTGTGTTTCGTTATCAGTAATTTTTTAAGGTCATCATGGGGAATGTACTAAGGAGTTATTTGGTTTAATTCTAGCCGCTAATTTCCACCTTCAGACTTCGCGACAGAGTTTAAAGTATCATGCCCAACATCTTAATGCGTGGCGATCTACAACTGTGCGGTTCCAAGCGCATTATTTACCTCGCACAACACCTTTGTGGAATCAGCTACCGAGGGCGGTATTCCCAAACAATTATTAAGGACGTTCAAGAAAAGAGCTTACTCGTTCCTTAAAGGTCGGCAACGCATCTGTGATACTCCTGGTGTTGCGGATGTCCGTGGGCGGCGCTGATCACTTTCCATCACTTGATCGTTTGCCTCTTCTTGTATATAAAAGTTTTGTTACTTTTTTTTCTAATCGTCATGTACCTATTTTTATGTGCAAAAAACACTGCGATTCCATTATAAGCAATGTTAAATATGTAGGGCGCTTGGACCTAAACTCACAAACAAAAAAAACTCACAAATGAATGGTAACCCACATCTTGATTATATTTCGAAAAAAGAACTATCAAAATCCACTGACCTACCTTCCTAAAAAAACATCAAAGTCTATCGATCGATCGTGTTACAAACGAAGAAAAAAATGTGAAGTCGAATTGAGACTCCCCCTTTTCCGAATCGGTTACAAACGAGAGTATTACAGAAACCTTAATACCTGATTTCTATTTATTTCAAAATGTACCTTTTTGGAGTCGGTTAAAAATGTTTAGTATATTTTAAATGACAAGTTCAATTTATTGATATTTTTAAAAGAAAGAAACACTTGTACTGTTTTACTTATCACTTATAATTTATTACTTTGTAATTAGTAGCCTACCGGTTTCGCTTATACAGCATCATCAGGGCTAAAACTCAAACTACTCAACAATATTATTTTTGATGTGTAAATATGAAACCGGTAGGCCACTAATTACAAGTTATTAAATTATAAGTGATAAGTAAAACAGTACAAGTGTTTCTTTCTTTTAAAAATATGAATATTTGGAAGTTTTACCAAGCGCCGACGATGGAAAATATCAAATATTCAATTTATTTCATAGTACGATTTAAAAATCGTAACATGTGCATAGTCCTGGCATCTAATTAACTTATATGAAACGGTTTAATATGTTCTTAAAAAACGAAAATTCAAATATACCAAGCAAACGTGTTTCGTTAATAGTATTAGTACCGTACAAGGAAACTTGGTTACTGTCAACTAGTTTATAATTCCAAGTGTTGGACTTGACTTCAAGAGGTCCCGGATTTGAATCCCGAGTCGGGCAACATAAAGAAAATGTGGTATTTCCAATTTTCTAATAAAAAAAAGTTGCTCGGGATTTAATATGTGCCCGGTTGGCGATACGCTTGCCACCTATCACATTATGGGACTTAGTGTCTTCGGCTAGTCGTGGGTGCCCTGGTCTTGCCTCTGCGTAACTCTTCGGGACGCCCATATGGGCGTGAATATATTTTTTTTATTGGTAATACCTGTTCTACTTTCCTTAATAGGTATATTGTATTTTAACGTTACAAAAGCATCATCTGAGCTAGATGCGCGAAATAAATGTAATTGCTCAATACCAATCTAATTT
>NJDC01002576.1:31967-63474 GCA_002245475.1 Calephelis virginiensis
AAGGTGGTTTTGTAGTACTGACCTATTAAAATTACTTTATACTTTTTAATTCACGATAGAAAAATAGTGTCTGTAGAGTACATGTTTTGAAGTTGTACTTGCCCTATACTTATAAAGTACTTATAAATACTGAAAATATACATACATAAATATAAATGTAGTATTTATAAATACTAAATTTGTACACCATAATGTGGTAGAATATATTATTGGAATGCTGAAATGCAACTTTTTAACACACATATTCTGCAAACAAATGTTTTTACTTTCATAGTGTTTTTACTATGAGACAAAAAAATCCGTAGTGCGTGTTTGGGCAATTTCAAATAATCGTTGAAAGTTACACCCGACGTTATCACAGGCAAAACAAAGGGCCTTCTATGTTGAAACTAAGTTAATTTGCAACGTGATTCCATTTCAGAAAATAAGGGTCCTTGTACCGCAAATGGCGGTCCATGTTTTTTAATAACATAATTATCTTGTTAGTAACCCGTTAATATCAAATAAAAATAAAAAGTTTACATTTTAAAAAGAAAGGAGGCGAAATTTACAAAAAAAATTGTACCTATTTATTGTTTTCTCCTAAGATAAAATCGTCCCGTCCGACCATCATTTATCCTCAAACCGAAGAACGCGCACTTATTTTTAATATATGACCCCACTACATACAGTCCGCATTATTCACGTTTCGCTATCCCAAATTTCAAATGCTCTACTTTTCATACGAAAATTCACTTTAAATCTAGAGGGAGAAGCGCGTAAATCGCCTGAAGGTGGACGTATAAGTTAATAGTATAAAGACCCTTGTTTTGTTTCTAGTCCCGAGGAGGCGGCTGTCATCCGTAGCAAAGATATTTCGATTACCTTAATAAAAGAAAGAAATCCTATTTTGTTAGCAAATAAAAGAGAAGTGGCCGGGTGTTCGAGCTTAGGTCTCGTCGGATGTGGCCCGTCAAGAGTTTTACTTATTCTGTTGATTACACAACTAAAATAAACCAATTATCAAACTGACAATATAAAATGTAAAACACTACAGTGTATAATGTACATTTTTAAAATCTTTACGACGAAATTGTTAATGTTTTTTTATGATGTTGGAAAGCAAACAAGCAGACGGATTTCCTGATGATAAGAAATTCACGCCACCTAGAGACACCAAAGGTGGTAATGGTGCATTGCCAACCTGAGGCCGGGATGCTAGGCCTCGAACAAAAGTAAGTTTACCGGCTACCTTACCCTCCGAACCGGAACACGTCATGACATTATGGCGGCAGGCTGTGGTACCAATCCGGGTGAGTCGCTATGAAACTCGACCACCTAGTCAGATGTCACGCTGTTAGTGACGGTAAGCCTATGCTCGCCTTTTAGGAGTTGCCTGGCAAGAAGGCAGATGGCCTATTCTGCAAAGGAGCCCGGACAATACGGGGAAAATTAATGTCATTGTAAATCACCAATGTCACATACATTGGAAAAGTTTTAACAATCTCAATCTTACCTGTACTGTCTAATTGTTTAATTCTTTTCTTTCTTACTTTGAATTAATTTGCCTCGTTAGCTACGGGGTTGCCTAACCTAACCGCCAGACACGAGTTCGATTTGCGACGGGAGCAGGCATTTGTGTAGTTGTGTGTTCCGGGTCGAAGGATTAGCTTTTGAAACGTCAATCAATTTTAATCTACGATTTAGTTCTTCATAACAGTTGTTTAACATGAGTTCGGTTTAAATTTTTAAATTAATCTTAAATTAAGAACAAAATCGTTCAAAAGCTAATCCTTCGACCCGGAACACACAATTACACAAATGCCTGCTCCCGTCGCGAATCGAACTCGAGTCTGGCGGTTAGGTTAAGTAACCCCTTAGGATTGGCAATTCCTAAAGTACCTGTGTTTATATTATTAATCAAGGTATATGTATCTTTGTATTACATTATTATATCTTTGATTATTAACACACATAATACAATTATATATTTTTCTTACATTGTGGCGAGATCAGTTTATGTAATTGTAGCGAGATATTTATTTATTGATATATATTTTTATTAACCCATTTATCGGATCAAATGAGAAACAATAAGGTATCAACGGACCATCTGGACCTGCATGCATAGGTACTCACTATAAACATACACGCTTATCCCTTGCTAGCTAATGGGTTATTAAATATCATTACAAATTCACTATCCTACGTTGATTTTAAAGGCTTTAGAAAGAAAGATAACAAGATAGCTTGCAAAAGATTTAACTGTTTGTCGATACGTTTAGTTATCCTTAACACCAAGTCCTTAAGTAAGTGGTAAAGATTCACAGCGTATTGCTGTTGATTTGATAGATAATGAACGCCTTAGTTATTCCCACTGCTATATAAATAAATATAATAAAAAGGAACGAATATATTAAATAAAAAGTATGTATGACTTTTCAACGGACGAATTATTGAGGTCAAATGATATCATAGCATTAGTAAAGTAACTATTCTAATTACCGACGAAAATAAATTGAAACGCGTACGCTCTATACAAATCAATTTGTCTCTATGGTATATTTGTTTCCACTTTCCAGTTAAGCGGCCATCGTTTGTAAAATGGCTGTTAAACTCTTTTGTCGGCACGTGACGTGGGTACAAACACACCGACAGTCACGCCCTCTCGTACTGCGGAAGACTTACCAATTTTGTATTTTTATTAAGTTCTACAGAATCACAGAAGTTCTTAACGTTACTGTTTAATTAAACTTCAATCAGATTTTGGAAATATTTTTATTTATAATAATTTTCAAGACAGGATTTGGACCAACACCTCTATCACTGACCAATTCCCTAACCATTCAAGCTAGCTAGAATTCACATCCAGTGGTGAGTTATTAAGTTAGATAAATTGTAAATTTCATTAGCAGTGATGAACACATTTTAATAGTATTAAACAAAACTGTGTAACTATGGGATATAACTATTAAAATAGATACGAAAGGCATTATAATGTTTACTACATAATTTGAATCCTCAATACCTCAACCGATTAGAACATTTATCAGTAGGAGGTAAAAGGGTGTAGGTTAAAATTCATTTTTTCCATTGGAAATTGTGAAAAGTATAAAAAACAAGAGGAAACATTTATAAACGTAATAATTTTTATACTTTCAGACAATTTGATGCTCGATTGCAACATAAAATAAATACGTATTCAATATTTTGAGATAACATGATGAAGAAATATATTGAGTTCGATCTTTTAGCAGTATAAGTAAAAATAATGTCCATGAAGTATAAAGTTACTCTTTTTAGAATGTGAAAGGAAGAATCATGCACTCATTACTTTGTTAAACATTTTCACACTTGAAATAAAATAGTGAAACAGACACAAAAGACGATGTAATCTCTTAGTAGCAGTTTTAAAAAATATCTAGCAGGCCCTCCCTACTTCGCACGGGCAGAAAAACTTCTATGTTATTATACACATATGCTATTAAATAACTTTTCCTATTAAAAACCTACATTGAAATCCGTTGCATAGTTTTAAAGATCTGAGCATACATAGGAACAGACAGCGAAAGGCGACTTTATTTTATACTTTGTAGTGATATAAAACCTAAATCGCATTGACAAGGATTGCACTATGGACAGCTATCACTCAAATTCTAAAATCCTTTGCGTATACCATACTGAATATCTAGGTACACCACAATATCACAAAATGCTACGGTGACAGGCAAATATAAACTAAATTCCTTGAAATTTAAAACAATTAAATATTGCACGGTACCTAAGCGGCGTTGTCTAATAACGCTCTACGTAGTTTGTAGCTCGTAGCAGCGGTAGCGTCCGTAGCATTGCGTAGGCGTAGCGCCGCCTCAGCGTAACTATATTATTGCATATTTATTTCTTAAAAATGTACCAGAAATACATATTTAACATATAGAACAAATATTATTTAACCGTCACTTTGGGATGGCGAGTTTTACATTTAATGTAAGTAGATATGATTAATAACAACCTCCACGGCCAGATTTAATAACCTATCAACGGATAGAGATAGGCCTACTAGAGTTTAGTTACTTTATGATAAGATATTTATGTTGATTTATAAGTACTAACAGCGGTAACCTGCCAATCAATTGAAAATAGCGCTACATATTTTTATTCTAAATAGGTAATTAATACTGGCAATTAATATTTGACAAGACTGACAGATGGCTAATTCATGTGCCGAGTAATTTTAGGTTTTAGGATTTCAAATATCAAACAACATATCAAAATAAAATATACGGGAAAAGTCAAAAAAATGTAAATCATTACTTACATCACCAGTAGTGATAGATTACATCATACTGAATTTCATCCTACTAATATTATAAATGCGAAAGTTTGTAAGTATGTATGTATGGATGTTTGTTACTCTTTCACGCTCGAATGGCTGAACGGATTTGTCTGAAATTTGGAAGACAGATAGATTGTGACCTGGATTAACATATAGGCTATTTTTAATCCCGATCGCACACCGGGTTTCTGTGAAAACGCGGGCGAAGCCGCAGGTAGCAGCTAGTATTTAATATTTTCAAATACCACTTACTGTTATACATAAATTACTTACGACACTGTAGTAAAAATTACCAACAGATAGCTAAGCTACAATCCACTGATAGTAGAGAAATGTGCAGTAACCTGGAATCTACCACTTCACTTATTCCTGGCGCCTTAATTTAGGTCTGAAGGTTGATTCGGCCTAGATTTGCGCAATAGGCCTTCAAACCCGGCCTCAGACAGTGACACACCTGTAACATCCACTGTGTCTATAGGCCACTGTTGTCTCTTACCACCAACAGACCTTTTACATAAAAAAAACATCACTAATTGTTTACTGCAAACAAAATAAACTAAACAAACTTTTGGAAAAAACGTTGACAAAACGAATTGTGTTTTGCTGTATCAGCAGTAGGTTAAGCCTGAATTGTTTGTTGCGATGTTTTCGTACTACTCTCTGAATTTGTTCTATAAACTGGTTACATTGCAGAGGTCAGTGGTTCAATATTTTTAATTCGCTGTATTGTTAGTGTTTGTACGAAACCATCTACAACTGGTGATTTAAAATCGACGAATAAAAGAGGAGGCTCTTATTTTATTACGCTTATGTTTGTTATGTTACATTTACTTTGTAGTATAATCCGACTTTGGCAAAAATAGTATAAGGCAAAAAGATGTAAAATAAGCCTTTATTTTGCTAATTCCGCGTAAGCAGTGTAACCGTTGTGGCAAATAATCCTCCAAACGACACAGAATGTGACAAGCCTAACTGACGTTCCCACCACCCACCTCCGCGACCAGAACACGAATATAGGAAGAGCTCGGGAAACAATATAAATTGCCACGTTTTTTACATGTGACAACCCTACCTAAAGTTCCCACCTCCCACCTCCGCGACCAGATCACAAATAAAAAAAAATAGTATCAGGGTTTAGTATACCCAATATGTAGCGATGTCATGAATTTATAGGGAGCAGTCAGACCAAAAAAAGTTTCTGCTTGATTAGTTCTAGTGATTGGCTCACTAAAATTGTGTCACGTTAACGTGATCACATTTAAATTTCAAGTTTTAGTATTCGACTCAAGTCATGCCTGCTTGCAATTAAAATACTGTTCATCAGATGGTCCGTTTGCTCATTAACAAGTTTTTGCTACTAAAAGGTACAACTTTTAATGCAACAAGATAACAGGGTGAACATTAAATATACCCGTGAAACCGTGAATATCTCATCTTTCCTAACTCACGGTATTAAGTATTTACACATTTCGCGGGAGATAAGCCATTTCGTGCACACAATGTTCCGGAAATACCAAATATATTTTATATCCGAATCCCGGACAAAGGATCCGGGTGTTTTGGGTAATGATATGATACCGTGTAAGGGAATACATAAATTGCCTTTTTTAATTTATTAAATGATAGAATGGCAGCAACGAATGAATGAACTTTTTATTGTATAGAACCATACTTACAAGTAATAGGTATGATCAATAAGTAAGAATAACTCCCTCTTGAGGTCCGCGATAGCCCTTTCCTGATCATCTTCAAAAAAATCGGTTGAAAGAATACTGCTTAACGATTACATAAAATTGTTTGCTATTTAGGTTCCTTATTTATGTAGATTTATTAATTTTATTTTATTTTATGTCATTCTTATGAGTATTTTTTGGAATTTTTATGTATAGGTTATTTATTTATTGTGCATGATGCCTATCACTGTGTCGTCACAGATTTTAATTTTTAGGGTTGTCTGGAGGAAATCTGTTAACCTAGAGATAAGCCCAAATTTTGTATATTTCCAAATATCATGTCCGTGTTTTATGTCAAAAATTGTGTACAATAAAAAAAATAATTATTATTATCAAATCATACGATTATAGTCTGTAGTATACAAAAGGCGGTTTTATCACCAAACAAAACGATTATTACCAGACAATCTTTTTGTCTAGGGAAACTATATAAACCTAGGTTCAGTGGGATAAGAGATAAAATATACTAAAACAGTAAAACAAAATTAAATAATAAGATTAAGAACAAGAAAATAATACAATATCGTTAATCCTATTAATATTATAAATGCGAAAGTTTGTAAGTATGGATGTATGGATGTTTGTTACTCTTTCACGCTCGAATGGCTGAACGGATTTGTCTGAAATTTGGAAGACAGATAGATTGTGACCTGGATTAACATTTAGGCTATTTTTAATCCCGATCGCACACCGGGTTTCTGTGAAAACGCGGGCGAAGCCACAGGTAGCAGCTAGTAATATAATAAAGGTCACAATTTATAATATAAACGCACTAATACTATATTTTCATTTTAAATCTATAGCATCCTTCAACACGATAGATGCTGTAGTAGTGCTGTCAGTTTTGCCAGTTAAATTGATTGACGGATAACCTAGCGTCCAAGGCGGTGACTTTAAAAACGAGGAGTTTTTATAATCCAATCCTATATTTTGACCAGCTTTTCAAAAAGGAGGAGGTTACATATTTAATTTCAATATTTTTTTATGAATGTTTGTCGATTTTGTTTCTAAACCGTTTTTTTTATTTAAAAGCGTACTTCCGAGTTAGTCCTATTGCCATTGAGTCTAGACCTGATGGGGATCCCAGGGAAACCAATTAAAACATTTAATCTTTAAAATCAAATTCGGTTTTTTGCAGGTGTACTGTACTTTAATTTTATGTGCATACATTTTATTAACAATGAGTTAAATGTACTTCAGTGATAGATAAAACTGCCCGCAACATCTACCGAACCGTGGGCGTTTTATTATTTGGTGTTACATAATGCCTTTCAGGCCTTCTAAATGATATATAAAATCCTACAAAACGTAACACAATGACTGTTATTTTTTTTTATGTTATAGGAAGGCAAACAAGCAGACGGATTTCCTGATGGTAAGAAATTCACGCCGCCTAGAGACACCAAAGGTGGTAATGGTGCGTTGCCAACCTGAGGCCGGGATGTTAGGCCTCGAGCAAAAGTAAGTTTACCGGCTACCTTACCCTCCGAACCGGAACACGTCATGACGTTATGGCGGCAGGAATACGTAAGGCGGCGGTAGCAATCCAGGCGAGTCTCTGCCAAGCTCTACCACCTAGTAGTGTTAAAACTGCCCGAAAAACCTACCATATGGTTGTTATAATTTGTTGTTTGTATTCACGCCTTCGAAATGGTGTTTCTCATTACCACGTTGTATGGAAATGTTTAGAGTCTCCGCGTCTCCCGACAAGTTAATGTGCACCTGTAACTTGTTCATAAATTCTCAGACAAGATTTATGAATGGCGTTTCGCGGTTTTACTCGCAACTTTGGATATTTAAGATGGCTGCTGTTCCAATTCTAATTTCACGAATTTTAATAACTAAAGAGTAAAAGTTTCTTCGGTTTAATATAATGCTTAAGTTTATCCATTAGCTGCTGCCTTTCGCCTGTGTGATGAAGTTTTATTGCTGGATAAATTAAAACCATTCTCAGTTTGCATTTAATTTAAAATATTTATTTTCTTTTAAGACTAAAAGTATCCAAACTATTAATTAAACAGAGATCAACACTAAAAACTATATGAAACTGACCTCATAAAACCGATTTTTTTCTATTGTAAAACTTAGTTAAGTTCCGTCATTTAGCTTAATACAACCGCAAGAAGCATAATGACATCCAAGAAAAGCTATTCATAATGCAACTAAAAACCATCTCGATAATGTCGACGTACAAACAGAAGAAACCGCGTCGAAGTCGATCCATTCCTTTAGGAGTTATGATACTACAGGCAGACATAGACATATATATATAAACATACGTCAAACATTTCACACCCTTCTTTTTCTTTTTTTCTCTTTGTTGTTAAATACTGACGTAAAGTTGTCTTCGCATTTCCAAAGCTTTTTCGCATTTGCTTATCCCGAAGGGTAGAGCGTCAAATATTACATTAAAAACTGGTGAATAACAATAAACTGGCTAGTAACATCGGCCATGATATACATACATACATACATATCTTCACGCCAAGTCCCTTACGGGGAATATCGAGTGCCAGACCTCACGATCCTGACAAACCTGTCTTGCTTCCTTCACATTCATAACCCTTTTCATACAAACACGCCGGTTTCGGAGACTCTTGACACCACCCTCGGATATAACTTCAATAGTAGATCTATACTCAATTTTATTTTCAATTAAATCCAACTGTGCTGAGCTATTTTATTTGTAAGGTATCAGAAATAGTTTCCCGTGTCGAGGCTACAGCGGAATCAATTCAGACACATGTCCGCGGTGCCGCGGCGCCGCTCGTCTGTACGCTATGTCCTTCCGGTTTGATCGTCGATGGATATTTTGCTATCAAATACAAAACCGACCAATATAAATTTTAAATGTCTGTTGCATCTATTTACAATTGAGTATTGCTGGTCTGCGATAGAGGTATTCAATATTTAATAATTTAATTGCTTATCTAACTAGTTATATCACTGCATATAATTCTGTACTTATACCAACTTTCCTTTGATGAAGAGAGAGTTAGTTAAAAAAAAGTTTTTTCACGCCTATATCTTTGAAGAGGTCGGCAGAGGCACAACCAGGGCACGCACGACTAGTCGAAGACACTAAGTCCCACAATGTGATAGGTGCCAAGCCTATCGCCAACCGGGCACATATCCAATCCCGAGTAACATTTCTTTATTAGAAAATTGGAAAAATCTGAATTCTCTTTTTGTTGCCCGAACTGGAAATCGAACACGGCACCTCAAGAAGTCAAATCTAACACCTGGACCGCTAGACTACTGAGGCGATTACAAATTATTAAAGAGTTAGTTATTTCAGAATAAGCATGAAAGTAGGAAAATTGCGGTTGCAATGAGCTTTGCCGTGAAGATATGTATGTATAAACTTAGCTGTTTATCTTTACCTGAAAATAAAGTATCGTCCGCACATCTGTATTTAATAACCTCACAAATAATATTTTTTAATTCGTAACAAAAGATCATTTTAACTATACTTGCGCTTGCCTCCAACTTCAGTGCCGGTTGTGATGAGCTTTCTTTCTTAATTTTTCAACTGTTTCCAAAGACAACGGTAGTCTCTAACCATTAAAAGAGTTGGTAGCATGGCGTTAACTATATTATTCGATAACAGATAATTCAATAATGAATAAGGCTTTTATTTCCTAATTTTGTTTAGTAATTAAGTTAAGAAAAAAATTGTTTACTTGCTCTCCCGGCGCATTACGTTCCACCCGTTCTATCTTGTATGAGAGAACTTAAAGTGCTGTTTTTCATAGTTTCCTCGCCGTTTTTTCTTTTCACTTATCTTTTAAACCTTTCCTGGCCTTCTACAAACAATTCAAGACTAAAATTAAGCAAATCTGTCCAGTTGTTCTCGAGTTTTAGCAAGACTAACCAACAGCGATAGATTTTTATAGATAAGAAAAATAATTAGAAGTTGTCTGCGTTTACAAATTCTTTGCTGTCTAAATATTAAAATGGTTTTAAATGATAAAACACAAATCCCCGAAAAGGAAGGTAGAGATACAACTAATCCACTCACGACTAGCCGAAGGTACTACCACATTGTGGTAGGTGGCAACCATATTGCCAAACGCTTCCCTCGCGTTGGTTCAGGTCTAAAAAAAGTATATTCACGCCCATATCCCCGAAAATGTAGGCAGAGGTACAACCAGGGCACCCACGACTAGCCGAAGACACTAAGTCCCACAATGTGATAGGTGGCAAGCCTAACCCATCCGGGCACATATTCTATCCCGAGCAACTTTTTTTTTTAATTAGGAAATTGGAAAAATCCAATTTTATTTTTGTTGCCCGGCCTAGGATTCGAACCCGGGACCTCATGCAGTCAAGTCCAACTACTGAACCGCTAGACCACAGAGGCTATTACTACTGAGTAAAATAGACAATCTGACTCTCTTCTAGCCAGCTCGTAAGACACGTGTTGGGATTCAAATATAGGTGTCTACATACAATACCAGAGTAGAGTGACTCTGGCCTTGACTCTGACTGAGACTTTCCATAATGAGTCGGTCATGTTCCGGTCTGGAGGGTAGGGTAGCTGGGAGATTTGGACTAATATCCCGACTGCAGAACAGCGACACACCTGTAATATCTATGATGTCTATAGGCTACTGCTATCTCTTACCATCAGTAGAGTCCTTAAATTTTAAAGAAAGAAAAAATTTCGCTCCAGACAGGATTTGAACCTGTAACCTTTCGTCACACGCTAACAGGTTAGAAAGGAATTAAAAATTTCAACACGGGACTTGAATCCTCAGTAGCTCAATTGGTTAGAGCATTCGTCGGCTTGAGACGAAAGGTTACAGGTTCAAATCCTGTCTGGGGCGAAATTTTTTCTTTCTTTAAAATTTATAGAAATTTATTCCAAGCACAGGGCAAGTGCTAAAATAAAAATAAGAAGAGTCCTTGTTTGCTGATCTATAACGTAAAAAAACAGACAACAGTATCGCATATCTATTCAAGGTTTATACTCTAACAACAACTCAAATTTTGTTATTTTTCGCCACCAAACCAATAAAACAACATTTTCATATGTATTTAACCTACCTATATTCGTGCTAGTTTAGCATGAATCATATTGAACAAACATAAACTTCAATCATCCAAGTATCTTAAGCCCCGTTATTCATAAGTCAAAACCAAACACTCTCAAACTTTCAAGTGACAAACTCTGCCACTCATAACCACTGTTCATCATCTAGCGGTTATAATTATTCGACCTTTACAAACAATGATTCGACCTTCTCGAACAATTGTTCGACCTTTCCAAACCATAAATTATTTAACCTTTTCGAGGGCTCTTATCTTTAACAACAACGTATTGGTTGCATACTATAATGTCATTACCGTTTAGGAATGTATTGTTTAAAATATTATTATTGATTTCATAATATGATAAATTGTTATAAACACGTCCTAGCTGTTGTATTTTAGTACGAGAAGATCAATATCTTCAGTAGTGATTCTGCAAAACATTCAAAACGTGGAACAAAATCAAAAGAGATCGAACATTTTAGATACGTTAGATTAGTCCTGATGTCAAACTGTGACGTTTTAATCAACGTTTTACTAGTAATATAAACGTTCGTAGAAATGCCGCGGACAGACTAATCTAACAATACTAAAAGTATTCGTCCCTTTCTATTACTTTCGTTGAAAGGAGATAGCGATAACTTAAAAATAGCTTTATTAGTGCGTAACATAACCACGAGTAATTATCTCTCTTTTTTTATTTTATCCTATTAATATTATAAATGCGAAAGTTTGTAAGTATGGATGTATGGATGTTTGTTACTCTTTCACGCTCGAATGGCTGAACAGATTTGTCTGAAATTTGGAAGACAGATAGATTGTGACCTGGATTAACATATAGGCTATTTTTAATCCCGATCGCACACCGGGTTTCTGTGAAAACGCGGGCGAAGCCGCAGGTAGCAGCTAGTTTTATGATATAGGAAGGCAAACAAGCAGACGTATTTCCCGATGGTAAGAAATTCACGCCGCCTAGAGACATCAAAGGTGGTAATGGTGCCTTGCCACCCGGAGGTCGGGATGTTAAGCCTTGAGAAAAAGTAAATTTACCGGCTCCCTTGCCCTCCAAACCGGAACACGTCATGACGTTATGGCGGCAGGAATAGGTAAGGCGGTGGTACCAATCCGGGCAAGTCGCTGCGAAACTCTACCACCTAGTCAGATGTCACGGTGTTAGTGACAGTAAGCCTATGCTCACCTTTTACGAGCTGCCTGGCAAGGAAAGCAGATGGTCTATTCTGCAAAGGAGCCCGGACCAACACGGGGTAAACGTATCGTATCGGACTCGTATGTTTAATTATAACAGGACCTAAGAATTTCATGGATAACTAATAATATGTTATCTTTGGCAATCAGTGATTAAATACTAATTGGCTATTATTTTTTGAAAGACACATTTATTAGTGCGAGAGAGCATTACCAAAATAAATGAGTGAAAGTGCCAAAAAAAATAATACTCCTATCTTATACTATATTTTATGCAAACAAAAGCAAAAGCTAAAACGTATTATCGTTAATGAGATAGCCGCCACCATCGCAAAGAGTATTGAATATATTGCCGTAATAAATTAATTGAAACAAGCTAATACCCTGTAATGGCTAGAACGAGAGCAGCTCGGCCGGGAACCACTTCTGCTATGTGTGTATGTGAAATGGGAAAACTAACATAATATGTTACAATGATAATCTATACGCAACCGAAATAACTATAGATAAATCTTTACGGTAAAAAAAACATACACATACATACATACATATCTTCACGCCGAGTCCCTTACAGGGTAGGCAGAGAGTATCGAGTGCCAGACCTCACGATCCTGAGAAACCTGTCTTGCTTCCTTCACATTCATAACCCTTTTCATAAAAACACTTTCATAAAAAAAACATCATCTAAGTAATATGAGCCCAAAAATATTGGATATTTTAATCCGGCTATTTAGATGGATACCCGAACAAGCTTTTAGATTGAAACTAGTATTTTAAAAATAACTACGCTAATTAAAACCGACTTTAAAACTAACAAAGATTTTATGTTAATTATATACTACCTATTACTTATACATGGCTATTTACTAACAGGTTTGAAGTGTGTGCCAATCCTTAAACTAATAATTATATTAAAAGCAATTATTAAATTGGATTGGCACCGACTTCTAACCTATTAGTAAATAGAACATATAAGTAATAGGTAGTATGTGATTAATATTAAATCTTTATTATTTTTTACTTTTTAGTTTTGAAGTCGGTTTAAATTAACGTTGGTATTTTTATTTAATACTTCTTATTGCTGACTAGTGGCCCGCCCCGGCTTCGCACGGTTATTTTTTTATAGAAGAGGAGGCAAACGAGCAAGTGGGTCACCTGATGGAAAGTGATCACCTCTGCCTATGGACATCCGCAACACCAGGAGTATCACAGATGCGTTGCCGACCTTTAAGGAATGAGTACGTTTTTTTCTTGAAGGTTATGCAATATTTATATAAACCTTCATCTTCAAAACCTTTATCTATTAAAAATACCTTCCGCAGTTTTAAAGATTTAAACATACAAAGGGACATAGTGGCAGAGGAAGCGACTTTGTTTTATACTATGTAGTGATACCATTAAATTTAATAAAGAAAGTATATGATAGGCAGCGTCGTGAAAAAATGAAGTCTACACCTGAGAATTTAGAAAAACTTCGTCTCAAAGAGAGGTCTAAATATCATATATCATATAATAAAAGAAAAGTCGTGTAAAACCCATTTCTGTTGTTGGTAACAGAGAAAAAAGGCTCAAGAAGAAAAATTGGAAGAAAAATGGTAAGACATATACCGTCTTATTAATTAACAGTAAGTAAATTTCTCTAAGGTTCAACCTGATATTATAGCCCTTATTACAATGTATTACAGACTATAACACAAACTTAAGTTTACTCCTACTTTAGTCGATATTTATTAATAAGACGAATAGAGACCGTATGCGTGGTATAAAGTAAATTTTGTTAATAATTTTTACATAATCACATCTTTACTTTGTACCTAACTAGTATGACCACGTTAGACCACGCGCATGCAACTAGTAGGTATGTTATCTAAAACCCGAACGCATAGACATCCTAGTAGATTATTTAAATGTAATTGAATAATTGATTGTTGACCCGCCATAACCAAAAACAAAAAATATGTTAAAAATTGTATTACTATTTTTAAATATGGAAAAATATGAAAAAGGAAATGGTAATTGTTTTTTTTTTTTTAATTTTGTATCATAAAACTAGTCTGAGGGCTAAATTTTGTTGTTGTATGTTATTTTCTTGACTAAAATTTAGTCTAAAATATATTTTATTCTAAAATTATTTTATTGTTCAGTAAACTACTGATTTAAATTAACTGAATGAGCCGTTGTAAATTTGAAATAAATAATAATAATTCAAGCTTATTGTTATTAATCTTATTACAATAAATATATTTTATTTCAATCCTGTATGTAAACAAATATCCTATTAATATTATAAATGCGAAAGTTTGTAAGTATGTATGTATGGATGTTTGTTACTCTTTCACGCTCGAATGGCTGAACGGATTTGTCTGAAATTTGGAAGACAGATAGATTGTGACCTGGATTAACATATAGGCTATTTTTTATCCCGATCGCACACCGGGTTTCTGTGAAAACGCGAGCGAAGCCGCAGGTAGCAGCTAGTATTGCATAAAACTTCTATTAAAATGTTCAAAAAATAAAAATTAATGGGTCTACCGGAATCTAAATTTTATGGGACCTGTTTGAAACTATTCCGCATCAAAAAAAAAAAGAATTACGTAAATCGGTTGAGAAACCACGGACAAATCGGTGTACATACATAAAAAAATACCGGCCGAATTGAGAACCTCCTCGTTTTTTTGAACTCAGTTTAAAATAAAATGTTAAGAATCTGCCGAATGATAAGTGTACGATGTGGTGTTAATAATTAATTTTCTATCCTATCTAAATGTGTAAACATAGTACTAAAACTAGATTTGTGTATTATGTTTTATATCAAAAATCCATAAAAACCATTTAGTTTTTATTAAACAAAGTTATAAAATAAATACACGGACAATATAAATAATGAATTGATAAAATTAATAAATTTTAATAACAATTAATCAATTCACTAAATTTATTAGGATACAAATCATGATAATGATTACAAAACGAATACCCACTTCCCTTGGCCATCGAATCACGCCCGAAAGGAAGGACCAAATAGGCAAATTCTTGTTTGGCAGTGTTATTTACTGTAAAGAGAAGGTACACATAAAAAATATCAATCGTGGTGAGGATAGGACTATGTCGACGTCAGCCCTCACAGCTAGTTGTACAACAAATATCCTACCTACTCACCAAAGTTTACCAAGTAGCACTCGCCTATGACTCGTCCAAACTTTCAATCCAGTTAAATTCTTTAATTGATCGAAATACATTACAAAGCTTAAAAAAAATGGCAAAACCTATCTAAAACCATCGCGATCACGACAGCTTTGAAAATCAATCAAAATCGGTCTCTTCGTTTAGGAATCATGAAAAAATAGACAAATTAACATGGAACAAACATGAAAAATAGAAATAAGAGAGAGAGAGAGAGAAAGAGTTGTTAAACTTATAATACCCTTCTATTTCCATCAAGGATTGAAAATAGCATTTACCTCTTTGGGTTATATTACTACCAGCAAGTCAAAGTTCATTGGTCTTTGTGTCATAATTGAATAATTTAATATATCTGTAAGTGCCTTTGTACATGTAATAGTCCTGATGGGGATCCTAATTCATACTACACATATTCTTAATATTAATCACTCAGTAGCTCTCGCAGATACATAAAATAAGACACAAAACAAGTACAAAGAGCCACGTCCCGAAAGTTGTACGAGTCTGCTTTCCCTCAAACTTCGAAGTATGTCCGCACTTTCTGGTCATCTTGTGTTCTAGTTTTGACTTCATAAAGTTGTTATAAGTGTACTTAACTGTTCTATAATATTAGTTTATTATATTAAATGTATGTCGCTCCGACCACATGACTTCATACGTTCGACCACAGGTAGTATAAATAAATAATTTACGAAATTTCGTTGTAATTTTATAACTCAAGAACGGGATCATCTATCTAAACCAAATGTTTAGGCTTTGTTTGGACTATTTAGTTGATGGTTTATGTGGAGTTTGCATAAAATCGGTCAAGCGGTTCTTCATTTATCTCCTTTTTTGTAACAAATGAATTCAAAAAATTGCGGATCATTTAGGTAATGGGTATTTTTCTGTCAAATCTTTATGTAATCGCCTCTGTGGTCTAGCGGTTCAGGTGTTGGACTTGACTGCATGAGGTCCCGGGTTTGAATCCCGGGTCGGCCAACACAAAGAAAATTGGATTTTTCCAATTTTCTAATAAAAAAATGTTGGTCGGGATTGGAAATGTGCCCGGTTGGCGATAGGCTTGTCACCTATCACATTGTGGGACTTAGTGTCTTCGGTTAGTCGTGGGTGCCTTGGTTGTACCTCTGCCTACCTCTTCGGGGATATGGACGTGAAGATACTTTTAATTCTTTATGTGCCTGTTCCAAAGTCGGTACTGGAGGTACCAACTATGGAATAAGCCGTTTGCTTATTCAAGCTCAAAATGGAAAAACAAAAACATTGTTTATCCAAATGTTTAGAATTAAGTTTTGAAAAAAAGAAATTGATAATTTATTTATTTGTTTAAATAAAAGAATTTGATGTTCCAATATATTTTTAAATATTTCAGTATATATACGTAAACTGGGCTGCTAGTATAAGTATAAGAGAAGGTACTTATAATAAATATATGTATTGAAAAGCGAATTCATGGAAGATATAAAATAAAAAGGTTAAAACGACCAAAATTGGGCAGCAGAACACATTACTAATATTTTTATAAATTTGTCTGTCTGTTTATATCCCAACCGCGATTCACGCCAAATCTACCAAATCTGTCACAACGAAATTTCGCAAGTAGGTAGGTACTTTATGTTTGCAAGAAAGGTTAATAGTTATTTTTTATCCCGCCCACTAAAGGGGCTCCTGTTATAAAGGGCTAGAGAACAAAATGTAAATCCTATCCTATCTACTAATATTATAAATGCGAAAGTTTGTATGTTTGTTTGTTACTCCTTCACGCAAAAACTTCTAAACTGATTTTCAGGAAATTCGGCACATACGAAGAGGGTAACTTGGATTAACACATAAAATAGATTATATATTATCGCTGTTGATAGATTATATATTATATTATTATTATCGCCTCTGTGCTCTAGCGGTCCGGGTGTTGGACTTGACTGCATGAGGTCCCGGGTTCGAATCCCGGGTCGGCCAACAAAAAGAAAATTGGATTTTTCCAATTTAAAAAAATGTTGTTTGGGATTGGAATTGTGCCCGGTTGGCGATAGGCTTGCCACCTATCACATTGTGGGACTTAGTATCTTCGGCTAGTCGTGGGTGCCTTGGTTGTACCTCTGTCTACCTCTTCGGGGATATGGGCGTGAAGATACTTTTAGATTATATTCCGAAAAAATGTTTTTGTTGGATCATTAAGCAAGCGGGCAGCGAAGCGAGCAACGGCTAGTTGTTTTAGAATCAATTAACGTGTAGCCCGACTTTGTTCATTATTTGTTTGTTTTAGTGTGTGCTGTCATAAGTTTGTAGATTAGAAATTACTTGTGATCCGGAATATATAAAATATTTGAACGTTTAATATCCTACATATACATACATATCTTCACGCAAAGTCACCCTGCAGAGTAAGCAGAGAGTTTTTAGTGCCATGTGAACAAAGTTCGCAGGGTCGGGTAGTAGTCCAGTGCATACTAAATTTTTACCGGATCAAATTTTTGTTAATCCAAAAATAAATATTTATAAGATCATATATTATTAGTCATATTTACAATTTTACAAGTAAAATTAATAAAAAAATATCTTATCAGTTATAACTAATTAAATACTGTATATAAACATGAATATTTAATCTCCTGGTGATCGCCTCACAAGTTAACGAATGCGACGATTGACAACAAAAAAATTAAACCAAAGTTTGTAGTTTGGGATAATTTCATTTATTGTAACTTAATTATATTATAACTTATGTTTTTTCGACGTAATAATTTAAAATTAAAACAAAAGTATCTTCAAGCCCATATCACTGAAGAGGTAGGTAGAGGCACAACCAGGTCACCAACGACTAGCCGAAGACGCTAAATACTATAATGTGATAGGTGGAAAGCCTATCGCCGACCGGGCACATATCCAATCCTGGCAACGTTATTTTTATAAGAAAATGGAAAATACATATTTTCTAGTTTTTTTGTTGCCCGACCTGGGGGTCAAACCCGGGTCCTCGAGAAGTCGAGTCCGACGTCGGAACGAAAGACCACAGAGGCTACACAATGTAATTTTTTTTTAATCTACTAAGTACTAAAGTAAGTATCTTCACGCCCCTTTAACCCAAGAGGCAGGCAGAGGCACAAACAGAGCACCCACGACTAGCCGAAAATACTAAGTCCCACAATATGATAGATGGCAAGCCTATCGACAACCGGGCACAAATCCAATCCCAAGCATAGTTTTTTTTTTATTAGAAAATTGAAAAAACCCTATTTTGTTTTTATTGCCCGCTCCGGGACCTCATGCAGTCAAGTCCGGCAACTGAACCGCTTGAACTCAGAGGCTAAGTACTTTTTTCAAATAAAGGCTTGTAATAATATTATCATAAGCTTTTACGAATAGACGAATGTAAAAATCGTGAATTCAAGTCTCTAAAATAAACACAGATGATAAATAATACAATATCACATTTAGTAGTGCAATTGTATACGTTATAAACAATTTCAGTTCACAAAAAAAGGCTAACGCCCAATTTTTCAAACCTAATAAACGGTCAGTTTCTAGATCGTTAGAGAGATTTTAACTGCGATGTATACATTGCGGTAATTTTTTTCTACCTTAATAGCTACTGTCACTACTTCAAAGCTATCTATATCTATCTAAAATCTCTAAACGTTCACATTGCACGTCTCGCTCCAGCATTAATCAGTCAGTTATTTAAATGACCGTTACACGTTTTATTACATTTGGAGAATTGGTGCATAATGATTTAATATAAATTGATGACAGGAAAACATTAGCAATATGGGATGAGTTGGCGCGGGCCCGAGCGGCGACCACTCGATAATCCAGCGCTGACCCGACCGGCTGATGGCGGATCTCTTAACGCCGCGTCGCCTCCCGTCTCTCACAGATTAATATGGATTATAGGTATAATATTATGATATATACGACAGTTATTAAAATAACAAATTATAATATTATTATTATATCTATAATAAAAGTATATATAACTAGCTGCTACCTGCGGCTTTGCCCGCGTAGTCTATTTATTTAATATTTAACTCTCCAACGCTACCCGCTGAAATTTTAAGATGAAAAACGGCCTACGTCCTTCTTCAAACTTAAATCTATATTTATTTAAATATCATCTATAAAGTATAAGACGATGATGTTCTGGAAAGAATAAATTTAGAAAGTAGTGCACTGAGCACAACCGTTCCATAAGGAGTCAGCAACGCGCATACCACGCGTCTGTGTCGCACGGTCTTTAAACTATATTGTTGTTACGTAGTGATTATATTCTATTTGATAGTGTTAATTTAAAACTGCGATATCTCCTAAGTTGTTCTTTCAAATAAAGTGATTTGAAACGCCATTTTGTTTTAAATTAAATACTTGTGATGAATGACGTATTTTTTGGATAAGGATTTACATAATGTTTATAAAATAACCTTCGCAAATAATGCATTATTTTGAAACAAATTTGGTTAGCATAAAAAAAGGTTATAGTGATATGCTAAGGATAGAGATATGCTGTCGCGGACTTTTTTAAGGACTTTTAAAGGGGAACAATTCTTTCATACATGATTCTTACGAAACTTTCACCGTTAATGCTGCGCACGCTCTCAATAGGAAAAAATCCCCCAATTTTACTAAATTTATCATTGGTGCTCCGCTCCTATTGATATTAGCGTGATGATGTAGGTATAGCCTATATAGCCTTCTTCAATAAATGGACTTTCTAATACTGAAAGTTTAAGCAAACAAACAAATAAACTCCTCAGCTTTTTAATATTAGTATAGATAGTATAGATTTTGGTTCCCAGTTCTTACAAAAAATATAGACGAACTGCTTTCATACCAATTTAGTCATAAAAGGCGAGTTTCGGTTCATTTTATTAAGAGAAAAATCTGGAAAATTAATTTGTATATACTAAACACATTTAGCGGTGACGTGGTTTTACACGTTTTCATGTCTATATTCTTTATATAATAAGGTTGATAAGTATACTTTTGATTAAATTATCGCTATAATATATATTATGATATATGTAGCCTATGTTGTTCCTCAGGGTCAATTCTATCTCTGTACCAAATTTCATCAAAATCGGTTCACTGGTTAAGACGTGAAAGCGTAACAGACAGACAGACAGACAGAGTTACTTTCGCATTTATAATATTAGTAGGGATAAATAAAAAATAAAAAATCTATATTTTCAATTTTGTATTAAAAAGAACGTTGCTCGGAATTGGATATGTGTCCGGTTGGCGGTAGGCTTGCCACCTATCAAATTGTGGGACTTAGTGTGTGCTGTGCCTCTGCCTACCTCTATGGGGATATGGTCTAGAAGATACTTTTTTTTTATTTAATATTATTGACTGTAGATGCAAACAAGCTCCTAAAATACATTTCTAGACAGAGTTCATGACCTAGCCGTCATTCAACTGTCTGGACAGTTGTACATTAAACTTTATTTTAATGTGTTTAATATTTACATATCAATTCAATTTCAAATTTATATGCAGAGGTTGATCCATCGTAATATTATAATACGAAACTGTCTCTTACTGTCTTTTAATCAAATTTTATAGGACCAATTCGAAACTATTCCGTAATAAACAAAAAATAGAATTACGTAAATCGGTTCAGAAACCTCGGTGAAATCGGTGTTCATACATAAAAAAATATATACCGGCCGAATTAAGAATCTCCTCGTTTCTTTAACTCGGTTAGAAATGAGTACCCTCACGTTATTTCATATGAACAAATAGCCTTAGATTTAAAAGATTATCTGCCTCTCTGCAGTTTGTCAGAGGTGAGGTTTAAATATATGTCATTACCAAAAAGACTGGTGATAGACTGCTGTGCAGCAACTAGCCGGGTACAAATCCAGCGCCTTGTCTATTCCTGTCGCTAAAATGACTGTCATATTCCAGTAGGGTAGCCGGTAGACTTGCACGATAGGCGTAACATTCAAGTCACAGCGATGTACCTGTAACATCTTTGGTGTCTATAGGCACGGTTATCTCTTACCATCAGGAGAGCCATGTGTTTATTTTCTGACATCTCATAAAAACATACATACATAGCGAAGCACTAGTAAAAACTAGCACAGTGCCAGTAGAGTATTCTACTTATCGTCTATCAAAGGCCACTGGCACAACTAATACTTTGCGAAAGCAGGGATTTTCTGGGGAGTATTGAGAAATAATTTTGATGTTAATGATATTAGTTTTGTCAAGTGGTGGCTAGCAGCTTGAAAAATATTATAAATATGGCATATACACTTTGTATACAACACAGCCATTTAAAAAAGTAGAAGAAGGTTTAAAGGAAAGTGTTAATGGATCGGATAAGGATCGGAAGTCTAGCAACGACATGAATACGAGCCCTCAACTTCCTATATTCATCGCAGAGACACCTCAAAGCTTCAGATATACTCTTAGAGAAAATCCACACAGCATTTTATACCACTAGCTTCAACTCACGGCTTTGCCCGCGTACAAATTCATATATTTTTTTTTAATTCTAGCTTATATGTTATTCTGACGTATAAAATATATTCCTGTAAAATTTCATCTAAATCCGTTTAGTAGTTTGAGCGTGATAGAGCAATAAACATCAATTCATTATAAAATACCTTTTCATTTATCCTTCTTTACTTTCAAATGATTGTTCTCTTTCACTTTTTTATTATGCGACTTTTTAGAGAAAGCACTTTCAAGCTCTGATGTCGGAGAAAAGTTCGCTTATTGTAGTATTTTCGTTTTGTGGTACTCGATGTTATATTATATAAGGGTACGAAAAAAGATGTTAAGGATATAAAAAAACTATTTACAAAAATAGGCGACTGAAAATTGATAGCAGAACATATTTAAATCATTTTCGAAATATTATTATCTGACTGTCTCCGCCTTGTTTTAATGTCCTGTTTAACATTATATACAAACCTGTAGCCCCAAAATAACCTTAACAACGTTTGTATCATGATTTGTTTACCAAATCTAGGACGTATCCTTAATATTTTACAAAACTAGGTAGTTTTATTGTATCTATACTTATAAAATAACATTGACTGGCTGATTCATCATCGCTGAGCGAAAACTGTAAAAATTACAGGCATGAAATTTGGTGTGTAGGGTCATTATGAGTAGACAGACACCAAAGGACGAAATTTTGAAAATTCTGCCCCTAAGGGGGCAAAGTGGGGGTTGAAAGTTTGTATGGAAAATTGACATTTTTTTAAGTTAGAAACATGAAACTTTATTTTTGGGTTACTTATTAAAGATAATTAGACACGTATTCAAGCGTTTTTGGAAATTATACCCCCAAGGGGGTGAAATAGGGGTTAAAATTTTATATAAAAGTACTTATTAATGGGCTATATTCAGTAAATATATTAACTGCCACGCGAACGAAGCCGAAGGTAAGAGCTAGTATATTTTATATCGTTAATTGAAGTTGATTTCAGAGAAGAGCGCTAAAGCCGAGCCCGGCGACAGGGAACTATTTCCGGAGTCGGTTCAAAGTATTTAAGCCTAACTGATAACAAATATCTAGAGCTTTTCATTAAGGCGAGTTTTAATCGGTCGGGCTACCAAAGTAACTTTGGCTCCTAAAGCTGCCCAAATAAAAGTTATATTTTAAAATCCTCAAAAAACTTGGATATTGAATTTAATATACATATTCATTATTTAAACAAAATTGTTTATAATTTTACTTCTAGAACGATCTTAGACATAGCAAAGTAAAACCGATGCTGATTATTGGAGAAATTACTTGTAAATTTCGACCTCAACTTCCCTTCTAATTGGTTGTTGTGAGATTTATCGCAACCCTCCCTCCCACATTGGAATCTCGCGGTTGATTTTACGAAAATATGTTTAAGCTAAGTAGGTTGCATTATTTAAAAAAAAAGCATTTAGGGTGACCGCAACTATTAACGGCTATTGAAAATCTGCAGATATCACCATTTAACCTATTTTTAATAGTTCTTTCAATCAGGAAGGTTTAGCAAAAATCTTAAATCTTTCAAAAGAAGAAAATAACAAAATTTTGTTAATTGGGTCGGTGCTACCTGCAGATTTTTAATGGGTCGTTAATAGCTGCAGTTATCTTAATTAGTATTTTTTTTATACTAGTATTTAATCTTAGAAAAGAAGGGTATATGAACAACAGTAGACTGTCCTGTCCAGTATTTGCAAAATAACGTTGTATATTATTGTTACCATAATTATATTATGTCATATTTCGGAGAATAGACTAATTAAATACCTATTGCTTTCTCTCAAATGTTACAATCGTAAAAATACGTGACATTAATACCCAGACTTTACTTTTCCAAAAAATATTGCTTCAACACTTCCCTTTTGATCGCTTCATGTTATTTATGGAAGCCCACTTAAAATACACAAAATTTTTTAATAAAATTTAGGCCTTTTGGCTAAATCTCAGAAAGGACAATCTCATTAAAAAGTAATTTATAAAGATTTATTCGCTGCGCCATTACATGTCAAAATATTAAAGTGGCAGGACTGAGGTCGGTACTCCTTGTACCTTCTAAAGCTGTTTTTATCCGGCTATTAAAGACGAGGCCAGAGGCGCCACACCGCGGCTGGAATACAAATTGCGTCAAATATCTGCCGACATCGCAATATCCACGCATGTAATATTTGTTACCCAATATCCCATGATATTTGCATATTATAATATCCTAAATACATTCCAAACCAGTTAACTAAAATGTAACAGGCAGTTAGATTTTAGAGTATTTGCAGGAAAGGTGTTTCAGATAATTTAAACGCAGTAAAACTGCGAAATCCTACGCCAATTTCATTACTTTTGGTAATTGATTTATTCGTTCTTTTTTCGAAATCTCAGAAATCAGGATTCCCAGGTGGTCCATACATTTTAATATGAATTGACTGGTAATTTTTGAGTTGATTAGTTGGTGGGTTCGACAACATCATGCGTTTCAAAAAAGAACCATCGAAATTTGGTCATTTTCAGCCTAGTAATAACAAACATATTAAAAAAAATAAAAGATGTGTGTGCGATTCACACACGATAGAAGTGAAACTTCAGTAAATCGACAAAAGAATGAGATGAATGTATATTTGTGTCTCTTACTTGCAACAGAATGAGATGAATATATATTTGTGTCTCTTATCTGACGTTTTTCCGTTGCACCCGTTTTGAAATCACAACGATTCTAAAGAAGTTTTACTTCAAAACCTCACGGTGAAATTGATAAACTCCTCCTGTTTGAAGTATGTTAATTAACCCTTTATAGGTCATAACATTTTTTGGATGGGTTTTAAAAAATGTGATATATATTTAGAGCTAGTAGGGGTATAGGTATGCTTTAGAAACAAACTAAACTTTTGACTCCTCCCTGGTTTGCTCACAAGGGGAGGGTACATATGTGACCAAGACCGTTTAGGTTATGAGTTGGGTGATTACAAATATAACCATTAACGTTTGAGTCCTAGTTAGTTCAAACTCAACTTTATAAGTTAAAATAATAAAATAATCATAAAAATCAATAATTTCTTTGTTTTAAGTTGTCAGTAGATATTTAAAACAAATATTAACTCTTATTTATTTCATTTTATTTTATCTGTATGGATTTTACTCCCTCTTAACTACGCTCCAGCTTCCTTTAGCCCTAATTCTACTCCCTCGTCCTCTTCCACTGACTCCTCTTCTGGTTTTAAGGCCACCGCCTTCGCCTTGTCATTCCCCTAGTTCTAATACCTCAACAAGCAGGGTCATTTGGTGTTGATGAACGCGATGAAGAACTGTTGGAACCTGCTTGAAATATATCTAGTTGAAAACATTGTAGCCTTGACGTTCTTAAGGTACTGGATCTCCAGGATCTGTGGGATGGGTTTTTCTGCAGTGTTCACGATGATGATACGGCAACGGTGTTTACATGCATTCATGTTAAGGCAAATCGCCATTAGGATCAGAGACGCCGCCAACGTCCGAATATTCAGCTCTTTCGGTTATGCCATCCAAAAAACTCATGAACTCCTCCTCTCCCATGTTCTCCAAGTCCAACATACGGTAACTCATATAAAATAATGATATATCGTATCTCTAGTTAAAATTACAAACATAAGTATTTGTATTTTGCACAAACCTCACCTTTGATACTAGCCTACTTTTATGACTGTAACATCTTTCTCAAAGAAACTTAAGAAAAAACAGTGATTCGTATTAGAAAGGATAAGTCCATAGTTTTCAAAAATAAAATAAATAAAAACCTAAATCTACGAACATTGAAAATTCGCCAAAAAAAACTGTTAAAAAACATCTATTAGGATCTATAAATTTTAAAGAAAGAAAAAATTTCGCCCCAGACAGGATTTGAACCTGTAACCTTTCGTCTCAAGCCGACGAATGCTCTAACCAATTGAGCTACTGTACTTTACAATTTGATAATTATTTAGAGATTCATATATCAAATGACAGGGAAAGTAATAATAACTGTACGTACCTTTAGTTAATCACTTCTTATTCAAAACTTATAAATTAAATAAAAACACCAACATTGACGCCAATTTGGTGCAGTCATGGCGCTAAGTGAGCGAAATGCATGAATGTAACCACTTTTTTCGAAAGGCATGTCGAGAATCTACGGCTAGCTTAACATTAGTGGCGACGCTTGTAGCCTTCGTTCGTTCATAGACTACGCGTTTAGCAACTAAGAGTGGCGTGAAGTACATTTTAATTACTAATATGAACCTTAAAGTGCGACAGGGTTGGTGGTTTCAAACATGGAGCATTTTTAGCGTTTGACCTATAAAGCGTTAGGACGCTAGAAGCATCATCAATCAACTCAAAACTATCTGTTTGGTTATACATTACAGAAAAGATATAGAACCAATTTCGACATAGTTTTCACAATGTAAATCACTGAAATTTAATTTTAGTTTTAACTTAATGTTACCAATACCTGCAAACAGGTGTGAGAAAGCAGGTAATAAATAATATGATATTTGACTTTAATACTTTTAGAACTCCGATTAAAAATTTGCCAAGAAAAGTAGATTTTGAAGAGTTGTCCCGACTTTTCTTTCGGCGCCCATCAACTCTAGCGTAAGTTGTCATGTTTCAGAAATATGTCGCTAACGCCGCGAGCTATGCGATGTTTTGGGATTATGATAAACTCGTGACACGCGTGACGGATGAAGGCGGGGTATTTCCTTGAAATATACATTTTGGAAAGATAACTCCGAACGTATATGGATATCGTGGCAAGCACAACAAACCTAACTTAATTGTTTAAAACCTACGTAGTTTCCCTTATAATTATTGATACTAGTGGTCGGCCAGTGGTCGAAAGTCGACAACTTTAATAATACATCTTAATTATAAATTACCTCCTAAGGAACAAAGATTGTTAGATAATAAAAATTATATACTAAAAAATACGAAATAAGAAAACGCGGCGTGCCGGTGACGCTTCATTAGCTCATCGAACGCGTAATTACCACGCGTCCTCGCCACGACCCCCCTAGCTTTTAACGTCGCCATTTTAATATTGAAAGAATATTTTTGCAGTTCAGGATTTTTATAGTACTCGTTACTTACTTTTTGTTAGCAACTTTAGCGTGCTTTGTGTCAATCAATTGCGTTATAGACTGACTGATGATTTTATTTAATGTATATATATCGAAAATAATCGATACGAGGTTCGAATTAAAATTATGAAAGACAATTGCGAAGGACCGTGCTATAATAAATATTTCTAAACGTAAATACCCACATAGATAAATACTAAGTTAATGATAACGTGTCAACTAATATTGTAAAAAAACTATGGACGCTCAAAATATGTATACTATTACAGAAGAAATAATAAAACTGAAAAAACGTTCGAAGTTGCGACAAGTGTAGCAATCAGTGGAGATGTTTTTTTTTTTGAATGACTAATTTGTTGCTAATCTTACGATTTTTTACAACTTCACCGAACTTTGTGGGCCGAGCAGAGTGCTCAGCTCACATAGTTCATTGGGCTGTTACCTACAACGCCAGCACCAAGGGCTGTCTCCCGGGAGACCGTACCTCGACTTGGTGCTGCGTTCTGGTTACTGGGTGGACTTGGTGGAGGAGTATTTGTGGCTCGTCGCTCGGCGTTAGGCGCCGGGCGCAAGAGAGGTCTTCGTCGCCGAGACCGGCGGCGACGGTGTAGTGTTATGTTAAAGTGATGTGAGATTGTCGTGTTCCGGTTTGGTGTTGGGAGAATAGCGTTTGCCGCGGTTATTGGGTCCGGGGGATCCGATAACACGTGGCGAGGTCTTCTATGATCGGGGGGACAGTGGAGATGGTGATTCCACAGCGGTGCCGATCCGCGAGCGGCGGGTCTTCTGCTGATGGCAGCAGTCACTAATGCGAAGTGACAACGTGAAACGCATGGCAACTCTGACCTATATCTACGTCTCTATCCTGTCCTATCAGTTGCATGTTTTCAAACCGTTCTTTAAAAAGTTTGTATAAGACTAATTTCAAGATTATTGCGATAACTGTTTATCCGCCAGGCAGCTTGTAAAAGATTTACACAGCCTATGTTTCAAATGTGTCTCATCTTAATGTCACCAGCAACTGATCTTCAAAATTTTACTAAAATTCTGGTTTAGTGAAACTGTCTCAAGTGTTACATGTTTTGTAGTCTTACCCTTTTTTCTTTATTTCCTTTCATGTGTTGCTACGGGCCGTCTTCTTACCTACCAATCAGCTCGTAAGAGGAGAGCATAGGTTAAAAACGTCATTACAAATATGACATCGGTGTAGGCAGCAACTTATCTGGGAAGGGTTCCTCCATTTTACCTATTCCTGTGGACATAACGACATTTTTATGTTCAGGACACGACCCACCATTACCCATAACTCTACAAATCACTTTGGTTACCCACTTATTCTTGGTCAAATCCAAACCGTTTGTAATGCACAGGGTCTGCTCTTAGGCTCTCTTCCTTGTGTATTTCTTGACTTTCTACAAGTTACTACAAGTAAGTACAAGTCTCTCTCTATCCTCTTCTATTTATTATATGCCCCTATATCTCCTCTTCCTTTAAGGCACATATTTCACAAACATGGTGCTTGCTCGTAAGCCCGGCAATAGTATTTATCCTCCACCAACCCATGGCCCTACCAACCTCGTGGTTATACATGCCGAAACGCAGGAGTTACACGAAATCTGCGCTGAGGCACATTTTTCGTGCGCTTTTTGACTCTATACAACTTAATTTTTTATCTCTGCTTGTTTCCCCTTTAACTCTCTCCACTGAAAAGGCAGTCCACACCCTTTCTTACTTAGGACTAACGGCACTCGCAACATACTTGGACCCACCCGGTTATAGGAAAGCGGAATTATTTTTTTTCGAAATGACTACTGTTGTGTACGTCTATTGACTTTAACAACGTCACCGGGCTAGTGGGCGAGCAGAGTCCTCAGCCAGAGACAAAGCCACGTACGTATGATATTTATAGTGTCTTAAGACCATGGTAGATTCATACCCTCGTGAGAGCCGTTTATTTGTTGTATCTGGCTTTTGAACAAATTTTATCAAAAAGCCACGTACGTATGATATTTATAGTGTCTTAAGACCATGGTAGATTCATACCCTCGTGAGAGCCGTTTATTTGTTGTATCTGGCATTTGAACAAATTTTACCAAAAAGCCACGTAAGTATGATATTTATAGTGTGTTAAGACCATGGTAGATTCATACCCTCGTGAGAGCCGTTTATTTGTTGTATCTGGCTTTTGAACAAATTTTATCAAAAAGCCACGTACGTATGATATTTATAGTGTCTTAAGACCATGGTAGATTCATACCCTCGTGAGAGCCGTTTATTTGTTGTATCTGGCTTTTGAACAAATTTTATCAAAAAGCCACGTACATATGATATTTATAGTGTCTTAAGACCATGGTAGATTCATACCCTCGTGGGAGCCGTTTATTTGTTGTATCTGGCTTTTGAACAAATTTTATCAAAAAGCCACGTACGTATGATATTTATAGTGTCTTAAGACCATGGTAGATTCATACCCTCGTGAGAGCCGTTTATTTGTTGTATCTGGCTTTTGAACAAATTTTACCAAATTCTTTCCTATCAGTCAGCTCCCAAGAGAACGATGGTTTGTCATTTATTTACACCATGATAATAACTGGGTTGTAGAGTTTTGCAATCGTTTTGGATAAGATGCATTACTTATAGACATAATGGTACATCCATCTGCTTGCTAATATCAGTGCTCGCCTTGGTTATGTTATGGTGGAATAGGTTTGAAGTAGCCTAAAATCTCAGTTTTAACTTGGCAAGACACCACAAAAAGTTACTTAATAGCGACATGAATTTCATCAAGAAACCCCTCTGTTGTTTGCCTTTTAATCCCACAAAAATACTGAATAATATGACCCAGTTTAACGTTGAATATAAAATGTTATTTTATAACAAAAACTGAAAAGCCCCATATGAATGGTAACTCAGCGCCGGAGCCAACATCGGTACACTTTACGCCAGTAAGCCGGTTAAGCCTCGTTCACTCGAGGGCAGCCCTGAATCCGGTGCATTCACAATTAACGTCTGCTTACATGTTCAGGCCATTTCACTGTTTTTTTAAATATCAAATAGCACTCTGTATAATCAAGTTAAAAAAATACACGTCATGTTTAAAAGTTTAACGAAAGACCTACATTTTAAAAATCAAATATCAATCTACATATGTAAAAAAAAAATTGATTCAAGGATCGAACACGAAACTTTCTGATAACGTTATGCCATTTGCACTATTGACCATTTATTTTCTGTATTGAATTTTGATAACTAAAAGGATAAATGCTAACATTAAAATAATTCTAGTCATTATTATAATAATAGAATACCAGATGATTATACTAGCAGTCTATAATCTCAATTTCACGAAACAGTGAATCAGTAAAAAATAACAATTTTAATGTTAATTTTGCATAGGTCGATATTATTTGCTTCTTAGTATGTCTTAAATTTCAGTCCAAGCTTTTATAGATTTTTGATTTAACAAAAAAATAAAATATTTATTAAATGTAATTTATCCAAAGTAAAATGTTCCTCAAAAAATACTTCAAATATGTTCGTAGTATAGAGATTATTTTGGATAGAATACAGTGTGAATACAGGCATTAGCAAAAATAGGCGTATATTACATAATTTACATATCTTCACGCCAAGTCTCTTACGGGGTAGGCAGAGAGTATCGAGTGCCAGACCTCACGATCCTGACAAACCTGTCTTGCTTCCTTCATATTCATTACCCTTTTCATACAAATACGCCGGTCGGAGACTCTTGACACCACCCTCGGATAATCTCCTATTGATCTGATCGTGAAATATCCCTTGGTCTCCCCGGGTACATACATGCCATACATACACACAAACACATACGCGTTGAACACTTTTTCTGTGGGGGTAAAAACGTAAAATAAAATGTGTTAACATGTTAAAAATTACGTTTTATTTTTTAATTGCTATTAATTTTTTGAGTTTATTGAATTATTTATTCGATAAAAAAAATTTAGCAAAAAACATTAAAAGCGTCAGCATTCTGAATCAGCTTCCGGCCTAGACGCACGATACCTACATAATATAGTAAAATTTAATTTAACCGTAGCAACCCCGTCTTTAGCAATTTCACGCTTTAGCACAGTTTTAATTTCGTTTTATGAAATGAATAGTAAAAGTCGCATTTTTACATTTTTAATGTAACATTGCTGACACTGCCCTCATCAAAATAATGTAAATGAAAGCCATAGCTTTCAAAATTTCAATCATAAAATTCTAACATCCATTTCAGATTAATACATAGCTAACTGTTAAGTTTAGTTAGCGACGAAAGCGCTAAGAAAAGAACTAAAAATTTCACCACAATTCTGTCGAGGTGAATTTTTTCTTTCTTAAAAAAATAGTTTTATTTTTTAATCCTCGACGGACAACGAGGGTAGCTATAAGCTTCTGTGTACTTGTGTGTGTTTGTGTGTGTGTGTGTGTGTGTGTGTGTGTGTGTGTGTGTGTGTGTGCG
>NJDC01002577.1:0-13809 GCA_002245475.1 Calephelis virginiensis
TTTTTAAATCTTTTTGATAAGAACGCCATCTTCATTTCTCAAGCACAACTACTTTGTTGTCAAACTTTTTAGTGCGCCGTCTGTGATCTTTTATCGTTATCATCAATATATTTGTTTGTGTGTGTCAAATGCAAGGTAATGTGGGTAATATTTTATTTATTGATTTAATGTACTTTATAAGCATTATTACTGAAAAATATTAGTGTTCTGCACTTCTCCTACACATAAACTATAAGTGTGCCAAATTTTATGCTCCTGCGTCCGCGCAATTTTCGTAAAAAGATGTCCAAAGTTTTGGCATCGCGTATTAATATAGAGATTATAGCACCCATGTGAGCACAACTTTACTAAATGGCAGACGTTTGAGCGGCCACGAAACTCTCATTTGTTTATCTGCTTTAATTCTATGAACCGTACTCTTTGTGATAATTTCAATCTGACGGTTGTAGTCTGATGGCTAGAATTTAAAAAAATACTTAGATCGCCTCTGTGATCTAGCGGTTCAGTTGTTAAACTCAACTGCATGAGATCCAGGATTTGATTTCCGGGTCGGCGAACCAAAATAAAATTGGGTTTTTCCGATTTTCTAATAAAAATAAAATCGTTTCTCGGGATTGGATATGTGCCCAGTTGGTGATAAGCTTCTAAAAGCTTGTCAAAATTATCTTCACGCCCGTATCCCCGAAGAGGTAGGTAGACATACAACCAGGGCACCCATGACTAGTTTCACAATGTGATAGCTGGCAAACCTTTCGCCAACTGGGCATATATCCAATCACGGTTAACGTTATTTTTATTAGAAAACTAGCTGTTCCGGCGAACTTCGTTCCGCCTGTTCAGTTTGTAAGGGAAAAATTAAAATGTCGTTTTTCCTAGTTTCCTCGTTGTTGTAAGCGATATGATGTACCCCATGTCCTTCTCCCGGTTTTTAGCTACCTCTCCATCAATTTTCAGCCTAATCAGTGTAACTATCACGACTTTCTTTTAATTTAATTCATTTTCATATATATTTTTTGGTTTTAAGGTGTATTCTGCTATTCGGGGCAACGACAAAGCCAAAGAATAAAAAACTATGAAAATTGGTTCAGCAGATCTCGAGTTATAAGTTTTGTAACAATCCTGACTTTATTATTAGCTGATTAGCTGAGAGGAGACGTTGTCCTATCCTCGCTATTTTTTTGAGAACCTCTTCCCGACAGTAAATAACACTATAAAAAAATAACTAAGTTTGTCCATCCGTTCACGCGTTATGCGATGACCGTTGGAAATGGAGATTCAGTATTATAAATCAGAAGATTGAAAAAACGTTTTCTTTTTGTTACCCTCGAGTATTTCAATAACTTTTTAATGTTATAAACTCGTTCAGTTAATTTATTAGTTTCGTGTTTCATAAAATGATTGAAAAGTATTAAATGGATATTCTATTTCTTTCTCGTTTTAATATTTGACGAAGTAAGGTGGGTTAAACTACTGCCGACCTACGACCTAAATTAAGGGTTGTACACAGCAAGTTTCATTTAAAATTCTATTAAAGATCACCCCTATGGTCTAGCGGTCCGGTAAAGGCTAATCTTTACTGAGGATGCTTAGCCTTCTCGTTCGTATCCTCGAATAGGTACAGCACTACTATTTAAATTATGCGCTGCGGCTTTACACTTTTTACACTTTATACTTTTATTTTTAAATTGGCTGATTTAATCTAAATTTAAGCGAAATGATTAAATATGTCTAATAACAACTCTATATAGATATAATTAAAATACATCGCCTCTGTGGTCTAGCGGTCCGGGTGTTGGACTTGACTGCATGAGGTCCCGGGTTCGAATCCCGGGTCGGCCAACACAAAAAAAATGAATTTTCCCAATTTTCTAATAAAAAAAAAATGTTGGTCGGGATTGGAAATGTGCCCGGTTGGCGATAGGCTTGCCACCTATCACATTGTGGGACTTAGTGTCTTCGGCTAGTCGTGGGTGCCTTGGTTACCTCTACCTAGCTCTTCGGGGATATGGGCGTAAAGATACTTACTTACTTAAAATACATTCGGATTTCCGAAGCTTGACGAACATAGCCGAAGCGCATAATTTAAATAGTACTACTGTAAGCAGAGGAGCAGACAGGGAAACTATGACTTGTAGAAGCACAGACAAAGCAGAAGGTACTTAGTCCCACAATGTTATAGGTAGTAAGCCTATCGCCAACCAAGCATCTATAAAGACTACAGAGAAAGTTGTTTTTCGCCGAAACGCCAACATGAGAGCATTAGAACAAAGAGGCTGCACGTGGGAACTGCACATGTAAAATAATCAAATAACCGCTAAGGTGGCGATTGGTCAGTCTTATCCATGTTGCCTACTACAAATATGTATATAGCAACAAAGGCATCTGTATATGTCTGAGCCTAACACTTTCATTTATCATGTTGATTAAAATAGTTTGTATAAAACGCTTTTGTAAAATACCTACTTCACAAAAAAACCGTTTGGTGTTTATTAAATTTTGTTACTGGTTGCACAGAGACGTGAATTTAACGAAGTGAGTGTTACCTGTAACCAAACTTCCTAATTGGGCGCAATGAAACTGCAAAAACCGACTCAACGACAACCACGTCACGAATTGTTAATATTTTTTGAAAGATTTTATTAACATCCTACAAGTAGCTATTAAGTTACACTTAATAATGCGAAAATTAAGTATGACTCAAAAACCACTAGTCGAATGATATTAAACTAATAATAAACCACCTCGGAATCATGAACAATCTCAATAAAAAATCTTCAACAAAATCGATAGGCTGCTGACAGAGTAACCGCGTTACAAACATACACTCGAATTGAGAACATCCTCCGTTTTTGAAGGCGTTTAAAAAATAAGAACTAATACATTTTTGACCAACGCTAATCATACGGATTCATAAAAACATTAGAACATAGTAGCAGGTACTTAGTAACATTTGATTTTTTTTTTAATTATTAAAAAACAGTCTTGTTTGCAGGAGGTACAATTTGATTACTTGATTTTAGTAACTAGCCGACCTGGCGGACTTCGTGTCGCTTAACATTAACAGCTACTAACGGTTGTTAGCATTGTTTGTCCTGTTTGCTCTACAATTTCCCAGGTTTTGCTTCATAGCACGTGTGGTGTTATGAACACAATTCTTCTCTTGACAGTAAGTAATATGGCAAAAAAGGATTATCAAAATTGGTCCATCCGTTCAGGCGTGATGCGATAACCACGCGAAATGGAGATTAATTGTTATATACATAGACAATATAAAATCGCTTTTGTGGTGTAGCGGTCTGGTGTCGGACTTGACTTCGTGAGATTCCTGATTCGATCCCCGGGTTGGGCAACAAAAAGAAATAGAAAATGTGCATTTTGCCTGGGATACGATATGTGTGTGTTGGCGATAGACTTGACGCCTATCGCATTGTGGGACTTAGTGTCTTAGGCTAGTCATGGGTTTCCTGGTAGTGCCTCTCTCCACCACTTCGGAGGTATAGGCGTGGATATATTATAGATAAATAAAAATAATGTTACTGGTTACATAAACCGAAATTAAATTAATAATGTGAAAGATGTTTACAAAATGGTTTCTTTTTATAGACATAATTTAATTCCGAAGTTTAGCTGTTTTTGAAATAACAAAAACAGTTCAGATGTTTTTTTTTTCAGAGAGCCAACCCATCGAGCTTTGTTCCGCCTGAATCTTATTCTAAAACAAAAATTTATAAATATTGATTTTTAATCTAAACTTAGTAAAAAGGACTCATTTAAATTTCCATTCCTATGAGGTAAAAGTTCTATTGAATATGAATTGTAAATAATTTATTTCGCATAGACCACGCCTATGCCTAGATACTTGGGAGTTGGGAGTTAGGACGCGTGTATACAATTATTCTAACAGCTACCACCGGATCAGACCTATTCAATGTCTTTTTAATGACGATTACTGGTGTAATGATGATTAAAGAGTACATTAAATAGTTATCAAATGACTTGTTTTATATTTGCTATCTCTTGTGTGAAATACAATGGAGATAGTAAATACAAATATAGCTAAAAAGATACGGAATCAGCCCCCAGAACGCGCTATCTCTCTTCTCAAAGATCTGGCGAAAGAAACTCAGCGAGCTTATCTTTTTTTCCCTATTTTATTTTTATTAACTATATATTTATTATTAATATTTGTTAATTTATTTTAATTTATGTATACAATTATATTTTGAGATTGATTTGGGGGGCAACCAATCCTAAGCATTATTATCATCTAGATTCTAGGTATTCAGCAATCATAATATAGTAACCTTTTTTACATAATTTAGATTTAGTACATTTTTATAAATTTACTAAGAATTTTTAATGTTTTTAAGAATGTTATAAAAACCTTAACATTGGCCCATGAAATAAAAACTTACGCTGTGGAGACGATAATGTTCAAATCAGCTCATAAGAGGCGAGGACTGGTTGAAATAAAGGTCATTAACAACAAGACCACTGGTGGTAAAGTGCTGTGCAGCAGCTTGCCCAGTCGGAAATCCACCCCCTTACCTGTTTCTGCGCCATGTTCCGGCCCGGAGGGTATGGTATCCGGTAGATTTGCACCGTTAGCTAACATCTTCGTCGCAGGACAACGACGCATCTGTAACATGTATGGTATCCATAGGCTATTGCCTCTAATCATCAGAAGAAAATCACAATCAATCACATAAAAAAAACGTGTGGCACTATTAGACTGCCGCGGTAAAGCTATTGCATAAGCAGGCATGAGTCACCAGGTTGCGGGGCGAAGAAGGGGATTACGCATGCGCAGTAACGCTGATACAACCAATGCCACCTAGAGGCGAGTTGCTGAACTAAAGAGACTAGCGTGATCAAAAGTCATAAAAAGTTCCGCTATTTATCGATAGATGGCAAAAGTAAAAGTGGAGAGTGTTAGGTTATTTTCGTTACGGAATTTCTGGATTCTATGAAATATATCTATGAGATAGAAGCTAAATCTAGCTGTGTCAATACCAGTTAACTGTCATTTTTTGACAGCTTATTATGTTGCTGAGCTCAATTTATTTGCAAGCTTTTAAATGTGCGGGCCTCATTGTAATTCCTTATCTAAAGTTATTCCTAAAAACGTAAAGGATTCTACTAATTCGAACTTCTTCCCATTAAATTGTACATTGGTATCAACCAGCCTTATATTAGGTTTTTTTTATGATGTTGGAAGACAAACAAGCAGACGGATTTCCTGATGGTAAGAAATTCACCACCAAAGGTGGAAATGGTGCGTTGCCAACCTGAGGCCGGGATGTTAGGCCTCGAGCAAAAGTAAGTTTACCGGCTACCTTACCCTCCAAAACGGAACACGTCATTTCGTTATGGTGGCAGGAATAGGTAAGGCGGTGGTTCCAATCCAGGTGAGTCGCTGCGAAACTCGACCACCTAGTCAGATGTCACGGTGTTAGTGACAGTAAGCCTATGCTCGCCTTTTACGAGCTGCCTGGCAGGAAGGCAGATGGACTATTCTGCAAAGGAGCCCGGACCAACACGGGGGGAAATTTTTATACATTCTTATTTTCCTTTAAAAAATGTTACTGTCGCTGAACGAGTGTAGAACCTTAGAAATCACATTGTTTTGAAAGAATATTTTACTCATAGTGTGGGTGGAAATTGTGGGATTTATAATAAAGTTCAAAGTTGAGCTTCCTCAAAACATAGAATCACCTGCTCAATTTCGTAACGATCGGTTCCGTAAATTTGGCGTCAGTTGCGGTTGTGTTATAAACAGACCGACAAAAAATCTAGAATCGTAAACATGTGTTCTGCTATCCATTTTTAATTTCGAGCACCTTTTACAAATTATATTCAATGTACAGAATTTACTCTTCAGTAGTTTTCATTATAGGTATAGTTTGCCATGCAGAAAAGGCGCAAGCATAAGTAAAAATAATATGATTAAAGTAGAAAACAAAAACGATTACCTATAATTTTACCAAATCGTTTTCGATCACCTCTGTGGTCTAGGGTCTGGCTTCGGAATTGTCTTTTTGAGGTCTCGGGTTCGATATCTGGGTCGGGCAACAAAAAAATAGAAAATGAGTATTAGCAATTTTCTGAAATAAAAAATTGTTTCCCGGGATTAATATATACCCGGTTCACTTTATGGGACTAACCGGCTTGCCTTCTATCACATTATGGGACTTAGTATCTTTTGGCTAGTCGTGGGTTGTGCCTCTGCCAATATCTTCGGGGATATGAGCGTGAAGATACTTTTAATTTTACTTAATTACGGCGAACTTTTAAATGTCTACAATTTTTAAATGACAAACCAATAGCTTGTTTTTTGCAGCCCTGATACGATGACAAGTTTACTTTTTAATAATAAAATGCAGTACGAGTGGAAGTTCAATAAAAGTACGTCGCGGTCGCCAATTTATGTCTCCGACTCACGGATGGTCAATAAGCCCGACGTCTGACGTTCCAGGAATACTTACTTTCTTTGAGTAAAAGATTTAAGCAAATTTATTTTAGTTCCAAGTAGCTACTTCCAATTCCGATGTTTTTGTTATTTTACCTTCGTTATTTTGCCCTTTTTCCAGCTCAGTAATATATTTTAATATTAACGCACCAGGGTTTTCGTACGATACAAACAAAGCTGGTAGATTTTAAATACCCGATGACTCGTCTCGAGGCTGATTATGTATCTCAGTGGCCAACTCATATTGGAAAAGTGTACATCAAATAGCTGCCAAATGACGTGTTTCATATTTGCTATGTCCAGTGACCAACAGAAATACAAAAGAGATAGCAAACACAAATGACGTCATTTAACAGCTATTTGATGTACACTTTACCCAGTGATCATCACTAATAAGAGACGTAATCAGCCTTCTGGACTTATACCATTGGCTCAGCGGATAATGTGTAGAAGGCGCGTTGATGATGTTCAGCGCTGACTGGTCTACGTCTAAACCGCCTTTAAAGACAGCATATCTACATCTTGGCTTATTTTGTTGCAAACCTATTAAAATAAATTGAAGTCTCAACTATTTTAGACGAAAGTAATATAAACAAAAAATAGTAATCGCTGCTGTGGTCTCGGACGTCGGACTTGACTTCTTAGGGTTCCATGTTTGATTTCCGAGTCAGGCAATAAAAAATAGAAAATGTTTATTTTTAATTTTCTAATAAAAATAACGGTGCCCGGGATTGAACATGTGCCCGGCTTGCGATAGGCTTGCCACCTATCACATAGTGGGACTTAGTTTGGCTAGTCGTGGCTGCCTGGTCACTTTTCACTGGGCTGCCTTATTTATATCTACCCTCAAAACATCGTAACTTGCCACTCTTATGTTGGCTTGGTTTAAGGGAAGCCGGCAAAATTTATTAACTCTTCAGACTATGTTTGCCAAAGCGTTGTTACTCTGTCTGATGTTGAAAGATCTGTTTTTTTCTTAAAACAGGAATTTGACATTTCTTTGCCAACTGTACTTGAAAACTGATTATTGGTATGTTTGCATTGAGCAAAAATAATGTCGATGTTTGAAGGCTTGAAGTTATAGTGAAGTATTTTTGTATAATTGTCTATTGTATATTTTTTCTTAAATACAAGGAAGCAAATGATCAAGTGATCCCCGATGTCCACAAACATTCGCCACTCCAGAAGAATCACAGATGCATTACAGACCTATAAAAAAAGAGTACGCAGTTTTTGTGTAGGTTCCTCAGTCGTATCCATTGTAAATATTATTTTGTTATTCGAAGAGGAAGAAAACAATTTAAAATTTATGAAAAAAATCATATAAATCGATCAGTTAGAAGCAAGATACGTCTAAAAATAAGGAAAGAGCCATGAATACGTAGTTTTGGCACTTACTACTATAATTAACTGACAGCGCGTTATGAACAATAAGAAAACTAATTTTAATTTTAGAACTTTTCCAGCACTTTGGGTACATCTTCACAATTTTGGAAAGTTTCAACAAAGCTTTGTCAGACAAGCGAAATGGTTTTGCTCTCTACCTGAAGAGTAATTGATTTTTTTAATGTGAATACATAAAATAATTACCTATTTCCAATGTTACATAAGTTACTTTTATTCCGATCAGTCAAATAGTTTGGTGGGTATATTCGCTGAACTCCGTCTAGATCATAACAACAAAGTAATTTAATTACAGCATTAGTTGTAATAATCTGCAAATGAAATTTCAGAGTAAATTGTAAAACAAAGACTATCGCCTAAAAGCTTGGTAATTCAAATGTGACAATTTCCTTTGTGCATATTACAGTGAACAACACAATTTTCGACACACAATTAATATTTACGACCACAGTCTTTGATAACACCGAAATAATTGTGATTCATAACCATCAAAAATGTTTTTCGTATATACATATATACAAGTCATATCCATTCAAAGTGTAATTAATGTAACGTCACACAAAATGTTAAAATAGTAATGTCAATCGGAAACATCAGTCCTTTCTCATCACATTACTTAAAGGAAATATCACCTAATCACTCATGTAATGTATCTTGCGTTGCGCCTTATGTACTGAAATAGTATGGAAACCACCTAGAAACGTTTAAAATAGCACTCTCACAAAAACAAGCGCATTTATGTGAACTGTAAGCGGATTTCGCAGTGCTGCAATATCGAGTGCCATATTTGAGCTGTGCAGGTGTGCCGCATCTCGATATTATCCGATTTGTTTATGTTATATGCCAGTTGCATGGCTTTACAAGTTTCGCATCATAGACCTTTTTCGGTAGTATAATATGTACTACAACCCGTAACGATGTTACTGTATCGAGTACCGGACTGTGTCGAGTGATGTTTAAAGAGATGTGTAATGATTGTAACCCCAGATTGTACTGCTAGAGTGATGGGTGCTATTACATCACATTTATAGACTTAAATTACTTTTAGAATATATTATGCATCTACCTTTATCTAGTATAAACTTACTAGACGTTGCCCACGACGACGTCCACGTGTCCCGTTTATGTATCGGGGTAAAAATAGCCTATAGGTATAATTTCCCAGCTGTCGAAATTTTATCCACACAAAACATTTAGAAAATATTCTTTGGCATCGCTCTGTTGTTAAGTGAGAAATGAACTAACAGAAACACTTTTATATTTATAATTATGTATTGATTTTAATTTTATTGTAGTATAGGAAGGCGGATAATCGTGTGCTTGTTTGTCTTGAACTTTCTGATGTTTTTTATTGTAAAATTTGAAATTGTTCCGTTTCAATCACCAGGAAATGTGTCAAGTCTGCGCCTGCAACATGAGTCGGTTTGCTGGCTGTAATATTATATATTTCCCACTGTTGGTCCAGATAAGCTTAATAGACTATGCCACCTGCCTCTCTGCCAGGCAGCACTGGTTAAGTGGTGTAAAGGACACGGTTGTCTCTTACCATCAGGAGAGCTGTCTGCGTGTTCGCTGTCCTCTGACATAAAAACCTTACTAGTAATACCCGTATCCAAGAAGCATACTAGGCTAAGTAAAGGAAAAACGCTGAACGAAGTACGACATTAAGCTATGCGTTTCTTGTGTCAATCCATCCAATTTATGAACAATACTTAGTTCCATATCAGTTTTAAGATATGATGATATGGATGGATAAAAAAATTCAATGTAAAACAGTTCAACTTAGATTATTTCAAAAAATTTAAATAACCCCCAATAAAAATTATTTGTAAATTGTAGTTAAGAACCATATTAAACACGTCTTCGTGAAATCGGTATCTTCGTGTAGAAGCTAGGATACCACAGACAGAGACATACACGTCAAACTTATCACACCCTACTTTTCCATCAGGTATCAAATAAAAAGTAATAAAACTCGTTCTATGACAAAATATGAAACCGACATCTTAAATATGCTATGGATGTAAACAACTAATGCGCGTTTATTTCTGTCAGGCTCCGTTCAACCCCTTTTCTTATGCATAAGTTATGAGGTAACTACTACAATGAAGCGCCTAATATGTAATAGGTAATCGACATACGCGACCTAATATTAAACCATAATTAAACCCAGAAGCCATTTCCTACAAGTATTGTATTGTAAAATTAATGCATGCATATAGGTCTAGCGGTCCAGGTGTTGGACTTGAATCAAAAACGAAAACAAAAAAATGTGGTTTTACCAATTTTATAACAAAAAATAATGTTGCTCGGGATTGGACATGTGATCGATTGGCGTCAGGCTTGCCACCTATCACAATGTGGGACTTAGTGTCCTCGGCTAGTCTTACCTCTTTGGGGATATGGGCGTGAGGACACTTTATTACATACTTCACGCCAATTCCTTTACACGGCAGGCACAGACTATCGAGTGCCAAATCTGCCGTGCCGAGAGATAAGCTTGCACGCCTAAATTGACACAACAACCGTATGGCTGAAATTCTACTCCTGAAAGGGGCAAGCATTGTGTATTGCACATTGATGTCTGTATTTCGTGGTCTGGATTTTTGTTATATTTATTTCGGTATTTCTTTATGTATTTCTATGTATTACTAGATATAATTCTGCTCCTGAAAGGGGAAAGCATTGTGTATTGAACATTGATGTCTGTATTTCATGGTCTGGATTTTTGTTATATTTATTACGGTATTTCTTTATGTATTTATGTATTTATATGTATTACTAGATATAATTCTACTCCTGAAAGGGAAAGCATCTGTGTATTGAACATTGATGTCTGTATTTCGTGGTCTGGATTTTTGTTATATTTATTACGGTATTTCTTTATGTATTTCTATGTATTACTAGATATAATTCTGCTCCTGAAAGGGGAAAGCATTTGTGTATTGCACATTGATGTCTGTATTTCGTGGTCTGGATTTTTGTGATATTTATTTCGGTATTTCTTTATGTATTTCTATGTATTACTAGATATAATTCTGCTCCTGAAAGGGGAAAGCATTGTGTATTGAACATTGATGTCTGTATTTCGTGGTCTGGATTTTTGTTATATTTATTACGGTATTTCTTTATGTATTTATATGTATTACTAGATATAATTCTACTCCTGAAAGGGAAAGCATTTGTGTATTGAACATTGATGTCTGTATTTCGTGGTCTGGATTTTTGTTATATTTATTACGGTATTTCTTTATGTATTTCTATGTATTACCAGGTAGGTAGCTAGTACTATCGTTGAGCAATATACCACAAGTTATTGTTTTGCTTACATTATGGTTAGAATAATGTGAGTGATATGTACTAAGATATTTATTTATTATATTATATTATATTATGCCTCATAATTTTTATTACATTATGACTAATGCGTAAGTCGACTGGCTTCCTTAACCTCGGTATGGAAACACAAAAGCACCAAACACTAAATTTGTTGCCGATAGGAAATCTGTCGGTTTATTTCTTTTCTTTAAAATAAAAACAAACTTCATTCTATTAGACCCTGAATAAATTCATATTGTACTCGTCCTAGTGTTTGTTATATTGACAACACACCACAAACGTAGATGTCTAAAGACGGCATGTATACATTACCATCAATGGGTTTAACTTCCTCTATTAAAGTATTACTTTAAACACCGTGCTGATCCAGGTCCTCTGTGCAGAATCGATCATTTGCCTCCAAGCTAGGTAGCTCGTAAGAGATGAGCATAGGTTGATAAGGTCATCATTAACAAGAGCACGGGTGATAGCAACTTGCCTAGGTACGGACCCGTTGACTTTTCTTATTCTTTGTACCATAAGGACAGTATCATATTCCCGTCCAGAGGTTAGGGTAGCAGGTAGACATGCACAATAGGCCTAACATCGCAATTACAGGACAGCGAAGCACCTATAACATCATTGTTGCCTATAGGCCACGTTTGTTTCTCGTCGTTAGATGGAGTCGTGGATTTACTCGCTCTCTTATGTCATAATCATATTTTTTTTCAATGAACCCCCGAAAAAAACCAAATGATGTGGTCAAGAATCCTCTTAATCACGTAAGCTTTCAAACAAAAACAACTACAACAAAATCAGTCCATCCGCTGAAGAACTACGATGTCACAGTCGGACACACACGCACTCACATAAACAGACACGTTAAACTTATAAGCCCCTCGTTTTGCGTCGGAGGCTAAAACTAAAAACTGAAATAATTTATATCTTGAGTGCGTACCTTCAATTATCCTAAAACGACAGCCTATCTCAGCTTAGCAACTCTATAATTGCGAAGGAGTTAATTATTTCCTTTGACCCAAACCCCCACTAACTAGAGGGGGGTGCTAAGCCCGTTTGAAATGGCTTAATTTTCTTTGCCATCTTTAATCAAGTTAAAAAAGTCGGCAGAGGCGACTCGTACTAACCATTGAAGGGTACCGTGGAAACAATCATAAAAAAAAACAATCATAGATTAGGGATAGAATATTATAAGAGTACTAAAATATATTATATAATATATTTTATATAAAATTAAATTATATCATTATTATTATTGAATAGAATAAAATATGTAAGTTAAAAAATAAAATAGCAAAATAGAACTTGATACACTCGTATTTATCATCACCAAAAAGTTATTTTGTAGTATTTCTTAGTATTTAAATAAATCACAACACTATATTTGCGGTTTTTATTCAAATTGTATTAGGTGTTAGTGTGTTGGAAGTTTATATAAATATATGAAGTATAAAAACAAATTAATGATTTTTTTATTAAGATCTGTATACTCATGCTTTTTTAGATTTACAACTTGCTTGTTCTAAAAGTTTACAAGGTAAGATACATTTTACCAATTTACAATGTCTTTCCCTCAAACGATTAGCTTTAAGAAACAAAGGTTTTAAAAATCTAAAAGTCATTTATACATACTAACTATGTATATATGCTGGGTATTTATGATACATACATATAATCCGCATGTATATTTGTATGATCATGTATTTTTTAGTTTTAGTTGCATGTATGAGGAACCAACCCTTATGTTTTTGATGTTTTTAAAAGTCATAAAGAAGTTCACAAAATACCCTCTGAGTTTTGTGTATTCCCAGTAGTTTGAAAATAAAACGGTTGTGACATAAAACGACAAATACAAATCCACTACCTCACTTGGCCCTTACAACCTTTTTGTTTTAAAATAATACCTACACGACCTGCTACGTCAGTGGCTTTCTTCCTCATATCTCTCTTCCCTTGTACTTGAAGGAACATCTTGTTGAAGGAAACTTGTAGGAAAAGTTAATTTACCTTTAGCCAAGAAAAGACAGATCGACATGTGAAAGCTATGTTTCAATTATTTGCCATTCCATCAGGGAACCTTATAAAGGGCTAACTGAAATACTAACTGGGCTTATCAGGCCGTATGCCTCAAAAGTTTGAAAGCTTTAATTTAGTTGGTTGTTAATTTGTGCGCGACCGATTCAAAGCCAGCAACGGCTATTATTAAAAGCGTAAATTGTCCACCAGTTGTACCGAATGGCTTCGATCGTGTCCCGTCTGTTAAAACGCAATGAAAATTTTATTACAAAATAGGTACCTACTCTGCGCAGGTTTCATTGCATTTTTAAATGAACATTAAATATTCAACCAAAGGTACTAAGACCCGTATTAATACAGTGAGACGCAATGTTATCGTTACCGAGTGCGGTCTATAGATAAAGGTCTAAATTACTTTTGTTATTTATTGATAACATTTCTCAAAATGTTATTCATCTGTTGCTGACTAATTTATGAACTAATTTTGTTACTTTTGTATTTTTTTGTCATAGCAAAAATGTAATCGATACAAAATAGAACAAAAATCTTTACAAAATTGGAGTCTTTAACAAATGGTAAGGTCA
>NJDC01002577.1:23065-39568 GCA_002245475.1 Calephelis virginiensis
GAGAGAGAGAAGAATAGAAATATTTAATTTAATGTTATCGAACTTGTTTTTCGAGGCGACTGTACTATATAAATATTTTTATAGAACTCTGAGATTGATTGAAAAACTATTGTCACCACAAAACCATATTTTCTGTTGCTGTCGAATACTGAATTTTATGGTTTTAGTACTGTGTATATCATACTTTTCAGGGAGCACGGAATGCCCTTACTAAGAAAATCAAAGCGAAGTGCGGGGCACTACCTAACTATCTTTTCTCGGAGCGTTTCGTCGTTTTCTTAAACCCTCGTAACTTGGATTTAGTATACGTTTGCTACAAAATAATAAGTAAGTAAGTAGTATTTTGAAATTCAAAGCTTTCAAAAATTCGGGGCATTTGAAGTCTTTAAGAAGGCAGGTGTAGAGCATTTAAATAAGTAGGTAACTAATTGGTACTAAAACACTTTAAATTAAGTACTTTTATTAAATAAATTAATAAATAAATATCCCTGGACAAGTTACTAAAATTGAATCTAACCCCAAAGTAAATTAATTACATGCTTAAGTTATGGGTGTTAGTCAACGATTGTAATACATATAAATATAAAATACTTTAATAGATACCAGAATAAATTTAATAAACACTCAGACACAAATGCCTGCCCTCGTCGGGAATCGAACCCGAGTCTCGCGGTGTAGTTAGTTAGGAGTGTACGCAAGCCACTCGACCTACACAGTCTATATTTCTTTTAAACATTCTCTCTGATTGTGGTTTGCTGGAAGAAAGTTCGCTTTTTATATACTCTTACATATTTACTTGTATTATAAATGTTTTGCGTATAATAAGGTATAATAAATAAATTGGTCCGATATAAATGTAACACGTAGTAGTGCAGTGAATGTGTGTTCACGATTCGTTTTTTAATTTTTGCTTTTATTATTTGAGTCACATTTCATAAAAAGTGGCCAATAAAAAGGAAAACTAGCCTTAAATGTACGTTTCAATTTAAAAATTTGGGTCTGAGCAATCTTCGACTGATTTTTTTATGATATTGGAAGGCATACAAGCAGACGGATTTCCTGACGGTAAAAATTCACGCCGCCTAGAGACACCTAAGGTGATAATGATGGATGTTAGGCCTCGAGCAAAAGTAAGTTTACCGGCTACCTAACCCTCCAAACCGGAACACGTCATGACGTTATGGCTAAAGGAATAGGTAAGGCGGTGGTGCCAATCAGGGTGAGTCGCTGCGAAACTCGACCACCTAGTCAGATGTCACGGTGTTAGTGACGGTAAACCTATGCTCGCCTTTTACGAGCTGCCTGGCAGGAAGGCAGATTGTCTATTCTGCAAAGGAGCCCAGACTAACACGGGAAAGAAAATGATAATTGAAAAATAATTATTTATAACAAAGACAAAATATTTACAATGGCAACTGAATTCCTCTTGTCAGTAACGTATTGCCAGCAATTCCAAAAAGGTGTGCTCCAAGAGAATGTCCAATCAAATGAGTTCTTCTTAAATCCAATCCAGTGAGAGAGAAGGTTTCGAGAGCATCCGCAAAAGACATTCCCAGCTGAAAAATAACAATGAGTGAAATCTAATAAAATCGCTACATAAAAATGTAACCGTGAAATTTTATATTTTTTCTAGTTTGCAATTAAAATTTTAAAATAAAATATGGAAATAAAAATCCAATTAATAAACATGACCTTTCTTTTATTTCGCCCCGGATTCGGACGGTTATAAAATATACATAGGAAGTTAGGAATCAGAATGTTATGAATTCGTTAAAATGTTGTAATGATTAAAACAATAGAAGGTTATGTAGTGTAACAATGAAGTCATATTAATTGTGCAATTAAAACATTAGACGTTAACAGACGTAACTGTTGTAACTGTTGTGACGAGAAGTCTTTAAAATGACACAGAATGTGACAAGCCTAACGAATATTGCCACATGATTCCTACCGCCCGCTACCGCGATCGCGACAAGTGGGGTTACTCTCGAAGCTCGATTCATGCAATACTGGAAATTGGAATCGAGTCCGTTTAGCTACTCTTAAACATAATACTGGCGAATTATAGGCATTTAGTTAAAAATATTTTATTGCTTAAATACGAGTACTTAAGCAATAAATTATTTTATCAGTTTCGTTGAACTTATTTGTGACTTATTATTAATTAGCAGCCCGCCCCGGCTCTGCACTGTTACGAAATATACACAAAAACCTTCCTCTTCAATCACTTTATCTATTAAAAACACCGCATCCAAATCCGTTGCGTAGTTTTAAAGATTAAGGCATACAAAGGGACATAGGGACAGAGGAAGCGACTTTGTTTTATACTATGTAGTAATAATGCTATGTTAATGAGCAAAAATATCCTTGTAAGGAAGCTGATTATTTAAGAATCTACGAATGCATTTTGAACTGTCTTTGAAATTAAATAAGCATTAAAGTAAACTGTTCTATCTGCATGAAAATGAATTTCCAATATCCTTGGCATTGCGTCTTATAAAACATTTTTACTAATCCTTTTTTTGTTGTTTTAGTTATCTTCACTTAAAAAATACAATATTCTTATATCTAAGAGGGGACAATGTCGGGTAAGGACGGGTATGTCAGTCTAAAAGATTGCATGTAGTCTGCCTTTTTGTGGCATAGCCCTGGGATGTCCTATGTATCTATTATATATCAGAAAGTCTTGCTAATTACACTATTTATAACTTAAGATCGGTTGAACCGATTTGGCTGTAAATTGACAAAGAGGTAGCTTGGAACCAGGAGACGGCCATAAATTGTTTTTACCTTTCAGCTGTGAAAAAATTTGGAAAAACAACATTTTAATTTTTCCCATACAAACTAATCGGGTGGAACGAAGTTTGCCGAAGCAGCTAGTGTTTTAAAAACGAAATTATTGTGAAAACAACTTACCTCTATGGCGTTAGGTACTGCCCAGTTTGAATATGAATTAACCAAGCTGGGCCGTATGTCTGCCGCTAGATATTCCCAGTTCAGAAGAGCTACATTGTATTTTTCTTGTTCCAGAAATGTTTTTACTACTTCTGTTACCGCTGGCCCATTTGGTGTACCTGAAATATATTATCAGTTTGAATAGTAGCTTAGCCTGAGTATGAAAATCAGTTAGTTGATTTTCGGGATCTCCTTAAAAGCTTGCCAGCCAATATCCGTCTCCCGATCATAAACTACCTGCATGTCAAACTTTTTTAAGGGCAATTTAAGAAATGACGCAAGATTGATAAACATATTTTGTTATTTGATAAGATAGCAAACAAGCATATAGCTCTGCTGATGGGTTGAGATAACCGTGGTCTATAGGCACCATAGATGTTGAAGGTGCGCCGCTGTCTTATGACACACATATATCCTAACATCATATCAAACTTTTACATTAAAAAAAATATTAATAACATGAATGCTCAGTGGTCTACATAATATAACTAACTAGCTGTTTACACGCGACTTCGTCATCGTAAAATGGTTACTTGGGATAACAGCTCTGGTTGACATCAATAACAGTTTCATGCAAACTTTCAAACGAATTTTGGCCTTCGGGGATAGATTTTAGAAAAAAGTAGGCTATGTTTTTGCCTTTAACTATGTATCATTTAAATTTCATCAATATCGGTCCAGCTGGTAAGGCGTGAAAGCGTACAGATAAACAAAACTTCTGAAACATTTTTATATGATAACTCAATGTAATTTCTCAAACCTGGAATGGAAAGTCTAGATAGAGTCGAAGGTGTAAGGACCTTCAACTAATATTCACTATCGCTTTAACATGTCTGTTCATCGTATAAAAAGTTCGCTAGAGTTGTAAGAACCTCGCTGTTAACAACACATGAACCAGTCGAAAAACATCATCTATATATATATGTATATAAATCAGTGCCACTTTTCGTTGTAATTTTATAACTCAAGAACGAGCTCACCTATCCAAATCAAATGCTTAGGCTTTGTTTGGACTATTTGGTACATGGTTTATGTGAAGTTTGCATAAAATCGGTCCAGCGGTTCTTCATTTATCACATTTTTTGTAACAAATAAATTCAATACATGGCGGATCACTTTGTTGATGGTTATTTTTAGTCAAATTGAAACTTTTTTCGAATGGGGATTGTGTTGTCATATTGAAACTTTTTTCAGCTGTTTTTTTTCTTTTTATTTTTGTTGTGTTATGTCATTCATGCGGTCATGTAGTAGTCTTAATATACGTAGCGAATCACGTACCGAGCCGCTAGATGTTTATAAACATTTACAGTCGAAGACAGGTCAAACTACTCAAATCTATCAAAATAACCCAATCATAGGTGTTCCATACAGATTAAAACATTGGTTTGCATCCGAGTGGAACATAGATTTAAACCAAATTTTGATTTGTTCCAAAGTTTCTACCAAGTTCACCTCTGTGGACGTGATTGGGGCGTGATTACAACCGTCTGGATTTTGCTTTAGTCGGTTCTATTAAATGAAACTAAAAGCAACTATCGATTGGAATATTTTGACAGAGTTGGTTAGTTTGAACGTATTCGATTTTGTTGTGTTGTTATCTTCAAGCCAAATCCCTTAAGTATTCCTTAATCTTAATTAGGCAGAGAGTATCGAATAACGAAAAATTTGAATTGTATTTTAAATGGTTCGTGTGTGGTTGAACGCTTTAAGTACTATACAATGTTTTTTTAAAAAGGTTGTTTTAAAGTTATTTAGCAGAGATCGCCCTAAAGGTATAAGACCACCTTTGCGTACCTATAGTTGAGTATTTGCAAAGACAATATACATAACTGGTATTAGTATTTCTAACTGTTAGTGTTTTATATTGATATAGATACAGTATTGCTGATAAACTATGAAGTGTATTCATGTTTCATTAATTTATACTTGACGTTGACGAAAATTGTTACTGGTGGTAACTTTATTTCACTGCAGACGTTGTTGGCCTACTAAATGATTGCATGAATCATGAGAGCTTGTGTTATTAAATACAAAGGTGGTTTGAACGAAGCCACTTTTATTTATCTAAGAACAGATGATAGTCTATTTAGAAAATCTAACATAGCTTATTTTCCATAGCAGTAATGGAATTGCATAATCATTAGTGAAAATATACAATTTTAACAGTAATAGCGTAAAGGATTTCTTTTACGTGAGTATGTCTGTAAAATTTACATTTAGTCATTGACTTTCTTCGAAGCAGGGAATTATAAAGCATTTTGATAAGTAATTAATTCGTGTTATGTCACTAATCTTAACAATTAGTTTGCTAGTGTTTGCATTTTCTTTTATGTAGTAAGTCTATGAATGGCACACGGCATATTTTGGGTAATTTTCTTTAATTCCCTCTGTTTTGGGTTTGCTGGAAAGTGGCTTTAAAAGATAAGTTCGCCTTTTTATAATTTTATTTTTTACATGTTATTTACTTGTATAACAACTATTGTACACAAACAATAAACAAACATGTACTATCAATTCCTGAAATTACTTATAAGGCATTGGTATAGCTATTAAAATTATTTTTTATTACTTTTTGAAAATTACTGTACATTTAATAATAAATAACACATACGCAATACTTGCAGACGACAAGTAACGATTAGTCACAGTTTTTTTAATAATCAAAAATAGGATGAGTTTTCCATTAAATCTCATCAAAGGAGCGAAGGGTCCAAACAAAAGTTACTAACGTAATTAATGCATATTCTCAGGTACCGCCATACGTAATTCAAGGAGCCTGCAACAAGCCTGCAAGTTGAAGTGGTAATGAGCGGTCCCATCGTGACGGATAACAAATTGTTTTTTTTTTTGTTTTTTTTTATGAGAGGCAAGCGAACAAGCAAACGGCTCTCGTGATGGTAAGAGACATCAGTAAACTATAGATACCATACCATACCATAGATGTTATAAAATGTCTATTAATCATAAAAATTAATTGATACACTTTATTTTAATGTAAGGTCTATTTACATGGTGATGCATGGCATGGATAATATGCAATGCATATTCTTACAAAAGCTTCTGAGTTTATTAAGTAAAAATTCTTAAAAAAAAATTTAGAACTTCATTTGATGAAGAAGTAAAGTGTGTATTACCTGTAAATCCATGACAATAAAAAACGGTGGTGCGACTCGCATTGTGCCAAGGAAGTGAAAATATTTGTTGGGCTTCACTTAGGGGTAGTTCGACAAATCTTTCGAATTCACTAAAACATAAAAAATCATTTAAGCAGTCTAATAATGCTATTATACGAAGTAACCATATATTATGAACTAGAGACCTGCCCCAACTTTGAAATACTAACGTGATATCAAGCGGGGACGTCACTTGCGGCTTTGGCAGAATATTGAGTACCAAATATTACGATTTTGCAGACTTGCCTACCTTCTTCTACATTTATTACCATACAAATACGTTCGTTTCAGAGACCCTGGGCCGAGTGATTAGGTCGTGGAATGTCAACCTAGGTTGCCGTGGGCACCTTCACCCTTCCACATTCACGTTGTATATCTGTTTTGACAATTTTTTTCTTTCCATGTTGTGTCTATGTTGCCGAACCCACGGAGCCCTCTCTCATTTTTAGATCAACTATTTTGTAAATCCCACTCTCTCTTAATCAGATAATAGTTTGCAAGTAAATATCATAAATAATTTCAAAAAGACAACCCCAGTGAGTTTTTATCGACGGAACTTCTCAGTGTGCTGCCGAGTGTGATTCCGATCCGGTGGTAGTTAATAAAAAATGTCAACGCGCACATGTACTATTTGTATGGTCCAAGTGAATAAAGTTTTGGTCATAGTGAATAAATGCGATCTGCGAGCATTATGCGTGTGTATGTTTGTCTGTGTGTCTGTCTGTCACATTGTAGTTCTTTAGCGGATGGAAGGAGTTAAGGAGGATGGTAAGAAATTCATGCCGCCTAGAGACACCAAAGGTGATAATGGTGCGTTGAAAACCTAAGGCCGGGATGTTAGGCCTCAAGCAAACTCTACCACCTAGTCAGATGTCACGGTGTTAGTGGCGGTAAGCCTATGGTCGCCTTTTACGAGCTGCCTGGCAGGAGGGCAGATGGTCTATTCTGCAAAGGAGCCCGGACCAACACGGGGAAAAAGTATTTTTTTGTCTCAAATTTCAGTGCACAAATAGGTTTTACGAAGCATTATCAAAATTAAAAATCATATTTGACAATTAATATCTTTATCGTATCGCCTCTGCGGCCTAGCGCTCCAGGTGTTGGATTTGACATCACGAGGTCCCGGGTTCGATTCCCGGGTAGGGCAACAAAAAGAAAATGTGGTATTCCCAATTTTCTACTTTAAAAAAATGTTGCTTGGGATTGGATGTGTGCCTGGTTGGCGATAGACTTGCCACCTATAACATTGTAGGGCTTAGTATTTTCGACTAGTTGTGGGTGCCCTGGTTGTGCCTTTGCCTACCTCTTTAGGGATATGGGCGAGAAGATACTTCTTTACTTCCTTATCACATACTCAGTTATTACAAATACATAGTTGGAAAATTTTATATTTAAACTATATATGCAACGAGCAACGATTTCAAACTTCTTTGTAGGCTGTAGGTCAAATACACGTACTTTTTAGTAATCGTACTTGCGAAAGAAAGAAGGCCACAAATAATAATATGCAAATTAATCTCAATGTTAGTGAAGCGACGTGTTGCAATGCGTAAAGGCTATGTATTATCACTATCATTTATTTTTGCTACTCCTTTAAGTAGTAACTTTAGTATATTTATTTAATCACCTCTGTGGTGTAGCGGTCCGGCGTTGGACTTGACTTCTTGAGGTCCCGGGTTCGATCCCTGGGTCGGGCAATAGAAAATAGAAAATGTGTATTTTCAATTTTCTAATAAAAATAATGTTGCCCGGAATTGGATATGTACCTACCCGATTGGCGATAGGCTTGCCATCCAACACATAGCGGGACTTACACCCGTATTCAAGAAGCTTAATTGGCGTAATAAGAAAACGCTGGAAATTAAAATGAAAAAAATGACGTAGGTACGACATTTGGCTATGCGTTTCTTATGTTAAGCCATCCAATTTATGAACAATAGTTAGTTCAATATCAGCTAAGCATTAGAAGTTTTTTCATTACTTAGCCAAGTAAACTTCTTGAATACGGGTGTTAGTGTATTCAGCTAGTCGTCGGTGCCCTGGTTGTTTTTCTGTATACCTCTACGGGAAAATGGGCGTGAAGATACTTTTCTATTTATTCATTCTCATACGAATACCGATTTGTCAATCGACATCAAAAAAAGTCTCAATTGGTCGGTATGTTTGTTAAGCGATTACTTCGCCAATTGTAAACTAATTTGGTAATACTTTTTTCGTAAGACAGGTTATGGTTCAGAGGTAGTCCCATATACATTCTACACAGTCCGACAAGTGATTTTTTTAATTATAATTAATACTTCATGGTGATTTTTTGTTGCCCACCCTCTAAACTAATTTTAAATTATCGATGTCAATAATAATAGAAAGAGAGAAAACAGGTCAGGTACTAGTGCATTAGTTTATATATGACATTTCTTTAAGTTTTTAATCTTTTCCCCGGAAATCATTAATAAAAAACATCACGAATTGACATGACCGGACTAAACTCACATATCTAAGATGTTCTATCTCCTTTCGTTTTGTTTCATTGCAGAAAGATAGCATACCCAAAAAATAAGTTTACTTGGTGCTCAACAGAACTAGGTACCATTTTTAGTTATCTAGATGACGAATTAATGAGATAAGAGTCGCTTTTTACAGTTTTTTGTGTTTCTGTTTCCTCTGTCACACCACAACATAATTATTTAATTAATAACAGAATATTAGGATTGCCTTTTAAGAATCCAATTTTTTGCATTCTTAGTTTCCCACGTGGACATTTTTCTGGTTTTCTAATAGTTTTTTGTTAATGTTGTTCCAAAAAATCAAGATAATTAAAAAGGAATCATATCTAAAAATTTACCCTCTTTTGCGACCTTGTGTTTTATACTAACAAGCACTAATATTTTAAACAAAGATATGATTAATTTCAAATATTGACGCCACTAGAAGTCTTTGTACAAGAAAATTTTTAACAAACGGAGACCGGACTTTAAACGCAATTGGGACGCTCCGCTAACGCAGGGTCATCGGATTTTGTAACATTATTTACTTTAACTAGCACTTGATTCTTGCGTTGTATTAATTATGAGTTGTTTTGCTAACACCCAAATAGAGCGATAATAGTAGATCTTTGGCCAGTGTTAACAGATGTATTCTTCAATCTCTTCTTGTTATTTGCGTATATAAGTGTAACGGAAGAACTAACCAGAAACGCACATCACCAGTTTGAAAAAAACCTCATGTGTAAAGGCTTTAATAAACTTGAACATTCTAAAAAATTCTATAAAACTTGTCATAAATATTCAGAAATACTTCAAAATTCTAAAAAAGAGACTTTCAAATGTTTTTTTCATAGTTTTATCCACACTTCCACTGTAATATTACACGTCACGGATAATGTAGTGATGTTTTAATTATTTTACAAAATATGTTACAACTGTTTTGAATATACAAAAATATGCAAAATTGCGTGCTGTAGTTTAAGTAATTTCATGTATTTTCTAGAAAAATATTTTGTAGACATTATTTTAGACAAATTATACGTAAACTTACAAAATTGCATGTTACGTACAAAATTTAACATATTCTCACTACTAATATCTGATATTTTGGCAGTATGTGTCTTTATAAAAAACACTATCATGTGTTTCAAATAACTGCTGAAGTATTAGGGAATTCACATTTTAGAAATAGTGAAAAGTTGCAAGTGCCTTGCCCAAGACTGAATATCTATAAAAATATTGTATAGGTATTGTATGTCCATTGGGGCATATAATAAAATACCTGATAGTTTTAAATCATTGCCTCTGAAAAGATTTCGGAAAAAGCTTTTCGACTGGCTATTAGATAAGACATAATATAATAGTGTAAATGACTTGCTTGCAGAAAGGATTCAATTAATAATATAGATATATAAATATTGACAAATATAAACATGAAATGTCTTGGTCGCCGTGGAGTTTGTTTCGCCGTTTCTTCTCCTGACTGGCTAGGTTTGGAAACGGTGGTAGTGTATGGTAGATAGAGTAAAACTCGATCGTTATAATTTTTGCTTAAATTATTACAAATAACAAAAATAAAAACTACAATATATTAAATTAAATTAGATATTTGCACACCACAATGTGGTAGAATATGTTGGTAAGAATAAGTATTCTGTAACAATTATGAAACGCACATATTCCGCTAATAAATAAATTTCATTTTCGTTTTTTATTACAAAATTATTACGACTAGTTCATCAAACAAATCAGTTCGCTACCACCTATTAGTTCGGCGCAGTCTTAGCTACCAGTACGAATTCTTCAATCATATTACATAACGCACTACAACTACAACTATCGTTTGGTTAAATATTGTATCCTAATTTTCAGGCCAACTATAATAAAACATAGGCGATTAAAATTTAGAGACTTATTTCACAAAAAATTCACGTGTTTCCATTACATAAGATAATATTGTCATAAAGATAAATTTCTCTATTGCAACGTTGTAACCAACAACATACAAACTTTCACTTTTACAAAACGGTAAAATGTCGACATATTTGTAAGCAAAATTTAACGGTCTGAACTTTGTTGTAAATTTATATTTTTAACAAGTTAGTAGGTAAAAAAAAAACAAGAAACATTGTTGAAAACAGAATAAATTTTATTGCACGTTTCAAATCTGTGGCTTGAGGTCATATATATCAAAAAATGATATACAGATCCACAATTAAGAAATTAAACATTTAAAAAGTGATATCAGTATTTGTAACTCACAGCTGCACAATTTTCTAATGTTACTTATTTTATTGTAAAAATTTATTATTACTTACATCATTACTTAACAACAATCGGCTAAGAAAACAAATCCATCAATACTATGACATATGCGTGCATGCATTCGTTAAATACATTATTAAGTGTAACTCAGACTAATTGACCTAACTAACTAATCGCCTCTGTGGTCTAGTGGTCCAGCGACGGACTTGACTTTGTGAGATCCCGGGCTACATTTCCGGTTCGGGCAACAAATAAAGTATCTTCACGCCTATATCATCGAAGAGGTAGGCAGAGGCACAACCAGGGCACCCACGACTAGCCGAAGACACTAAGTCCCACAATGTGATAGGTGGCAAGCCCATCGCCAACCGAGCACATATCCAATCCCGATCAACTTTTTTTTATTAGAAAATTGGAAAACCTAAATTTTTTTTTGTTGCCCGACCCAGGATTCGAACCCGGGACCTCATGCACTCAAGTCCAACACCTGAACCACTAGACCATAAAGGCGATTGGCAACAAAATAAATTAAAAAATGTATACATATTTTCATATCTAATAAAAAAATAACGTTGTCCGGGATTGGATACGTGCCCGTTGGCGATAGGCTTGCCACCTATCACATTGTGGGACTTAAGTGTCTTCGGTTAGTCATGGTTGTGCCTCTGTCTACCCCTTCGGGGAATGAGCGTGAACATACTTACTTACAACTAATAGGATCTTGTTCAAATTTCTGTGGGACCACCTCGGATCATAACCTAATTTTTGAAAACCTCTTTGTGAGAGCAGATGAAAAAAACAAATAGATTGCAGCATGATTCAGTAAATCGAACTTCCTATACGTCTGACCTCTATCACAAAAGAACAAACTTAATACATATTTTATATACGTTTTTATTATTGTTAGACACCAATGTAAGTACATAGAAAAACTAAAATAAGTATTAGAATAAATGTATAAACACATCCAGACCCAGAAATGCAGACATCTTGAGGTTTTGCACACAAGTGTCTGCCCCCATCGGGAATCGAATCCGAGCCTCGTGCTTTGTCGGTGGCGTTTAGTGTGTACTCTAATATCTCGATCAACGATGTGGTCGTACATGCACTTAATAAACACATTACATTCCTTTGTTTTTTTTGACGTCGGTTATAAAATTGTATCAATGTATAGTGATACACATCTTTATTTAAGGTTAAATATTAGTGAAACTATACAACATACTCAATATAGTATCTTAATTTTGCCTCCTCGTCCGCGCCGCTGCAGAGACCTGGAAAAATATAGTAGTTTAAATATACACGTACAAATATACATATATCTTCATGCTAAATTTATACGGGGTTGGCAGAGAGTAGCGAAAGCCATATGTCACGATTCATTTATTTGTCCCGTAATGTCAACGTAGGACTCCATGAGTATCTACATCCATCCAAATTTGCATTGTATATCTGCTTTGTTAATCTTTCATCTATCATTCTTTCCACATGACAAAACCAACGGTTCATCCTTCCTCAATTTCACATAAACACTTTTTTTCAAACCCAGTCTTTCACGGATCTCACTTTTACGAATGCGGTCAGCGAGTTTTACAGCGCTGATTTACAGCGGCGCTTCATTTTGACCATATTTATCGTACTCTTATGCTTTATTTGACATACCCGACTCTCGTTTCCATATAACAATGCTGGGACAAGAACAGAATCAGTATCTTTTTTTCTTATCCCGTCCTCGGTATTTTGCTGACATTTAAGTGATCAAAATATTTGTTGCATTTCTGTGACTGGGCATTTACTACTTTTACTGCATTTCACTATATAGTATAAAACTAAGTCGCTTTCTATGTCCCTGTGTCCCTTTGTATGCTTATATCTTAAAAACTATGCAACGGATTTTGATGGAGTTTTTTTTAATAGATAAAGTGAATGAAGTGGAAGGTTTATATGTATATTTTATAGCCATGCAAAGCAGGGGCGGGCTGCTACGATGACTAAGATAGTTTATAAGGTTCACTGTTATAAAGTGCTTTACAAGGTGCTTACTTTAGGGTTAGCCCTATTCGCGGATGATACCGCTTTATTCTCTACACACGTGTCCAATCTCGTTATTTCTAAGAGACTGCAGACAGCAGCCGACTCTCTAGCTACCTGGTTCAAAAAGTGGCGTGTAGAAGTCAATCCGGAAAAAAGTAAGGCAGTACTTTTTTGTAGAAAACCGATTACCACAGCAACCAGAGGTTTCAACGAACTCTATAAAATATCTTTATTCGGGAAAGTTATCCCGTGGGAAAGCAAGGCTAAGTACCTTGGAGTAAGACTGTATAAAGATATGAAATTCAAAGAACACATTAAATGTGTGAAAAATAAGGCTAAACATGTCATGTACCGCCTAAATAATATTCTGAACAAAAACAGTAAATTAGAAATAAGTTGACACTTTATAAAACTTGCATACGACCCATACTGCATTCGCCCATCTCCCTAAGAGAACCCTGTACCCACTACAAGTTGTTCAGAATAAGTTTTTACGACTAGCTACCGGCGCACCGTGGTACGTGCGCAACGTAGATTTACATAGAGACTTGGAATTGCCTAGCATAGCGAAGCACTTCCAAGAACTCTCCTCTAACATATTTTTCTAAACTAGAAAATCACCCGAACCCTCTGATGGCAGCAGCCATTGATTATGTCCCCGAGACGGACCCACCTCCGCTTCGCCGGAGGCCCCGTCACGTGATTCTAAACCCAGAGGATCCAATCACCGAGTCAAACGCCTCATACAACACTACACACACACATACAAACTCGCGACACCGCCGCCGCCGGGGGCGGCGAAGACCCTTGTCTTCGTGACCCTTGTCTTCGAGGATATCCTCTTCCGAAACGAACCAAGATCCCACCCTAAGCCAAGGTACGGTCTCACAGGAGACACCCTTAGGGAGGGGGGTCCAAGGCCCCACCCATAATTCAATCACTGGCTGAGCACTCTGTTCGCCCCTTAGCCCGGTGACGTTGTAAAAGTCTTTAGACGTACACAACAGTAGTCATTTAGAAAAAAAAAAGCTTACTTTAGGATTAGATCAATTTGTGTAACTTTTCCAGAGATTTTGATTGAGTTTTGAGGTTTTTCTTTGCTTTTGCGTTTTGCTCTCTGAGTTACTTATGTCTGATGTAACTCGTAGAGGCCGTATTTCAAACGAGTAATAGATTTTAGAATAGTGTCACAAGTACCCATTATATTATAATTTATAAGAAATAAAATGTTATCCTATTCTTTAGTTATCAATCTTGGCTATAAGAAAGAATACATAGTAAAGGCTCTGTATTTTTAATTTTAGCCCCCAACGGAAAAGAAGAATGTTTGACGTGTGTGTGTGTGTGTGTGTGTGTGTGTGTGTGTATGTATGTCTGTAGCATCATAACTTTTAAACGGATGACCGATTCCGATACGGTTGCAACGTTTCAAAAATATAACATTCGAAATTCAAATAGTTCTGATTAGCTAGAAGTGCAAAACTTTTAGTGTGCCCCGTGTATACTAGTGCTATTTTACTAATACTTTTTTTATTTAATTTTGATAAGTAACTAATGTAGATAGACTAATTTAGTGTACATTTTGTCGAGAGTTATAAGAAAAAACATTTAGTATTATATTTTGATACAAAATATGCCCACAGTCGTAGGCTACATTCATTTTTAGATAGTCTAATGTTACTAAAAAACTATGTGTTTTCGATATTTATTCGGGGTTCCCATAACTCCATTTTTGTGTTGTACAAATATCTAAATATGTAACTATTACTTCAAACAGTAATTAAATTTAAAATTACCATACAGTATAATGAAGTATACACATACTTGAGGAAAACGCCCAGTGTGCATATATGCTTAAGTAAAACACTTTGTAAGAAGCCGTTCTTTCAAAATCAAATAGGAAATTCCAACACACAGCACAGTTTACTTTAGAAGCTTATTTAGCCAGTGGTCATCAAGATCAAACATTGAAATAATATATCCTTGTTTCCTAAACACACAACATGTATGTGTGAAGATATAAAATTAAAGTCTGACTCCTTTGCGTACTTTGGGGTTACGTTCAATTTGTGTAGCTTGGCCTGAGATATTTATTTATATTTATTTATTTATTTGCGTTTGGCAGCTTGTAATAGGCAAGCTTAGGTTAAATTAGGCATTTTTTTTCATGTTACAGAAAGGCAAACAAGCAGACGGATTTCCTGATGGTAAGAAATTCACGCCGCCTAGAGACACCAAAGATGGTAATGATGCGTTGCCAACCTGAGGTCAGGATGTTAGGCCTCGAGCAAAAGTAAGTTTACCGTAGCCGGTGATATCTGTTGTAGTTGTGTGCCAAACCGGAACACGTTAATGGCAAGCGCTGTCGTTATGGCGACAGGAATAGGTAAGGCGGTGGTACTAGTACAAGCAAGTCCCCTCGAAACTCTAACATCTAGTAAGATTTCACAGTGCTAGTGACGGTAAGCCTATGCTTGCCTTTTACGAGCTGCCTGGCAGGAAGACAGATGGTCTATTTTGCCAAGGAGCCGGGACCAACACGGGGAAACCCGGACCAACACGGAAAAGCCCGGATAAACACGGGGAAAATTTAATATCAACTTTTTGATAGTGGTAGTAATTCTACAACAAATAGTCTATTCTGCAAAGGAGCCCGGACCAACACGGGGAAACCCGGACCAACACGGTGAAGCCCGGATAAACACGGAGAAAATCGATATCGACTATTTGATAGTGGTGGTAATTCTACACTAACTATTCTTATTTTCGATGTTTGAGGTATATACCGGATAGTATACTGTGTACCTTTTACATACAAATAAAGGTTTTCTAGCACATAGGTAAACTTTGCGTTATCGCAAACTGGAGCATCGAGTGGTGCCGTGTGATATACGCCTTATAGTCGGAGATCTGAAGTTAGGTCGACCTACACCGAGCTGATAATAGGATGAAACCGGTTTTATAGCAAATTTAGTACATCAGAAAATATCATATTAAAAATGGGTTGCCTGAAAAAATCCTGGACATTTTTTTTTATTTTTTAAATGTTTTTATTAATTAATTTGTGCAATATTAAGATATTATCCTGACGTAAAGTAGGAATAAGACGAAGTTGCAGAAGTTGGACTGCCTGTTGTTTATCTGGATTGCCAGTTATAAACAGATTTGTCGATACTAGTTACTGTCACGGTATCGGATAATAGGAAAAAATATCAAAGTAGGTGCAGTTTCATTACAATTTTTATTACAATTTATGTTAATATATAGGGTTGCCTAAAAAAATGGAAATGTTAAAAACATTTTTTTTAATAATTAAAAATATTCGGTTCAGGATTTTTTTTGGCAACCCATTTTGAATATATTTTCTGATATGCTAAATTTGCTATAATACAGGTTTCATCCTATTAGGTAGGTGTAGGTCGTCCTTCGGTCTAGCTTCGGATCTTAGACCATTACTCGCATTTGATAATTTTTTGGACTTGCTTGTCCAGGCAGTAAAATGTTTTTGTTTTTTTACTGAATCGAAACTTTTTTCAACAATCAACAAAGGATTAACTTTTAACAAAGGTTTGGCTGAGTCGATAACCCAGTTA
>NJDC01002578.1:0-14619 GCA_002245475.1 Calephelis virginiensis
GTTAGCGTAAACACCTAACTCCACCGACTAACCGTGAGGCGAGAGTTCGATTCCCGGCCCTCCGTTGGCCATTTGTGTGATGAACATCGATGTCTGGATTTCCTGGTGTGGGAGTTTATTATACTATATATTTCCGGCATCTTAAGTTTAAGTAATTCTGTGTCGATGACCCTTATCATAGTTTCCTTACTTTAGGGTTAGATAAATTTGTGTCTTTGGTCCAAGGCCATTTAAGATCATGTAATATGATTTACCCTCTAAATACTCGTTATTGTGTATATACTCGTTATTGCTTTAGACTTAAAAATCAAAAATAAATAATTATTTAAAAACTAAAGAAGTTATATATATGGGCGCATATCCCCGAAGGAGTAGGTACAACCAGGGCACCCACGACTAGCCGAAGACGCTACGTCCCATAATGTGATAGGAGGCAAGCCTATCGCCAACCGGGCACATCTCCGATACCATTCAACTTTAATTTTATTAGAAAATTGAACATTAGTACCGATTTTGTTGAGTCACCGCTAATGCTAAACTAACTTAAAAATGTTTTAATATTAGCTTAGTTTTAAGGAAATGGTATTCCGTTGTCAGCATAGTTCTAAAATTTCTTTCTAATTTGACAATACTAAGACGGCGATAAATTGAATAGATAGTGATGTCCTTGTATTTACACTCGTCTTACCCTCTAAATGACAGAGAATGAATGAAATAGAAATTACTTGGAAACGAGTATTATTTCAAGTACAGTTATATATTATCTCATCGGCAAATAAGTTTTATTGCAAATCAAATTCAACCTAACTTTGTTTTCACTTTCCAACGTCAGTTCTGAATAATATAAAGAAATGACTGTTTAATTTAATGTCTTTGTCGATCATCGTCAAGTCAACTGGACAAAAATAACATAATCTATTCTATTATTTCTATTATACTCGTAAATTGTAAAACAAAACAAAATATTTTATATTAGTTGTAATACATACATCTTCTGTTTTTACTTCATAATTAAAAGCAAATGAAAAGAGCTACGAGAAGCTTATTATAAAGTTTTTGTTGAAATACTCCCTATCAATTAACAATTTGGATATTGTTAAAACAAAATTTTTCTTGTATTTTTGGCTTCGTGAATACATGTTAAGAGGTTTTTTAGGGTTTGTTCTTAACTCTTGTGTATTTTTCAGGTAATGAAGCAGATATTTCTCTATTAGAGTTTAATAAACGTGTAACCAAACAGTAGATTAAAAAGAAGCAGTAAAACTGCACTGAAGTATGCCATCGTGTGTTGCCTAGAACTACAAGACGTACGATGAGCGTAGTGGCCTATTCCCTCTACATTCCTACCTGTGTATATATTGCGCCTATACCGACAACAAATCGCTCTTGATTTGTTGTAGCGCGGACGTGTTGTCACATACTGTGTTGAGTTTTTTTCTATGGCAAAAGATAGCAATGTATCTTTTCAGCTTTAACTCGCTTTTTTCTTGGTGCCAGCTAGGACGGTTGGTGCTCTATTTTACACAGAGGACCCGGACCAACACAGGGATATTTACATCTTACTATATTAATTACCATCCATGTGGGCTTAACAAGTACTGATAAAATATTAAAATGTAATGTTCAAACATCATGAAGGTTCTATTGTTAATTATCTTTTTGATAAGAACGCCATCTCCATTTATTAAGATCTAGATCTAGACAAGACTACCTGCTTTGTTTCCAAACATTATGAACATAGTTTGTGCGCTATCTGTGATCATTTAGCGTTGTCAATATTTTTGTTTGTGTCAAGTGTTTTATTTTTGGTTTCAACGCACTTTTTAAGTATTAATTTTAACAAATATTATCGTTCTGCACTTCTCCCACACATAAACTGTAAGTGTGGCATATTTCATTCTTCGTTTATTCATTCATTTTCATTTTCGTCTAAAGTGGTCTAAAGTTTTTGCTTCACGTGTTAATTAATTTAAACAATTATGATATTTAGAAATGAATCTCCATTTCGCGTGGTCATCGCGCCAAGCCTGAACGGGTGAACCGATATTACTTATTATTTTTTGTTGTGTTACCTATTGCTAGTAGAATGCTCTTATTAAAAGAAAATATTAGGAAATTGTATGGGACATGGGAAAAACAATGCTTTAATCCATACAAGCTGTTAATAGCTTTTAATGTTAAGCGATATTAAGTTCAAAGGGTCTGCTGGTTCTTTATAATTAAGTTGGTTACAACTTTATAATATAAGTACGTTTTCGTAACAGCTTTTGTTCTCTTTGAAAACGTCTAAAGTAGAACACAAAGTACCTATCTCGTAATATGTAAAGGCAGCCCATTAAAAGATTCACGAACATAATACATGATAATTTGGATATTATTTTTTCATGTACAATCTGTACTGATATTGTATACGAAATATCATATCATACGCTACAACAAAAATATCCGTAACATGAGCAAACATGAATGCGTCTTAACGAGCTACTATAAAAGAGGGAGTCCACACAAATGCTATATTTGCAGCAGACGATAAGGATACGATACGATATTTTTCATGACTGGGATTTTGTCAAATGTACGACAATAACTACATACACTGTACACTTAAACCAATAAAAAGTATAAACAAAGCCATCACATACAATTAAAGTGAAGGACAACTTTTTGCTGTGTGTGCGCAAGGTAGTGTAGGCAAACGCAATGACATCGCACACGGGCAGAGGAAAGTTTTGCAAATGTTAAAGTCGAAATTATCTAATGTTTACACTAATGCTATATAAAAATAAATTTGTATACATTAATCGGATTATTTTTTTTTATATATAATAAAAAACGGAAATAGGTTTTTAAACTCGGCTTTTGTATTTTTGTATGTTCGGGTGGAATTCCACTTGCCAAATAAATTTGATTAAGAATGTATCAAAATCTAGCTATATCAACTTCATAAAAATATCGAAGATTGGGACATTTACGTAATATAATAAAAGATTAAGAGGTACGATAAGTTACAAAAAATACTGAGGTAGCATTAATATCTATTTGATAGTGAAATACGAAAAAAAACGGACTCTATATACCTTGACTTCAGATTGGAATTTTCAATCCGAAATTTTACGAGACCTCGGTGTTTACTAATAATTTCTAAAAAAAACTTATAATGGCTTGCATTTTCTCTTAATTTAAATTGGACCTGATATAGTGTAAAACCTATCTGATTGAAAATAAATATCAATATGGGCCAATTCTGGTAATCGAAATTAAAAATTAAATAACGAGTTAGCAAGGACTAAAAATGTCTTATATGGCCTCCAACTGTGTGGCTATTATCTGGTATTTTATAAACTCACACAAGAAACTTAATATCTCAGTATGTGGTTGGCAATGCTTGAAGAACTTCGCAGTCTATAGACACAGTATATTTATTACAATCACTTATTTGCAGATTGATCCTGATTGTCCCTCAAGTTTGGGCGTAACAACCTACTTTCCCTACAATTAGTTCTCGAATACATTTATCTTCTACACTTATCTCGTGGTACGCGATTTATTAACACTTTTAAGTAATATGCTTGTTGTTTAATATTATATAGCAAACTATTAGTCGTGTCGTATAAACGTCTTGTCGGTTGTATTTGTATGTAGCAATTACAGGCCACGGTCGGATGGTATAAGACTAACGAAGGATAATAAACTCGTGTTGACTGTGCCCCATCACAGTATCAGTAAACACGTTCACTGCCCTCTCCCTGCACTACCGTTTGATATTCAAATAATATTTACCAATGCTGTGTCTTCTGCTGATGAGGAATCATACATACAACTATATATTTACAACTGAATTTAATTTTCGAATGTATTTTGTAAAATTTTACGACGACTTGCTCAAATTGGTCCCTAAAATTTTTTCAATCGATGAGAATAAAATTGGGCGAATATCTTAAATATGACGGCATAAATTGATGATCCGTTTTCTAATGAACGTTGTATTTCGACTTCAGATTGATCAACAATAATATGTCGGTAATTGTGTAAGCAACCAGGTTGAGATTCGAGACATAAAAAAGTATCTTCACGCCCATGTCCCCTAAGAGGTAGGCAGACGTACAACCAAGGCACCCACGACTAGCCGAAGACACTAAGTCCCACAATGTGATAGGTGGCAAGCCTATCGCCAACCGGGCACATTTACAATCCCTACAAACATTTTTTTTTAATTCGAAAATTAGAAAAATCCAATTTTGTTTTTGTTGGCCGACCCGGAATTCGAACCCGGGACCTCATGCAGTCAAGTCCAACACCCGGACCGCTAGACCTCAGAGGCAATTCGAGACATATCTTTTAATATATATTATACCTCTTTTTACGATACATACTTACATAAATGAATACATTAATAACTGGCAACATATTTTTTTTCTAAACTGTCACTATGGTAAGTACTCAGTCGAAGACACAGACCTAATATACTTTCGCTAATACACAATGAAAACAAACAAGAAAAGCTAGTTATTTTTTTATAATTTTCCATTCTCATTCGCCGGTATAAGATCAATATGTCACATGAAATTTTAAGTATTCCAATCTTTTTCTTAATCCTCCATAGGTACCTTCAGGACATGTGTATTTATTTTTCTTCCAATACCATAAAAATGTATATCTACTAACAATATAATTTAAACTTTATTTTATTGTTGGTACAGTTCTATCAAGAACTTTGTTGTTGATATTAGCGTTTATCACTTCTATACTTATCCACATAAATATTAGCAACATCTAGCTAAGATATATATAATTCAATATAAATTGATGTTAACTATTATTTTAGACACTGTATATCGAATCCTACTATTTAAAGATATACTTAAAACATAAGCTGTGATTATGAAGCGTTAAATGTGATTTATCTATATATTAATACGTGATGCCAAAACTTTGGACCACTTTTTACGAAAATTGCGCAGACGCAGGAGCACAAAATTTGGCACACTTATGGTTTATGTGTAGGAAAAGTGGAGAACGCTAATATTTTTCAATAATAATGCTTACAAATTACATTAAATCAATAAATAGAACATTACCCACACTACCATGAATTACCGTTGACATGTGTGTCAACACAAACAAATATATTGATGATAACCATAAAAGATCACAGATGGCACACTAAAAAGTTTGGAAACAAAGTAGTTGGTCTTAAGAAATGCAGATGGCGTTCTTATCAACAAGATATTAAAATTTATTATGGTCAAATTTCGACCAATGGGCGACCACTAGTATAAATGATTCCCTGTTTCGCGTGGTCATCGCATCACGTCTAAACGGATGGACAAATTTTGGTAATTATTTATTGTTGTGTTATTGTCAGCAAAAGGTTGTTATGGTCAAAAAAAACCAGAAACATTGCAGGGAACATGGGAAAAATAATACTTAACTGTACTCCATACCAACAGTTAGTATCTGTTGATGTCAAGGGATACGAAGTTTGCCTGATATATATTTAAATTTATTTAATGACATAATTTAACGGAGATAAGAAATCATGATAATCACTTTTAAATATTTTTTTATTTTACATGCGAAGTAAATAAATGAAACAATATGCCTCCTGTCCGAAAAACAAATTATTATTATGTATTTTACTGAACCCCAAATCAATTATCGCACTAAAGCAATGCTAAGAATTGTGTTAAAAAGTTGTTTCCATTTGCACCACGTTGAAGCCATTACAAATAGAAAATACCGAGTCAATTACTACATTTGCTGACCAATCTCCCCTCGAACAAGTTCGGCTAGTTGGGACTTCCACCTACACTCAATCTTGTTAAGAATTTCCAAGAAAATCTTTGGTAACTATTTTCCTGACGTAAAACATTTTGCCTGAAAGGAAAATAAGTTGTTGGCCAGTATAGAGGACTGCTACAATTACAAATGAGGCACCTTTGATTTTGTTTAGGTTATAGCAGCTTTTAAATTAAAACTTATTGTTTAAAACTTTTTGAAAATACAAGCAATACTATGTACGCAGCAAACACATCTGAAGGAAGCCCGCTTCCTTGTGGCAGGAAAAAATATGGCATTATTACAAATTCGTACAAGTTGTTGCGAAACTTTCCTACTGTCTAGTAGCACTAATGGTCTGAGTTGCTTAATTATTTTACTAGCAGGTAACGGGGCTGTCACATCCCTGTACGAAAAAATAATATCATGTTGTCGTTTGTGCAACATAAAAACACGACAACAAAATTTACAACATTTGCATTGTAGTATTTGTGTTTTATTAAAGTACAATATTCTGTTCTAATGGTAATACTAATACCTATAATAAATTTCATGTATATATTATGTTTTTTAGATTTCTCAAAACTTAAATGAATCGGGTATCAAAATAATATGGTTCTAAATTATAAAAAAATAACTAAATAATATGTATCTTTAAACAAATTACAGGAATTTAGCAAATTAGATATAAATCGACAATATTAATACATAGATAATATCTGATATTAGAGATGCTTATTAAAATGATTACATACATACATACATACATACATTCATACATATCTTCACGCAAACTCCCTTGCGAAGTAGACAGGGAGTATCCAGTATCACGATTCTTGTAGACCTGCCCACCTTCACTCTCATTATGACTCTTTTCATTCAAGCTATCTGCATTTTGTTGCAAGAGTGGTCTATGATCGTCAATGACAACCTAGTTTCGTCCACATCTGCATTTTACGTGTGATTTATAATTCTTTCATTTGTTATTATTCTTACCAAACTTCGAAACCAAACTTTCTTACCGCCTCGTTGGTCGAGTGGCTAGCATACACGCCTAACCACACCGATCAACCGCGAGGCTTGGATTCTATTCCCGACGGGGGCAGGCATTAGTGTGATTAACATTTAGATGTCTGCATTTCCGGGTCTGGGTGTTTATTAAATTTATTCTGGTATCTATTTAAGTATTTCTATGTATTCGAATCGTTGGCTAACATCCATAAGACAAGCATATAATTTACTTACTTTGGAGTTAGATTCAATTTGTGTAACTTGTCTTTGGAAACATATATTAATATTATATATAACCACGGAGCATGAATTATCAAAACTATTTTTAGGATTAAATTTAAAAAAAGAGCTATAAAATTAATGTATTTTGTGATTGTTCGAAGTGTTGGCATTCGTAATAAAAAGTAATTTAAGCGAAAACTGCAATAAAGCGACTCCTCTTACATAACAAAGTCGTGATGAGATTCTTCCTTTTACGAAAGGTATTAACGATGATTATATTTTCATTTCTCGACCACAATGATGTTAGAATCACAGCCTACCTTTCGAAAGAGAACAATTATGATATGTGTGTTATTTCCGAGGATTTAAGGAACAACCTACAAAACATACACTACAATAATTGAAAATTTCCTCCTTTTCGGAGTCATTAAAAACACTACCTCTAGTCTCATAAAGCTGAACAATTAGATAGTTTTCTCAACGGGATAAATTACACGTACAAAAGGCAGGGACCAAAGAAAAAGTCAGTTTTTTTGCAGTTATAATGGTCTCTTTAAAAACTAGCTCACGTATAAAAATGAATCACTCTTACTCTAATCAAATGCACATAGACCACTCGGCGCGGGTCGCGTGTAGAATCCCTTATTTCCCGCGGGATCTCCAGTCCGGGACACGTGCAGGGTCGTTAGATATAATTGTTAGGAATCGCTTACGTCACCAGTTTAAACACTTTTGACGAATATAGATGGGTTCTATCCTGGGTCCTTTACTTAAAGGAAACTCATAAACTAGCTATATCCTGTGACGTCTCACCGTGCCACATGTCAGTTCTATATGTTGTCAAAAGAAAGAAAAAAAGTTTTGTAAACGCCTCTGTGGTCTAACGGTCCAGGTGTCGGACTTGACTTTATGAGGTTCCGGGTTTGAATCCCGGGTCGGGCAACAAAAAAAAAGAAAATGGGGATTTTCCAATTTTCTAATAAAAAAAATGTTTCTCAGGATTGGATATGTACCCGGTTGGCGATAGGCTTGACAGCTATCACATTGTGGGACTAAGTGTATTCGGCTAGTCGTGGGTGTCCTGGTTGTTTGTCTGCGTACCTCTTCGAGGATATAGGCGTGAAGATACTACACTTCAATCAGAACTTAATCAATATTTTACACAAACTAACTCAGTTACAGAGTGCTAAGCGCTCGCCCGTCCGAGTCGGTACCACAGTTGTACTGTGCTGGACGGTTGGATAACCGGTAGACTTGCATTTTAGGCCTAACACTTACTGCCACTGGACAGCAACACCCTGTATCACCTATTGTGTCTATAGGCCAATCATTACCACAAGAAGACCCGTTTCCGATGCACTGGTGCTACAGCGGTAGGAGGGCCGGACGAGATACGTATATCGTATCTATCCCTTGTATCTTATTTACTTTGTTTTAGAACCGTGAGCTTATTCGCTTTCCTAAAAAAGTGTTTTTAAACGCTATACAACATTTATGACTTGAAAGACACACATTAGGGATGCTTGAGAATAGCCACTCTAATTTCATATTAGTGAAATTAGTACCTATTTTATTCAATAAAGAACCAGTTTGTTGTGTTTCCGCTACCCTGCGTTCTGGAACAGAACAGTATTATACTTTGGCGACAGGTATACCTACGTAGGGCGGTGGAGCCCTATCCAGATAAGCAATACAACTGCACAACAGCTACACAACTACAAAACACTGTATCACCAGTGTTCTTATTGACCCAGCTATCGTATGCTCAGACAGAGGGGCCTTACAGACCAACACGAGAAAAACAAACAGTATAAAATTCCATTACTAGCCCATATAGTGTAATAAAAAGAGAACAAAGTATTCTCGTCACATCGTAATATAGATTACAACTGGAGCAAGGAAGCTACTGTTAGATGTAAGATATAGTTTTCCCCGACGTCAGTCAATTACCGATTGGCCCACGTCCTCGAGATTTGATATGGCTCCGATACCAATACAATTTACCTACATCACCCCGCAGTGACACACACTCGGGATGCCCCGCATTCGGGGCACGCGCCTCAACAATTTATCAGCCACATCAAATGTATCTCGATTTGGTACGTGTTGTGGGTCACTATTAATGCTTTATAATTTTCACTTGAACGTAGAATTTAAGTATCAAAATAAGTAAATATTATCTCTGGACAAATTACGCAATAGATTTTTTTCTAGAAGTAAGCAAATTACATTCTTGTGTTATGGGTGTTAATCAAATATATAGGAATATTTAAAAAGGTACCGGAACTTTGATTAACACCCAGACTTATATATACTTATTAGCCGTGTTGATCCAAGTCATTTGCAGAAAAGACCACTTGCTTTCCAGCCAGGCAGCTCGTAAAAGGCGAGCATAGGCTTACCGTCACTAGCACTGTGACATCTGACTAGGTGGTAGAGTTTCGCAGCGACTCGCCCTTATTGGTACCACCGCCTTATCTATTCCTACCGCCAGCACGTCAGTACTTGCCGTTGACGTGTTCCGGTTCGGAGAATAAGATAGCCAGTACATTGACTTTTGCTCGAGGCCTAACATCCCGTCCTCAGGTTGGCAACGCACCATTACCACCTTTGATGTCTCTAAGCGGCTTACAAGCAGGAAATCCGTCTGCCAGTTTGCCACCCAATCTCATAAAAAACTCAGAAATGCAGACATCTAAACGGTCATCACACAAATGCCTGCCCCATCGGGAATCGAACCAAATCGGAAAATAAGTTTCTTAAGGTTACATCTCCGGCAAGCGAAAGTCGACTGTTCAATTAATGAAATACCAGCTGACCCGGAAAACTTTTTGTATCACCTAGCAGTTTTCAACAAAACTTCAATAATCCGACTTCGATTTCTACAATTGTGACGCATAAGCACTAAACATTACTCAATTTCAAATTTCCTAGGGAAATCGAGAAAAAGAGTACTATCCTAGATATTTTATTGAATCAGGCGTTACTTTGCGGAAACCCATTGTAACTATCAACTAAAATAAGCCTTCATTTTGCTAATTCCGCAAGGTTTATTTTACATTTGTGTTTTCCTAGCATAATATCATCAGACTACGCGCATAACAACGCTTTTTTAACAAAATAAAATGATTGTGAGATCAGCGATTACAAAAAATATAGTATTCTATTATCTAAAGTCCTTTTATCATAAGCTACGAAACTTAACATCGCTATTTCGCATAACACGCTACAATTGGTGAAACAAATCTATATTTTTTCTCCTGTGAAAAAACAATTTTCATAGCATTTAAAAACAAATATAATAAACTAGATTTCACCCGTGGCTTCGCTCGTGTCGAATTTGGGGTAACGCAGTTGCCATATCTTAAAATAGAACACCGAATAAAATGCAAAATAGCTCTTCAACAGAACACAACTTTAATACACTACTGTAGACGATATTTTATGTCTTTCCACCTGGGGATAGAATGTAAAGTTTATGGACATTACGTAGAATTATCATTACTAGTGGTCGCCCATTGGTCGAAATTCGACCATAATAAATTTTAATGTCTTGTTGATAAGAACGCCATCTTCATTTCTCAAGACCAACTACTTTGTTTCCAAACTTTTTAGTGCGCCATTTGTGATCTTTTATCGTTATCCTTAATATATTTGTTTGTGTGTGTCAAATGCATGGTCGTGTGGGTAATGTTTTATTTATTGAATTAACGTACTTTATAAGCATTATTATTGAAAAATATTAGCGTTCTGCACTTTTCCTACACATAAACTATAAGTGTGCCAAATTTTATGTTCTTGCGTCCTCGCAATTTTCGTAAAAAGGGGTTCAAAGTTTTGGCATCACGTATTAATATATAGATTATATTCAACATTGTCTATGCCAGTGACAACAGTGGCGCTAATTATTTTCCGTCCAAGTTGTGTGAGATGAAGTCTCGTCTCATTACGTAATTTCGCGACTCGTCTCATTACAAATTTTCGATTGAAGCATTCGTGAGAGTACATCTAATTTATTATTTTGAATTTTATGAATTATTATAAATTTTATTTCGTTGTAGAAGGCTGCGAGCAACACTTCTTCTTGTCTATAGAAAAAGACTTTTTTTACTAGATTTTTCAAATGTTGGTTAGATTTTCATCTTAAAGGAGAAAAGGCAAATTTCATTTCATCTTAAAGAAGTGAAAACTTGAATATTAACATTGTGCATTTTTGATATTTTGAATGGTTAGGGAATAATTTTGCACGAATAGCTTTAATTATTAGTCTGAAAGTACTAAATGATAGTACAAATATTTTTATATCAATAACCTGCGTTTTGCTTGACAAAAACTCGCTAAAGTAAGACTACGTGACGGCGTAACGTAGCTAGTAGCGTCGTCATATTATCTGTATAACGAACATTGCTCGTCTGCACATAAAACTTATTTTCAAGATGGAACAAATAGAGCTTCATGTTCAATCATGTTGTCTTGTGAGAATGTCATGGTAGGTATATTGCGGCGTATTATCCATTGCGAATCCTACACTCTTCGGAAATATGTAAGCAATACAAAAACAACAATCTACGTTTTATTTTAGCGCTCTGCACCGTCGTATTCGCGCATACGCCCTGAGCCGTCTTACGATCTGACGATCTGACGCGAGTTTAGAAGTTTTTACCCATTCCAGAAAAAGTGCGCAACGCTGCCAAAGAAGTTTTCACTTCAAACAATTGATGAACGTATTGTGTATTGGCTACAAAATTTCTGCAAACTTGCACCCCTTCTGCCACGGAAACCCTCCAGTAAGTAGGATAAAATGTAGCCTGTAACCTCCCTCGGAATATGCCTTCCAATCCTACCCATCTACCTAATATCGTTACGATCGCTTCAGTTCGACTCAGAATACAGATAGGCAGCCAGACAGACAAATAGACGGACACATAGACAAAATTTCAGAAATGTGTTCTGCTATCCATTTTAGTCGCATTTGCCATTTGTTTTAAATATCTTCAATGTACAGAACTCACTCTTCTACAGATTGATTATAAGTAAAAATAAATAATTAAATGTAACGAGACGCTACTGCTTATAAGCTGCTACAAGCTTCAGTCGTAGAATCTTCTACGCGTAGAGCTACAAGGGTCTACGCTCACTCTAAAGGGAATCTTAATGTCGTAGCCGGCTAAAGTACACGTCATTATCTTTAACTTTATCACTTAGTTTGCTTATTGATTAAATTTGAACTTTCTGGTATTTTGACAGTATCAGACAGCAGTACCCTTTGTATTTTCAGGCCCATATCCCCGAAGAGGTAGGCAGAGGCACAACCAGTGTACTCACGACTAGCCGAAGACACTAAGTCCCACTACGTGATAGGTGGCAAGCCTATCGCCAGTCGGGCACATATCCAATCTCGAGAAACTTTATTTCAATTACAAAATTGAAAATTAAAAAATTAAATATTTTAACTCCTATTTTTTTGAATTACTTATTGTAAAAACATTTTGTCATATATTATATCGGTGAGCATACACATACTGGCGGAACAGAAGCCATCGGCTGGTAGCACGAGACCTTATAATATATGGGCGTAGGCTGTTTCTCCGTAGCAAGAACAGCCTCTGTAATAAACAGCTCGAGAATATCAAAACAAAGCTTTAACACGTGATTCAGTCGATCCTGACATCCATATTGTACTACTCAATACTCTCGCACAGACAACTATAGCATACGCCTATCCATTGCTAAATAAACCGTCGTGGACATAGGAATAAGCATTTTAGTTTGACATCACTAAGTTAATACGCCCACGGGATGCGTGTCTACGGAAATCCCCGAAAAGGAAAGCAGTGACCCCGCTAACCAACGTCCACCCCGCCAACAATCGTAAGTGCCAACCAACCGATGCATCCCCCGGAGGGCACACAACCCGGGCCCTAGATCAAATGAACTGATTTTGCTATTTCTTTTTTTGTATCTTCTCTCTGCTTCTTATCTACACGCCCATATCCCCGAAGAGGTAGGCAGAGGTACAACCAAGGCACCCACAACTAGCCGAAGACACTAAGTCCCACAATGTGATAGGTGGCAAGCCTATCGTCAACCGGGCACATTTCCAATCCCGACCAACATTTTTTTTATTAGAAAATTGGAAAAATCCAATTTTCTTTTTGTTGGTCGACCCGGGATTCGAACCCGGGACCTCATGCAGTCAAGTCCAACACCCGGACCGCTAGACCACAGAGGCGATTCATTTTTTGTAATGTTAGTTACCGTCAGAAGAAATATATGTGCATATGAACAAAAAACAATATTCATATTTTGTTCAGGATAACGTCTGTCGGCTCATCCAGCTACCTATAAAGTGACATTATTTATAATCGTAGCATGTGTGCATAGTTCGTGGTTTTGTTTGATGTTTATTCTTACCGATATAATGTCAGCCCTTGTCATTGTCGTATTCCGTGCAAAATTGTAAGTAACACAACTGGCATAACACGTCGGGTCTTACGAGTAAGATACCTGATGAAACGCACCTGTAACATCTATAAAGGACGGTTGTCTCTTACTATCAATCGAGCCACCTATTTTGTAATGCTATAGCATAAAAGAGTAAAACAAAACAAAAAACCACACAGATTCACTTTTGACAGAAACACAAAACGCTACGAAATGTCAACCCAGGCGAGTAGTTTCAGGACTTCACTATCTAACCTGCCTGTAATATTTGGTCTGTCAGACTTGATTTCAGTCTATTTTTTGACTCCTCTAAAAAATAATGACTGCACATATTCTAATTTAAAAAAAATAAATGTATTAAAACTGAGAGGGCAAGTTGATAATGTCTAGATTTCTGTATAATTTGGCAAGCATATATTCTGAAATCTAAGGTTTTCTCAACTTATAACATTCGGGATTTCAGCTTCCATCTACATACGTTTGAAAAGCTTTCGAGAACACTTTGGCTTACCCTTTGTGAAGATAGATTTGATTTCAAACATAAGAGATATCAGAATAACACATCGATCAACAGCGACTACTAGATTTAGAGTCGCCAAATTATTTTGCAAAACCATTACAATCTTGAGTCAGTATATGGGAGCCAGGGAGCAGTCTGCTATATTTTACTATAATTTTGCACATTCTGAAAAAATATTTATAGCGTTAAACTAATGAATGCTCATAACAGATGTTGAATAAGTCTTTATTTTCTAACTCCGCGGAATGCCTGTTACTTTGTGGTACAAAGTCCCCAAAATGACACAGAATGTTTTGTTAATAATCTAAATAAGGAACACCCCAAATCATTGTTTGACTTAGAGATCGAATGAGTAAATATCGTTAAGTTTTCTCGATCTGACCATAATCAGGGTAAATAATAGGCACCACTTTTGGATCTATCGCAAGCCAATTTCTGCTGATACGATACGTCATCATGTTATCCTTAACAATGAAAAATGTGCTTTTAATAGCTACGGACGTAGACTTATAATCCTCCCTTTAAGTGAGGAAAGCTACAATAAGGAGTTTAGCATAATTTGTCAGATGGCAGAGGTAAGCGGTTATAATAGTAACGTTGTTATCAGTTTAATTAAAAATATAACGATGAAAGCAATGTTACAA